>CM034361.1:45405777-45485791 GCA_019925275.1 Mytilus edulis | reverse complement strand
CTGTTTTTTTTTTGGGTAAAGATTGCATGAAATACAATCAAAATCCTAGGCCTATTGTTCTGACTTAATATCTAAATCTTCCAAAGTTAATCATTACCTTCGAGCATTACATTCTATCCATGAACATTTACAGGCGGAAAATTACTTAATTTTTGCAAGGTGCAGGAATCTAATATATGTTCTAGAAATATCATTGTTAACGCCATCTTAAAAATTTGGAGTTATTTTCTTTTGTCCAGAATTTTAGTTGAATCAACTGCAACCATTGCTTCTACATGTTCTATACAATGCAATATTTAATTTTACTTCTCACTGATAAATTAAAGCAAGCTTCATCCTTTAGTGCTTACAAGCTCTTTGATTGTCTCCTTGGTGGTAAGCAGCTTCAAAAGGTACTTGCCAAAGTGGTGTCAACAATGATGAATTTGTGATTAGGTCAGTTTATGGGGAACCACAAGTAGTAGGTCAATGTTATTTGGTATGTAGAAAGTAAAATCACAAAAATACTGAACTCTGAGGAAAATTCAAAACGGAAAGTCCCTAATCAAATGGCAAAAACAAATGACAAAACACATCAAACGAAAGGTCAACAACTGTCATATTCCTGGCTTGGTACAGGCATTTTCAAATGTAAAAATGGATGGATTGAACCTGGTTTTATAGCACTGAAAAAAAATGTCAACACAAAATAATTTTGTTCTACAAAGTATTTTCAAAATTAATGGATATATTGGTGGTTATTAATTTCACATAGGGAATGGTGGTACACAGGGTATACAAATATATCTTTTTTGTATTTAACGAACTTATTTCATAAAAAGACCCGAGATTTAAAATTATCCAGAAGTTCTTTAGAATTTTTAAGAATCCACATATGGTTAATTATACCACTAATCGAGTAAAATAATTGTGTAGTTCAAAGTATTTTAAAAAATATAATAGAACAATAACATTATGGCATAAAAATAGAACAATTAACATAATGGCATTAGTATTGGCACATCTCAGTTCCATGAACATATTCAACTCTGCCTACTCAGTCTTGGTCTATTGACTTTGAAGCTTTTGCATAATTAGATTATGATTAGGTCAGTTTAAGGGGTACTACTTGTGGCAAGTCACTAATATTTGGAATGTATAAGCATTAGAATTGGCACATCTCACTTGTCTCCATCCCCTCAGTAATTTTTTCTATTTAATGTTTTGCTGAGTTTACCTGTTATGTTTTGGATCATATCATGTAAGATCGAGCCAACTTTGTGTCAAAATCTCTTTCAAGAATACAACAAGAATTTCCAATCACATTCACCATGACATATGTTCGGACCTAGCCTTCAAGGAGTTCAAATCTTTATGCTGGTGTCATATGGTATTTTGAACCCCATGGTAAAATGACCCCGGGGTCAAAATACCCCCATGGTAACATGTGCATAATGTTTACATTGAAATCTGTGGTAACCTTTCATTCGAGGTAGGGGTAGTTAAAAAATTTAGTGTTAGTTTAAACTCTTAGAAGTTCAGTGCATATAAACGTTGAAAATATGCCGCACAGCCCCATATTTTGAACTTTGAAAAAAATTGTGGTGCATATGAACTTTCAATTCTAGGATAAGATTTTTTTCAAAACTTCATAGTAAAAGTGGTACAGATTTAGCCGTAAAAGGAGTTCCTATGGGAAATTGCATTGTCAATATTTATAGAAATGCAACCTTAAAAGCTAGTAGAATATTTTGACTCATCATCGGTAATGTACTTGTAGGACCATACATTTAAGAAGTAAATCGACAGGTGGTAATCGGAGAAAAACATGCTTATGATTCCAACATGTTCAAAATGCACACCTTCATGTTGTAGTTGAATATAAAAAAAGAGTTAAACCAAAGCAAAGGGACAATTAGAAATCGTCAGTTCACAAAATCATGTTACAACATCATATTAATCAAAGAGAAACGACGAAAAAACAAACAATAATCACAGAAAACGAAGGACTATAAGAAAAGCAAGAACCCAACCAAAATAACGGAAGATGAACTGGAGTGTTTCGAAAGGGACAGATTGTTTCTGCTTCAAGAGTTAGACCTTCATGTGTTGTGTTACTCATGTTGAAATGATAATCGATTACGCCAATCCAGCTATTATTCACCTCAAAATAACGGATTGAAAATGTACAATATCCAAATGCATACTTGATTGAATCATCAGAAAACATAAATGCCGGCGATACATGCCCGTATATATGTATATTCACTTACCTAGCAACTTTGTCGAATGTTTGACAACGCGTAAAACAGATAATCCAAAAGAGATATGAAAGTGTAATTAAGCCTAGTCTTTTTAGTATCGACTAGGGAAACAACAAGGTGTATGAGATAGCAATAATCCGTGACCAGAAATACTCGTGCATTAAAAATTGTTGACTTAATTACACACCAACATGCCAGTGTTATAAAAGAGGAAAACATTACGAAAACTGACAAAACAAATTTTAACATAACGATTTCGTAAATTAGCCAGCTGGCATTATTAAATTGGACAACACGATATATTGGACACCTTCACTTTCAGCTAATGTGGTCTGGGGTATTATTGCGATAAACCATTTCAAGGTTAGAGGCCATCATTACTTCTACCTCTGGTATCATGTATTAGATAATAGGATTTATGTTATCATTTTAAGCAAAGCAAAGACTTTGTGACAAACCTAGTACATGTATCCACAACCTTTGTGGTCAAACTCGTTCGGGTCAAATGTATAAATGGTGTGGATCTCCTTAAACCAATCCAGAGCACAATACTGGTTTAAAATTGTGTTTTAGTATTGTACCAGTATTGTTTTCCAGCATAGATTCGTATTGGTTTTTGTCGAGCCTGCAACTTTTGTTGCAGAAAGCTCGACATAGGGATAGTGATCCGGCGGCTACGGCGGCTACGGCAGCGGCGTTAGCTATCTTCTTAAAAGCTTTATATTTTAGAAGGTGGAAGACCTGGATGCTTCATACTTTGTATATAGATGCCTCATGTCACAAAGTTTTCGTCAGTCACATGTCAAATGTCCTTGACCTCATTTTCATGGTTCAGTGACTACTTGAAAAAAAAGTTCAGATTTTTTGTAATGTTGAATTCTCTCTTATTATAAGTAATAGGATAACTATATGTTATATGTGCGTACCTTGCAAGGACCTCATGTCTGTCAAACAGTTTTCACTTGACGACCTCGACCTCATTTCATGGATTAGTGAACAAGGTTAAGTTTTGGTGGTCAAGTCCATATCTCAGATACTATAAGCAATAGGGCTAGTATATTCGGTGTATGGAAGGACTGTAAGGTGTACATGTCCAACTGGCAGGTGTCATCTGACCTTGACCTCATTTTCATGGTTCAGTGGTTATAGTTAAATTTTTGTATTTTGGTCTGTTTTTTTCATACTACATGCAATAGGTCTACTATATTTGTTGTATGGAATGATTGTAAGGTGTACATTTCTAGTGGGCAGATGTCATCTGACCTTGACCTCATTTTCATGGTTCATTGGTTATAGTTAAATTTTTGTGTTTTGGTCTGGGTTTTTTTCATACTATATGGAATAGGTCTACTATATTTGTTGTATGGAATGATTGTAAGGTGTACATGTCTAGCGGGCAGATGTCATGTGACCTTGACCTCATTTTCATGGTTCAGTGGTTATAGTTAAATTTTTGTGTTTTGGTCTGTTTTTTTCGTACTATATGGAATAGGTCTACTATATTTGTTGTATGGAATGATTGTAAGGTGTACATGTCTAGCGGACAGATGTCATGTGACCTTGACCTCATTTTCATGGTTCAGTGGTCAAAGTTCAGTTTTTGAGTTTTGGTCTTTTTATCTAATACTATATGCCATAGGTCAACTATATTTGGTGTATGGAAATATTTTATGATCTTTATGTCAGTAGCACAGGTTTCTTTTGACCGTGACCTCATTTGCATGGTTCATTGCACAGTGTTAAGTTTTTGTTTTTTGGTCTATTTTTCTTAAACTATAAGTAATAGGTCAACTATATATGTTGTATAGAAGCATTGTTAGCTGTACATGTCTGCCTGGCATGGTTCATCTGACCTTGACCTCATTTTCATGGTTCATTGGTCTTTGTTTAGTTATCTTGGTTAATGGTAAGTTTATGAGACAGTTGGAATAAAGCTTTATAGTTAGGACTATCAACATAATATCAGTGATTAGTATAAAAGGCGAGACATTTCAGCGTGTGCACTCTTGTTTTTAGATATTGCATAGTAAAATACTAGTAATGAAAGTGTTATACATTGTGTGAAGATATTAGAAATGACTATTAGAAATTTGTTAGAAATGACGAAAACAAATTTGACTAAATAATTTATTACAAATTGTAATAACAGTCATGATATTGTATTTTGATATGTTGCACTTGCTTTTTTTTAAAGGAGCAAATAGCGCTATTATTATTAATATCATATTGCACCATTATAATAAATAACGATTCTAAATTTGCGTTAAAGTCAATTTTTATTCTACTATAAATCTTTATTTTCAATAACCAAATAAATCATTACATATTAAGAGAAATATTTCCAAGCATATCAGTACAGACACCAGCCCACTTTAAAGGACCTGGATTTGTTGATTAGATAAATGAAAGTATATTCAACCACATGACAGAACACAACCGTAGAATAAGAGCTAGCAAAGAATGTAAACTCTTGGTTTTTGAACTTTTAGGTACATCGTGTAGGAATTTACAACCTGGTTCAAAGTTACTAACATTTATACTTTTTTTTATAGAAAAAAAATGTTCGGCAAAAGGTCACTATTTTCATACCTAACCAGGTATACGTTTAAATTTGTTTTTATTCTAACCAAACCAAACTACCATTGAGTTTACTGAGAAAGATTATCTACAACTGTGTACTTCATTTTTCTACTCTGTATTATTGGACAGAAATTGAGTATTCGTCATTTTAGACAAAAGCAAAAAAAAAAATAACACAACTATAGCATCAAATTTAGTATTAAAAAAACAACGGCTGACTTCAGATAATCTTCTCAAAGAGGGGCGAAAGATATCAGAGGAACACGTAAACTCACAGATCAAATACAAACATGGCTTCAAAAGAAAAAGATAAACAGACAAACAATATTAATAGTAAACAAAACACACATAGAAAAATGAAGACTTCTTGGCAAACAGAACCCCCATCAAAAACTTGGGGTGATATATCTGGTGATCTCAGATGACTTAAACATTGCTTTGTAAAACTCTCTAGATATTGGTCATTTTAAAAAAAAAGTGCAAATTTCGACGAGGTAATATTTTGAAAAATGATGTCATTGTTTAAAACATTTAAATATGTCCCGCTATTCTATTGTATGGTAGCAACGATATATGCAATGGGAAAAATGAAGAGTTCCTTCAGTTTTAACAATTTTAGGTCATCCTTTGCTAGAATCGTGTCAATAGTGTAACCAATTTAAAGCATACATTTAGGTACTAAATATTATTGTTTAACATCAAACAACTGTTCCAATTTGTTGTTTAGGTTTAAATACGACTTATTGACATTATTCATATAGCTGTGCATTCTATTCAAACATAAATTTCAGAATACATTGTCGTAAAAAAGTTAACTGTCCTAATTATGGCCGTTGTAAATACTAAAAAAATACACTTAAACTGAATATATGTAAATTGCATAAGTTTAAATAATAATAATATACCTAATGCTTCGTACAAGACCTAAAAACACTTTCATTTATGAATAAAAAATAAAAAAATGTCGCATTTTTATATAGTAACACCATTGACCCTTCAGTAACCCCCACGACACAAAAGTATCACCATTAACATCACATTTCAAATTTTACCTTTATTAAGTACTGAACACAAAGCCACCGAACAAAAGAAAAAGATGAAAAAATAATTCTTAGGCTAAAATATCTCAAATTATATAATATAACATCAATAACTCAAAATGTCAATAGTGTTACTACATGTAAATAGTGTCATTGGTGTTACCAGCATTCATCAGTTTGTGAAAACTTTGTATATGTAATACATGATATTGTTAAAACATTGTTAAATAAGTATTGTTTTTCATAAATAATATCATGATGTTTCGCTTGTTAAACACTAAAGAAACACAAAACAATGCTGATTGTCATGATATATTCAGTGGTGTTACTAAACTGGTCAATGGTGTTATTTTATCAAAATGGTCTCACCATTGACAGTAACACCAGGAGTGGATCCAGCCATTTAAAAAAGGGGGGTTCCAACTATATGCTCCCATTCAAATGCATTGATCAATAAAAAAAAAAGGGGGGTTCCAACCCCGACCCCCCCCCCCTTTTCCCCCTGGATCCGCCAATGAACACCAATGATTTAAGGTGTATTTTAAGATTTAGTTACGAAATAAGTGCTCCATTTCCCTCTTCTATACGTTGTAACTGGTGCATGTTTCTATAATCAATATATTTCATTATTCACAGTTCAGGAAATGTTTTCAAAAATGATTTTTATAAGGGTACACCATGGACACTATTTTCAATGGTGATATATAGCTTTTACTTACTTTTAAGATTTTTTTCACTTAATTTTCAACATTTATGTTTGTTTTCTTTTGCATAACATGCTTATAGGTAACATTGCTAAGAGAGAAACTATTGCAACTGCTGAAATCTTGAGAAAGATAACTCTTATCCTTCCAATTTGTCTTTTGGTTACACCATTGACTTTAAAAATGAGACTTTTCCTTTTGGTGTTTTATTATAAAAATAAAATACACCTCCCAAAACATTAAAAATATATTTGTATTTATCAAAATGCAATAAAAATTAATAAATCATAATAACAAATTGTATACATAATAGTCCTATTTCAGGTCTGAGAGGATTTATAGTAAAAAAAATAACTGTTGATTCTGGCTATATCCAAGGGTTTAAGAAAACGTTAAGTTTTTTTTTATAACATTTCATACTGTAAACTGTATATAGTGTATCACAAAAAAAAAATCATATCTAACATATGCAAGTGTTATTTTGATACATGCTGATATATGTTCATGTACATACCAAATAACATAGTTGTGCATGTTTTTTTGATAATGAACCATATAAGAAATGGTTTCCTAAAACTGAATACAAAGCAAGGTCATACATTTATTCATACATTATGATCGCCGTACACATGCAAACATATCTTCTTGAGATGTTGTGGTACCTTTTGGTGAGCACTTGCACACAAACGGACAATTTTCTACATTAACCATGCCAGAATCAATTAATGGTTGCAAGGTACATTTATTAGCCAGATATAATCCGAAACTTTCAAAGTCTGCATTTTTTGGTTTTCAGTACTATTAGCCACTGTTCTTTTCTTACAGTGACAAGAGTTGGTACTTGACTGCGAACAATCAGATTTTCCCGTTGGTGAAGATATAGTAGTTGGTCTTAATCTGTTAGTTTGCGTTCATGTTTGTTGGGCTGTAGCAGCATCTGTAGCAGCATCTGTATATTTCGTCGTTTGTGTAGGCATTTGAAGGGGTTCCGTAGTTTTGCTGAAGACTGGAGATACATGGGAGGACACTTCTAACGCTGTTGATAAATTTTCTGGCACGACTTTAGTCTCACTCTCTATTGATGACACTGGCTCTTTTGTCGTGGACACTGTGGTTGATACTGCTGCAAATAATTGGCAAAGAGCACTGTAATTATGTTTTGTAAGAAAAGTCAAAATACAATGAATATATTAAAAAAAGATTACTTACATTTCTTTTAAAATATGAAAAATGAGGTGAAAATAGTTAAAGGTACATTCATGCATGTATATTATAAAAGCAAATGCGTCATTGCAATACAAGAAATGCAAGTTAAAGGCTAAGACATTAGTACATTTTATAATGAAGTTTTATACCAAAACGTACAGGTTAACCGAAAACCTTAAGAACATGTGCTGTAAAGTTCCAGAAGTTTTGAGATCGGTAAATAATGGAGACAAAACCCATATTTATTTATGAATGACTAGTTCTAGCCCTATCTGTTTGAATACTAATTCGGAAAGAGATGAGGTATACATGTGCATCGCACGCTCAGCAACAAGGTATATAACAGGAAATCATACGGCTGTCCGTCATTGTTAAACTTTTAAGAAAAATACTTCACTCCGAAACATCTACTTGTAGGCCAAATGTTACCAAACTTAGATTTCAGTTCCTTAGGATATATAGTTTACAATTTGTATCAATGCACCTGATCTATCAATGAGCATGGCCACTGTTGCTTAAGCATGATAGATCATAGGGAAACAAATGCAGTGTTTGGCTTATATGTACCAAACTAAAACAGGTAAAGGTCTATCTTCTACGGAGATGACGAACATCCCGTTTTGAAGGTACTCTCAATGAAAAATCAATTTATTGTCGATTTCAATGTTTCTTGACTTTACTTAAATTTTCTATATGGTATTAAGTTTAAAAATTGTATCTGGAGATTTGTTCCGCTAATAATATAAACAAACATTACCACTGTTATCAAAAATAGAACATAGACCTGGGATCAAATGAACAAAATTTTCTATTATAATATCTCACCAACTAAAGCCCCAGTCCCACTAGACCACGATCGCACAACGCTCACCGCGATCTTAAATAAATTTAGATCGTGGTGTGGTCGTGGTATGAGCGGCATGAAAATGTAAACTTTCGTGGCTTTCACGATGCTACTACGTCCTTATTACGCTTTTACAACGATCCCGCTACGATTATACCACGTTCTCATCTCGCTTATTCTGCGACCTCACTACGCTTATCAAGACTTTTCTACGCTAATCACGTTCTCACTACGAGCACACCACGAGTTATCCGATTGCAACACGATCTTACCAAGCTTCTACTGCGATTATAGCACGTTCTTACAACGTCAACATCGTGTTCCATATCAATACAGTTTCATTCCTTCTATTTCTGATTAATACGTAGATTTCTCGAAAACAATACAGTCATGCAACCAAAATCTACTAGAACGCGTGTGTGTGGTGGAAGAGGTTGATGTAGAGGCATAGGAGCTCTGATAGTTACGAATCCTGATCAAGTAGAGATGTCGGACCGACAAATCCAACCTAAATTACAACCTATTGCTGGTCTATAAAGCTCAAATGACGATATTTTAGGTAACGACAGCTGAGATGACACAGATGTGTCGATAGATATAGGAAGATGTGGTATGAGTGCCAATGAGATAACTCTCCATCCAAGTAACAATTCATAAAAGTAAACCATTATAGTCCAGGGTACGGTCTTCAACACAGAGTATTGGCTCACACCGAACAGCAAGCTATAAAGGACCCCCAAAAAAATACTAGCGTAAACGGTTTACTCCATAAAAAAACGAGAAGCATGGTTGAGCCGTTAGAGAAAATGTACAAGTAGTCCTAATTACATACAGACAAACAAAACCTGAAGAGATTTAATATATTTCATGTGAAAATGACAATGAGAATGATGGTCGTAGTATGAACGTAGTCAGGTTGTAAGAAGAGCGTGGTGAGGACGACAAGGCCGAGCTAGAATCGTACGATGGTCTTGAACAGCGTGGTGTAAAAGTGGTATGGTCTTAGTGAAAGCGTAGTTGGGTCGGGGTGAGAACGTTATAGTCGTAGTGAGGTCGTAATAACATCGCTAAGAGATCGTAGCGCAGTATCTCCGAATAGAATCCCGCTCTCGCTACGATTTTACAGCGACCTTTGCGATCTTACTTCGACCTTAGTGCGCTCTCACTACGCTTCTACCACGACCTTATTTCGCCACAACCGCACCACGATTGTTTTGAAAATGTTCAAAGTTGGCCACGCTCATCACGATCTTGAAGACCTCACCACGACCGTGATACGACCTGCGGTCTACACGATCGTACTACGGTCATCACAATTTGCATTTTTACTTGCTATCGTGGCCTAGTGGGACTGCGATATAAAGCAGTAAGAATGAATCTACCACTGTAAAAAATATCGTCTTGTCAATGACTACTAGTATCTCTTGCAAAATTTTCCGAAAATCTGCCGACTCATTTTTATTGTTTTTATCCCTAAATATTCAATGTTTGGTAATTTCAACGTTTTTGGCTTACATATATATCTGACACTGAATAAAGTAGTAATATTTGGTTGAATTGATCAGCAGGTTTGGATCTATCTTGTCTGTTATTTTTCGAAAATCTGACTACTTTGTAGTTATTTTCCCTGAAATATAATTTTTGCATCAGTCAAATGCTTTTTTTTAGCTCACATGGCCCAAAGGGCCAAGTGAGCTTATGCCATCACTTGGCGTCCGTCGTCGTCCGTCGTCGTCCGTCGTCTGTCGTCGTCTGTCGTCGTAACCTATTTCAAGAATCTTCTCCTCTGAAACTACCAGGCCAAATACTTCTAAACTTTAACTGAACGTTCCTTAGGGTATCTAGTTTATAAATTGTATCCGAAGTTCTGATCTATCAACAAACATGGTCGCCATTGCTAAAAATAGAACATAGGGGTCAAATGCAGTTTTTGGCTTATAACTCAAAAACCGAAGCATTTAGAGCAAATCTGAGAGGGGAAAAATTGATTATCAGGTCAAGATTTATCTGCCCTGAAATTTTCAGATGAATCGGACAACCCGTTGTTGGGTTGCTGCCCCTGAATTGGAAATTTTCAGGAAATTTTGCTGTTTTTGGTTATTATCATGAATATTATTATAGGTAGAGATAAACTGTAAACAGCAATAATGTTCAGCAACGTAAGACCTAAAAATAAGTCAACTTGACTGAAATGGTCAGTTGACCCCTTTAGGAGTTATTGCCCTTTATAGTCAATTTTTAACCATTTTTCGTAAATCTTAGTTATCTTTTACAAAAATCTTCTCCTCTGAAACTACTGGCCAAATTGAACTAAACTTGGCCAAAACCATCATTTGGGTATCTAGTTTGAAAATTGTGTCCGGTGACCTGGCCAACCAACCAAAATGGCCGCAATGGCTAAAAATAGAACATAGGGGTAAAATGCAGTTTTTGGCTTATAACTCAAAAACCAAAGCATTTAGCGCAAATCTGACATGGGGTAAAATTGATTATCAGGTCAAGATCTATCTGCCCTTAAATTTTCAGATGAATTGTATAACCCATTGTTGGGTTGCTGCCCCTGAATTGGTAATTTTAAGGAAATTTTGCTGTTTTGGTTATTATCTTGAATATTATTATAGATAGAGATAAACTGTAAACAGCAATAATGTTCAGCAAAGTTTGATTTACAAATAAGTCAAATGACCGAAATGGTCAGTTGACCCCTTTAGGAGTTATTGCCCTTTATAGTCAATTTTTAACCATTTTTCGTAAAATCTTGGTAATCTTTTACAAAAATCTTCTCCTCTGAAACTACTGGGCCAAATTAATCCAACCTTTGCCACAATCATCTTTTGTGTATTTATTTTTAAAAATGTGCATGTCCGGTGACCCGGCCATCCAAACAAGATGGCTGCCACGGCTAAAAGTAGAACATAGAGGTAAA
Source organism: Mytilus edulis (assembly GCA_019925275.1). Lineage (NCBI taxonomy): Eukaryota > Metazoa > Mollusca > Bivalvia > Mytilida > Mytilidae > Mytilus > Mytilus edulis. The sequence continues at coordinate 45,474,248 of CM034361.1, read as the reverse complement.
ATGTCAAAAACCAAAGCATTAAGATCAAATCTGACTGTGGTTGAATTGTTTATCAGGTCAAAATCTATCTGCCCTGAAATATTCAGAAGGATCAGACGACACGTTGCTAGTTTGCTGCCCCTGAATTGGTAATTTTAAGGAAATTTTGCAGTTTTTAGCTCACCTTTCCTAAAAGGAAATGTGAGCTTTTCTCATCACTTGGCGTCCGTCGTCGTCGTCTGTCGTCGTTAACAATTTTTCAAACATCTTCTCCTCTGAAACTACTGAATGGATTTGGATGAAACTTAGCATGATTGTTCCTTAGATTATCCTGTACAAAGTTTGTGCTTTGATTTTTGATCCGTCAAAACACATGGCCGCCGTTACTTAAAATAGAACATAGAGGTCAAATGCAGTTTTTGGCTTATATCTCAAAAACTAAAGCATTTAAAGCAAATCTGACGTGGGGGTAAAAATGTTCATTAGGTCAAGATCTATCAGCCCTGAAATTTTCAGATGAATCAAACAACCCATTGTTGGGTTGCTGCCACTTAATTGGTAATTTTAAGGAAATTTTGCAGTTTTTGGTCATTATCTTGAATATTATTATAGATAAAGATAAACTGTAAACAGCAAAAATGTTCAGCAAAGTAAGATCTACAAATAAGTTAGTATGACCAAAATTGTCAATTGACCCCTTAAGGGGTTATTGTCCTTTAATGACAATTTTTCACAATTTGTTCATCATATGTGCTAACTTTAAAAAATCTTCTCCTCTAAAACTACTCAACCAAATTCAACCAAACTTCATTTGAATGATGAGTAGGGTGTATAAAATAAAGTTTGTGTTTTATTTTCTATTTCGTCAAAAAACATGGCCGAAGGCATTGTTTACCAGGTGAGCGATTCAGGCTCTTGAGAGCCTCTTGTTTTAAGTTACTATCTTAAAACTTTTATGCTCTTCGACTTTGTACTTGTTTTGCTTTCTAACTGTTTATCTGAGCGTCACTGATGAGTGTTATGTAGACAAAACGCGCGTCTGGCGTATACAATTATAAGCCTGGTACCATTTAGCAGATACGGAGAAATTATGCAGGGTAAAAATTGTTAGATCAATCAGATCTACAATTGAGTCCATGTCGACGATTCATCTGTTAGCCCTTTATAGGAGTAGTTTCCCCAAGACTAATAATAATTATATTGCGTATCATACACATATTGCAATAGAAATAATATGTGATCATATAAATGGCATATTGTATATGTTCCGGACCATATGAGTATTTGGACCATAGTTACGCGTATGGTCATGACTATATGCGTATACTCATATGGTCCGACCGTACGCGTATGGTCGGACCATATGAGTATATACTCGTTTGGTTATTATCGGGCCGGACCATATGAGTATTGGACCATATAGGTATTTTTCAAATATGCGCTAGAACCGTTTCAATGATACAATAAACTATATAACTCAAAGGCTACACAAGCATTAAATATTGATGCCATTGTTAGTTTTCATCGCTTCTTGTTTTCTTGTATTTGTGCGTAATTTATCTCCACACTGTACTAGTCGCCGTACCATAACTTTTCTGCATTAGCTCGTCTTGGTTGTGCACGATCCTTTGTAGTTACACTTTTTGCTTTCGAGTGAAAAGTTAACCTTCTTAGCAGCTTCGTGCAGTGATGAATAGGTCTTGATAATTCCATAACGGTTCTTTTAAGAAATTTTGGAAAATATCTTCAAAGGTCGACATGTTGCCATTTTTAAAAGCGTAATAACAAATCGATAATTGGGTATAAAATGTGTAAAATCAAATGCGTGATACTGCTTGTTTTTATATTCATAATATAATAAAATGACCTTTGGTATCGTCTTTTTGATGACGTGACAACTAGAAGAGCCATGCTTTATGAAGAGTTAAGTATTAACTTTAAACTTATTAATTGCCCCGACCATATGAGTATATTATACCCATACGGTCATGACCATACGCGTATGGTCCAAATACTCATATGGTCCAGAACATATACAAGATCGTTTATTGCTTTGTAGATTTTGCAGTTTTTTATAATATATTTAAGTCGACAAATTCAATAGATACAGAGCAAATTTATACCGTTAAAAAATAAAAGGAACATTAATATCTACAAAAAGTAAAATTTGGCAGAAAAAGTCAATTGACCACTTCTAATGATATTTGCATTTTTCAAGGAAACTATATACATGTACATGTATTTAATAAATAGAATATTTGAATAATAGGAATGTTTTACAAAAGCAGATGTAAAAAAGGAGCACTCGGTCGAAATTTAGCGCATTAAAACAAGGTTCAACCCACCATTATCTACATTTGAAAATGCCTGTACCAAGTCAAAAATATGATAGTTGTTGTCTATTCGTTTGATGTGTTTTATCATTTGATTTTGCCATTTGATTAGGGACTTTCCGTTTTGAATTTTCCTAGGAGTTCAGTATTTTTGTGATTTTACTTTTAATCAATTCACCAATTACATGATTTATTGCCCTTTAAACAAAATATGCCTTAATCATGTTTTTTTATTTATTTGCCGAAACCATTACAGATAATAAAGGTATACGATCTTCAAATTTAATTTATCCACAGATATGCTCAGCATGGCAAAACTGTCTCTCAATTAATATGATTTTTTGCCTTAAAATGAAGTGTTTTTTTTCTCTCAAAAACACTAAGAGATAGGAACAATAATTAAGAAATTAAAGGAAATAATGGCGTGTGTTGTATTGGACGAGTACTTCAGGCTCCAATAGCCTGTAGTTCAAATGTTCATTTCTAATTTGTTATTTATCAACATCTGATATCGTGCTTACCCAGATCTGCATCTCGTTGGCATATTGTCACAAAAACGTTGAAACATTGTGTATTATAAAGTCCGTTATCTTCGTTATCTTTGAGTCTTGCACAGTTCTCGCCAGTACTAATACCCGTCACTAAAACAAAGGTATGATGCACAACATGTCTTTTCCAAATGATTTTTATTTAAGTCTGCATAAATATACTAGTAACTAATTCTGGTTAAATATCCGATTTGTGTTTGTGAGCTTGGATAAACATACAATTGTACTTTGTTCCGAAACTGTAGTAATTATTAATTAAATGAATTAGCAGGGCTGAGTAGAGAAAAATCGCCATTCTATACAGTGACGTTACGCACGGAACTGGTGACACTCAAGAAAAAATACCGTGTCATAAGCAACAATTGGTCACTATATTGTCGTTGCTACTAGAAAACATATAAATTTTACATCAAAATAAATCTGAATGTCTTGGGAATTTATTGTAAGTCTTGAATGACATTTTAATACAAGTGTATGTGAATAAACCGAACACGATTTTATAAATAACGTAGTTTTTCTCGTGTCCCGCGTTACAAATAAATGCCGATATTTGGGCAAAATGTGCTGAAGATTGGTGATTTTTTCACCAAAAGTCATCATTTTCGGGCAGAGCAACGTTCAACGTCTTAGCAATGTGACGTCAAAAATTTGATCACAACCAGTACTAGAAGCGAAGCAATGGGCTCCTGAATGAGATATTAAAAAGTGTCCCACAAGCAGGGAAATATTTTAGCCGAACTTACGGACTTGATTTTTATGAACAGAATACTGGTAAGTTAATCAATATTGGTATCATTATTTGTACAAAGACTCGCCTTTTAAATCATTTTTTTTCTGTGTTGTTACGTCGGTTTACACAGGTGGAAATTTTTCTCATGTCCAAGAATTTGTCACAAGTACAGTTTTCACACATTTTCCGGCACTAGTCCGTCGAAAGAGATTAAATTAATTTGTTTTATTGAATATTTCCTTAATTCTGTTTACCGCTTTAAAAAGTACAAACCTTTCTTCGCATTTTGAACCTTGAAACATGACAATGCGCCAAGGTTTGCACAAATTACAAACAAAACCGCATGTCCAATAAAATGTCACATACATGGAACTCCGTTTTTGAAAGTTACACGTAACGTTACAGACGTTTTTTGTTGTTGATAATTGTCAAAATGATTAATGTATGCATTGTATGGCCTTTCGAGGGCCCCTGATTTGAATAAATAAATTAGTCTATTCAGACGCGAAACACAAATTCGCTCCTAATAATTTGAAGATTACATTATCTGTGAAAATCAATCGGATATTATTAAACTATTCAAGATTATCTGCAAGTGTTTGTATCTGTATTTTTTTTTTGTCATCGTAAATCTGTCCTAATCGTATCTAAAATAAATTTTATAATAAAACTTTCATAATTATTTCAGTGAAAAAAAGGATGTCATCTAAGGAAGGACTTGAACGGTACAAACAAGAAAAGCTTCAAAGGCGACGAGAACAAAAGCTTGAATCTTATTACAGAAATAGAAATCTAAAGGAAAACGAGTATGCTTTATCAGATGAGGCAGTACGCCAAAGACAACATAGAGAGAAACAAGAGAAAGAACAAATGAGACGGGTCAAAGAAACGGAGAGAAAACGGAAATATAGAAAGAGAAAACGTGAAGAAAATATCAATGATCAAAGGCAAAACGAGGATTTAAATATGCGAAATACTTTCGAGAATAGAACAGAAAAACATCGGGCATTGAAGAAACTGAAACTGGCCCTACCAAAGAGCCCAGACAGGCGGGTGACAACCATGGTCGCATACTTGCAAAATTCGAACTCGCCGACTGTGAGAAAACTGCAATCTTCTGAAGTGATTTCTTCGCCGGAGGAAATAGAAAAACACAAAACATCAAAAGCCTTGACGGAAGATTTAAAAACAGTTATTGACAACTGTAAGAGGAAAAGATCGGATGACTCTTTGAAAACGATGAACGTTATTATTTCATCAGTAAGTGGTGAAAAAATCAGTGACAATAAATGCAGAAAGAAACTGGCTAGGAAATTGGGATTACCGGTAAGAAGAGTTAGCCGTGGTCATGCAATTAGAACAAGAATACTTAAATCTGAAAGATCAAACTGGACTTACACAAATAGAAAAACTAGATCAGATGCAACAACACCCGACACGAAGAACAGTATTCATGAGTTCTGGTGTAAGCCTGGTATTTCTCGTCCGACTGGTAACAATGCAGATACCAAAAAGGTCTGCATTGGTCCGAAAACTTATTCAAGCCACATGACACAAGTACTAGAAAAAACACAGACCGATGTGTATTTGGACTTTATTGGAGAAAAACCCTCTATTAAAATAGCTCAAAGAATGTTCAAAAGGTGCAAACCCTACTTTGAGCGAATCGTCCGACCTAAGGATGGACAAACATGTTGCTGCAAGTACCATGTACAATTTAAAACTGTCTTTAAATCGTGTATGGAATTCCGAAAGAAACTTTTGATAGAAAATGAACCGAATGAATGCTATTCTACTCCTGTGTACGATTCAATATCTGATGTCGTTAATGCAACATTATGCGAAAAAGTTGATGGTTCACACAATTTACAGTGCCTTAAAAGAAACTGTTCCGATTGTGGAGTTAAATTTCTGAATTTTCTGCCTTATGAACTTGATGTATCTGACACTGCGGAATTTGTAAAGTGGGAAAAGTTTGAAAATGTAAACGTTAATGTTAAAGGCAGCAGAACCATAAAGAAACTAATGCTCGTGGAAAAAGAAAGTCAAGTTGATGAATTGTTTTCATATTTCAGAAAACTAATTGAAACTTTTCCAGTGCATCAACAAAGAGCTACATGGCAAAATGAACAATTTCAAAATCTTGTTAGAAATATCCCAGAAAAGCAATGTGTTTGTGTGCATGACTTTGGTGAAAATTACAGGTGTTTCGAGCTTACTGAGATTCAAAGTGCTTACTTTCAAAAACCGAAATGTCGGTCCATGTTACTATTCTACATAGACATGATTTGCTAGAATACGTTGGCGTTGATAGTTCAGAAGACTTTCCTGAAATTATCACGGAACAATTTTTCGTTATAAGCCTAGACTTAGTTCATGATCAATACTTAAAAGTTTGTTCACCAAGTCCGAAATTATATAGCGGAATTTTTACAGTCGATTTCATATTCAGTAGAAACAATGCACGAGTTTACTGACGGGTGTGCAGCCCAGTATAAGAGCAGACACTGTTTCGGAGATATTAGTCAAACACGACGACTTTGGATATCAACATTTCTCAAGAAATTTCTTCGAAACTTCCCATGCAAAAGGTATTTATAATAATTTAGTTTATTATCCTCGAACTTACTACTATGATTGCCTTTAAATACAGTTGAATGTCAATCCGTCTGTCAGTCTCTACGCTATATATCTTGGACACAGATTTAATGATTTTTTTCACATTTTCGAGTACCACGGAATACATATTATTTAGCTTTTGATTGAATATTTATGAGTTATTTGTGTAAAATGTAAATATTTTAAAAGCGGTCGGGTATTCACATTATCGGTAAACTGTTTTCTTTCAATCCGTCACATCATGGGTTAATGTTTGAAAACATTATTCTAGAAAGTTGTTTTTTACATGTTTTTTTTTATTATATCGAATTTGAAATAAATGTATTTTGATAAAACATGTGAGTCGGACTAAATTACACCTGGCACAAAAATAAATACGTTGTATCAAGGAACAGGGCTTTTATTTCTGTTCTTTATCTTGGCAGTCGCTGTAGGGTATTGAATGTATCTCTTATATTTCTCGTGACTTTCGGTATTGCTACTATTATAAAAATCATAAACCTTGAACGCGGTAAAATGGTAAGGTCCAATGTCATGCAAGTGACATAAAAAAAACTTATCTGTGCATTTCAGGACAACAAGAAGCTGCTGGAGGAATTATTAAGAGACAAACCGACTGTGCCATTTTACGCGGACAGACTCAGATAAGGACAGCAAAAGATCTCTATGAATACGAGAATTCATTTCTAACACAACCGAGGTCACATTGTAAGAGAAGAATATTCCGATATGCGGAAACGATTCACCGTGACAACAGACTATCTTTTAAGCCGGTGCCTAGCATTCGATCTCTTCACCAAGTAAGAGCTAGTCCTGATTCTTCTAAAGGATTGATAAATATCAGTGAATTGTCTTGTTTCTGTGTAAACTGTTGTCATCACATGTATGACCAGTGTTCTAATTCGATAAAAACTGGTGGTTATACTGAATGGGAAATGAAGCGAGAATACAGAGCGGATGCACAAAAAAATGAAGAAAATGAACAAGTGTCTTTGCAAGATGATGAGGAGGAGTACTACATGCTGAAAGTAGAGAAAAGCATGGAAACGTTACGCATTGACACAACGGATTCTTGGGGATCTTTATTCCCTGCGGGAACACCTGTGTTTCGTGGTCTATATTACAACAAAACAAACTCGCCTTTTCAATATCGTCTTGTGAACAGGAAAGCGGTTGTACCTGCTGCGTCAGTGGTCTATATTTGTTCGGAAGTAACTGCAAACAATGTCATTCGAATCACAGAAGAAACACATTTAAATGTTTTAGAATGTATTAATGAAATAAGATGCTAGAAATTTATTAATCAGTATTTATCCCTATAAAGAAACAGTAGGTAAAAACGAACGGGGGGACAATCGTGACAAACATAAATTCATACGTTCGTTTAACAACAAGCGTGTATTTCGACGTTATTTTAATGTAACGTCAGGTATCACCAGTATCGTGCGTAATTTCTTACAATTTATTGTCTACTGATAGCTTGAAATATGACCGACCAGTTCTAGGTCCGAAAGTAAATTTAAGTCCTCGTTTTTAATTGACATTTGACGCGAGTCAAATATTGCATCGCATAGAGAATACATCCGCGGTTACTATTTTTAGGATACTACTTTTCTGAGGCTATTGATGATATCCTATCTTTTGCTCTCAGTAAAGGGCGGTTATTTGATTTTCAAAGAGAGGTGGATTTTAAAAATGAAAAACGTCGACTGGTTTGAACTGAAAATTAATGACTTTGTACTAGACATGATGAATATATATTGCAACATGAAATTAAGAATATTTGAAGAGACAAATATGTACAAAATTGAAAACAGGTTTTTGCCATCCACCACTTTAATAAAGTCATATGAAACTTCAAATTGAAAAAAAAACAAATGTTTTTTTTATAACTAAATGGCTAGTTTTTATTATAAAACGTATGTACATATACTTTCTCAAGAAAATTCTATCATGTGTCCCAATTTAGAAGAACTTTACTTTTTGTTTAATTGTGTGCATCTAGTACCCACTTCGCCGATATGTTTTCCGTATGCAGTGAACTCAGTGTGACATTTCTTGTACAAATCCGGTGATCACAAAACGAATCGATCTGTCATTGAAGTAAACTTTTATCTTATTGTACATGTATAACACATGCCCAGTATCCATCCTTCTTTGTTGATCACAAAACAAACGTATCTGTCATTGAAATAAACTGTTATGTTAGTGTATATGTATAACACGTTCCCAATATCCATGCTTCTTTGTTGATTGTTGACTTAGGTGACAACAGCCATCATAACAGATCGAGATAAAAAAGAAATTGACTATTATACGATATGGATGGGTAAAAAATGATAGAATTATGCACAGGAGACTTAGGTTGTGATATATATATGAAACGCCACAGCGACAGCTGTCTTATGTGGAACTTTGATATTTCGTTTTGTTGTTTTTTTATCACTTGATGATGTTTGGTCTTTACTTTAGGAGTCAGACCAACATTTACTACCTCCAATTTAGAACGTATGTAGAAGTAGCCCTACTCTGACACAAAATTGTGCTTTTGATGTTCTTGTTTACTTAAACTAACGACCACATTTGCAGAAATAATACTTTTGGTGAAAGAGAAATATATGTAGACCATTTTGAGCTAAAATTTACTTGTCTATAAATTTGTATTGATTTCAAATTTGGCCACGAGCATCACTGAAGAGACATGTATTGTCGAAATGCGCATCTGGTGCAAGAAAATTGATACCGTTAATTTTATTACTATCACTGGGTCGATGCCTCTGCTGGTGGACTATTAGTTCCCGAGGGTATCACCAGCCCAGTAGCCAGTACTTCGGTACTGGCATGAAAATACGGATTTTTTTTGTGTTATTGCGATCTGACACAATTAGATGGGTTTGACATTAAGGAATGATGTTTTGATATAACTCAAAATTGAACAGTCTTTACTTGTAGATATTTCGATATTACGAATATGGTTTCGTATTTTATATAGATAAAATTGAAGCACGATAATGGTCTCTTGTGGAGTTCTGTGATTAGTACGTTGTTTGTGGTATGAAATTAATTCATTACTTTTTATCATTTATTATAAGGCATCAAATAGAACACCCTTAAAAGTTTATTTTGCGCTAATGTTTTCCTCATAAAAAATGCAAAACCCCGCTTTTTACAAATAAATTGGCATACAATATATGCCATATAATTCTCTTCAAAGTTGTATCTATAAAGAAATACGTTTGGATGACATTTGTAATTTGAACTGTTCACTATAGCTTTTTTCACATCTTAAGACATGTTTCAAACCCGTCTTTAGACCATCCTAAATAATGTCCTCAGACATACCTTAGGACATATCTTATAATACTTTCATTGACATTTCCTCTTAAATAATAATAATAAAACAGTTTATGAAAAGATTTTCTACTATATTTTATTGTTATTTATTATTTGGGAAAGGGTCTGAATATACATGATATAATAATCTCACTTCGTACCTCGAAAATTTAACTATATAATTATGTGAAAATGTCTCAGCTTCGAAACGAGCCATCATACATATCATAGTTAACGGTATTGACTGAACAACAGAAGAAAATGTTACCATTACCGCCTATCGAGAAACAATTGAGAACATTGACCCACATACAATTATCTAAAAAGAAATGTTGATAGTTTAACATTACCCTTTTTTGCTTCAAAACCGTCAACCCGTGTCAAACTAAGCCACAACCAGAATGTTGCGTTCTACATGGTGATTTAGAACAAAAAGATTAAATACACAACGAACAATGAAAAATATAATGAGTGACAACTGTCCTGGTTAATGTCCTTATAGTATAATCAACACAAAGATAAATGGCAGAACACAATTCTTGTTTAATCAATGCAAAAATGTTGAAGTTTGTGTTTTTAATTGTGAAGCTAAGCGACTTATATTACAGACATGAATCAGGGCACTTCGGCTTTAATCAGAGTTAACAACCTTGTCCTGATAGACGGAATAATTTGAATTTCAGTGCAAATGTGGTAAAAGAGCGGCGAAAGATACCAGAGCGACATTCAAACTCATGGATCGAAAATAAACTGACAACGCCATGGCTGCAAAAGAGAAGACAAAAAAGACACAACATACAAAAACTAAAGACTAACTAATACCAATATCATCAAAGACTGGGGTGCTCTTCAAGGGTAAGTAGATCCCGCTCCATATGTGGCACCTGTCGTGTGCTCGTGTTAATACAAATCCAGTAAATGGTCCAGTTTGGTAGGTCACATTCGTGAAAAAGGAAGGGGATTGTACTAACGACTTAAGAAACATATCTGATATCATCTGTGAAACGAATATTCCATAATTGTCAACCAACTCGCGGTCGCGTCCATAAAATCTATGATGTCATTTTCACCATTTGAAACTCTTAGTTTTGTAGCTTCCTTGTGAGCATTATCCCTCTATCAAGGGAATCATTATAGGAAATACAAGCCCCGGAATATTTTATCGATGGGAGATATAAACTCCGTATGCAGGCGGTGCTGCTATGTTGCTACATAAAAATGGAAAGTTCACAAATGGGAAGCAGGAATCATCTCTTTTGTCGTAAAGTTTTGTTTTCAACCGACCCTCATTGTCAATTTCAATATGCAAGTCAAGATATAAGGCAGACATTTCTTTATCTATTGTATCCTTTATCTTAAGTTCGATGGGATAAATACGTTCCACATAGTCATCAAATTTTGAATTATTTAGTTAGAGAACATCATCTATATATCGGAAAGTAAAGTTAAAAGTTATTGCTAGCTTCTTTGGTTTCCTCCTAAGAAGTTTATCTATGAAATCAGCATCAAAAGAATAAAGGAACAAGTCGAAAAGAAGAGGGCACAATCTGTACCTAGTATGTGAATGCCGCTAGTTTGAATGTCGTTTAAATTTCAAGCTTTCTAAAATACTGAAATAGTCATGTTAAAGCATTCCCGTACAATATGTATCTTTGGGGACACTTTGAAAAACGAAGTTTAGATAATCGTTACCACTAGATCTTATGACCAGAATGATACTAATGATAAAAGTATAATGATTTTCCAATACCTTTCAATCAAATGCTACCGCATCTTCAACTTAATTCGTTACCTAGAGGACTTTTTGGTCATTTTGAACGTATTAAGGATTTAGGTGACAATTGTGATTATAAGTTACATTTTACATATTGTGTTAACGTGTACTTGATTGTAAATTGAAATTTTCAAGAACATATTGCGAATATATCATAAATTATGGTTTTGTTAACAATTCGAAGAAATGTAATGTTACCTACCAATTTGGTTTGATGCATCAGAACCGTCCGCCCAAGTCCAAATACCATTCGAATCAATGTCCTTTATTCCAACCCATACCTGCTCTATTGTACCACCACTTAAAAAAAATAACTAACTGACAGACGATTGCAATAAGAAGTGTGTTTATTGTTGGATACATTCGAATTTTACATAGTATTACTAAAAAGCAGGCAAATGGTAGCACAAAAAATACAGAGCTAGGCCTCTTACTAGTATATGATATGCAATGATTTTAACGTAACGTTGAACAAACTTAACCATGGCAAACAAAAGCAAACGAAATATGTTACCAAAAGATATGATATCAAATAATAACTTATGCTACACATTTTTGGTAAAAGTCAGTGTCGTAACTAGATCTAATAATGGTAAATGATACCAATATAATTTTGTACTCAGAAGTTGACAAAAACGTCCTAGAAAATTCTATACGATACAATTTTCCTATAGGAATAGTAGTACATGCTAAAAGAAAATTTGACAGAATCATCAGGCTGTTATGATATGTTTTAAAACGAACTTCTTCAAATAATTTTTACATCATGCCGGCTAAACAATTAAGTAATTTTAGTAGAATGGACACCGTATTATCAAATGCTACTGTTACATTATATCTTCAATTTTAAAACAATACTCGAATAATGTTAACTTACATAATTTGTAGTCTTTTTGCAAGCCTCATCTCGTCTGATGTCTTTGGCATCATTATGTATCCGTCCAAACCACTACATGCTATGGTTGCGGCTGAATAGTCTAAAGTGTCTCCTATTTTATAACATCTTGTTCCAAATAGTAACCAGTCTTGACCCGGACAAATGAATGTTCCTGATTAATGGAAGAATATTTAGATTACATGTATTTAGGCTTATAAGTAAATGGTCATTCATCATACATACGATAGAGTCTACAAAAGATGATGTCAAATGCAAACAATACTGTAAAAGAACATTTTTGCCGTTTGCTACTTGACATTAGATTTGTTCTCATTCTACTGGAACATGAATTTAGTCAAGGTTATGACAGACATTATCCTGATCAAATGCAAATTAGAAGATTTATAATGAATTTTAACAAGACAACTACATGTATATACCTACCAGAGCTTAGACCACATGCAATTAAGCCATCATTGGTATTCGAAAGTCCGTCAACAATGAAAATAATCATCTGTTAAAGACCCCAACATGAAATGTGTATTTTTTCAGTTAAGTAAAACCATTGTTTACTAGTTGATGGGAGGTCTTGAAAATAAACGTAAATAGAGAATAAAGTTTCGATTTGTGAGTTTGACTGTCCCTCTGGTATCTTTCGTCCCTCTTTTTCAACTGATTTTGTTCTCTTGTTAAAAAAACAAACTTATACTATTATATAGTTTGCTTATAGAGTAATATAAAAAAAAATCCAGAATAATTCTAGTGTTAAAAATAGGGCCAAACTGTTTGTTAAGTCTAGTGTGTGTGTTTACATTTAAATATTTGTGTTAGGTTTTTTTCCTGTTCAGTTAGTTTTATCTAACAATCTACTTTTGTATAATTGACACAACATGTTTCTTTTTAAAAAAACAAAACGAAAACGAAAATTCAAACAAAACGAAAACGAAAATTCAAACAAAACAACAGAACAACACAATATAATTTCCAAAATGGCACTGGAATTTAAAAATGACGAATATTAACTGTAACATTTCTCAAAAAACAATATTTTGTTCTGTCAGTCTTTGGTTCGTAATACATTTTTGTATAACCATTAAACATAATCAGATATGGCAAATTTTCTTTTTTTCATACGGCTTGGTTGGTTTACAACTCAATTCTTTACAAATTATGTCTTTATGAAAATATTTCTTATTGAATTGCATAATAAAATACACAAAGTTTGACGGTCCTAATTGTTCGACTCCTGATGAAGCTCACGTTGTCTCTACATTCCAACAGAAATAATAATGTTTTCCATTTGATCTTCAGCTTAATGAAATAATTTTTGCATTTTAGCTTTTTATATGCTGGCTTTTCTGGACCAGAAATAACAAAAATATTTTAAAATGTGAATATGTAAATTCAGGCCGATTGTCCTTTCGGATGAATATTTTTACATTGTTTAATGCATAACGGTTTTGAGTTTACTCCACTCTCTCAGTTTGCTCATATCAGGAAGGTCGTACAGAGAAACGTTATTGTTAAAACACCTCCTAGAGTACAGTTGTTTCTTTTGGCAATCATACTATATCTCCTAGTTATTCATTACTATAAATCTATCTTATGAGTGATGATAACAGAACAAAATTAAACTATGACGAGGCTATCATAATTTATTTAGAACATTAATAATGATGACGAGATGTACATGAACAACTTTCAACTGTAAAAGTCAAATAATCATTGAAAAAAATTATTTTTGTTTCAAATCTGTTTTCCGTTAGCGGAAAGTCATTTTCATTTTGTTTAATAGAAAGTTTTAACATTTACATGTACATTTAGTTAATGTGATAGCAAAATCTATTGAACATTTTAAAAGACAAGTATACCTTACCTGACACAAGTATTGGTCCAAAAAGGCTCATCAGAACCAATGCTTGGTTCATTCTGAAACACAATGCGTGGATTCGATTAACCGAGAATTGTCTCATAGTTTTAGTATAAATACAAACCATTTGGCAAAATAGGCGGTATTAACTTGCCAATCAAATGTGAATTAATTGTGCATAAAAATGGGAAAACCTTTTTTTTATGTTTGATATAATTTCGATATTGCTGAATTTGTTCATCGTTAATCATAACATAAACATAAAACAAAACGTAATATGTATTGTTACTATTAAGTTCATTAGGTTTAGTTAATTGGACTTACGTTGTATAATCTTATGCTTTTATAGCAAATATTGTTTATGGTCCTATTATCAATTTTTTACTTAATTAATTCAGAACATGAAGTAAAATAAATCTCAATATTTTAAACAAATACCGAATTATATCAGGATATCAGTTCGTTACCAAATTAAAAAAACACGTTTGAATAAGTAAGTTATCTTATAAACAATTTCAGAATTTTTATAATGATCTAGATTTCTTTTTGCCAAACTGGATGCCATCGTTATATAAGTATCCTTACAAACATTGTTATATTGCTGGGTAAGACAATTACACACTTTTGATTCCAACAAAATATCTCTGAATCTTTCTTTTGATTTGTATTGACGAACATAACTGTACGTATGCAGGACGTGTTTTTCAACACACAATAGGCATTTCTAAGGGAGTCATATCCAAAGTGTTTTGCACTTCTCATCCTGCAATTAGATTATGTTCTCTTATTTGATAATTCAAAGTTTGTTGAATATAATAAACTCATCTATGTAATCGAGTTGGGGACAAAGTAAAGTGTTGGTGGCATGAAATCGTGACAAGAAAATCTTAGAATTTCCAAATAGGATCGGTTGATAATTTAATTTAACGACAAAAGAGGTGATTCTAGGTTTTGAATTGTTTTCAATTCAAATGTAGCAGAACCGACATATGAAGTTAAATATCTCTGAGAATTTACGATACTCTAGCTTGTGTATCATGATTTCCTTCATATTATCCTATATTCTGTTGCTGCTGAAGAAGCCATTTCAGCATAGGTTTCCAAGTGATTGAATTGAAGTCATTCTTCTGGATGTTTTACAGTCGCTTTGATTAGTTGGTTGATTGGTTAATGAAACATTTTTGTTAAAAATAGCCATGGTTATTTTCTTATTGTTGTGGCCATTTACTTGTCCTGTTTCCGTCATTGTGACAGGTCTCTAAAGGGTATCATAATCTATTGTTTCTTCTAACACCAATCTTGTACGTACCATATGGTTGTCACGTATGAACAAGAATATGTTTTTCCTTCAGGGGTACCTGATATCCCACACAATCTTCGATGGGGTTTTATGTATCTCAGTCGTTAGGGTTTTTTTTGCTATGAATTCGATGGTGTTTCTTTGACTATAAAAACTTGATTCTTTCTTTTATATCTAATGCCTCGTATCCAATGGATATTAAAAAGCTGAAAATGCTTTTTACCAATTTGATTCGATGATAAAATGAAAACTGCACAGAAAGAAAAAATAAACGAAGTAACTTTTTCATGAGAGACTGTTCGCAAACAAAGAAATTAAAATAGATCCAATCATTAAACTGGTCATCTATTTTTTTCAAAATCAATGACGAAGAACCATAG
The DNA here is from genome assembly GCA_019925275.1 of Mytilus edulis. Lineage (NCBI taxonomy): Eukaryota > Metazoa > Mollusca > Bivalvia > Mytilida > Mytilidae > Mytilus > Mytilus edulis. The sequence continues at coordinate 45,458,505 of CM034361.1, read as the reverse complement.
AAAATACTTGAATCGTTTAACAAATGTTTCTCTGTTTGTGTATCAGTAAATATGGTTTAAATTCGCATATCTGAAAACGTAATAATACTGTCAAATGCACCAAGACAAACTGTTCAAAAGGTAGGATTGTAATCAATTTTTTAAAGCTAAGCCGACGCGAAAAACTGAGGAAAAGTTTAAAATTTACCTGAGATGTTATTTCATTTAAAAAAAACCATCGTGCACCTTTACGTTTCATTTGAAACTGTTTTTATCTGCATACAAATGATACCAAATCAAATTGAATGGAGTGATATGCACCTCATTTAAATTGTCAAATTGAATAGTTATCTTGTTATACACTTATTGTTATAAAAATGAAACAAACACAATAGCTCTATTTTTTAAAATACAGGCCGAAAAATTTCAAAAGAATAGTCATCTTGTTATACAATTATTGTTATAAAAATGAAACAAACATAATAATAGATCTATTTTTTATAATATATGCCGAAAAATTTCAAAAGATTGATAACCAATACTGACAAACCATGGCTTCTTTAGAATTGTGAATAGCGTAATTATTAATCATGGGATATTTATAATGATCATATTAAATTAAGTGTTGTATATAGTACGTTTATAAACGTAGTTATAATCGACAAGATTGTTACATGCTTTGTATATTAACAAAAAGGTAAACGAAGAATATTTTACCCAAGTTCCTAATGAAAAAAAAGGACTGGATTATCTAAACATGACGCAAATGGATGACATGCAGATATGGTAATTATTAAGGACAGAACACAACAGTCGAGATATTTGTGTTATCTTACCTTAACATTATAGGTGAGGATTCCCTTATGGAGACAGAGGGCTAGAAATGTTTAATAATGATACTTTTTTAAATAGATGACAAAAGTTGATTGTATAACTTTAATGGGACAATACTATAAATGTTTTATTTACTTTTTTATAATAATTGTGATTATCTCCGAAAGATGCATACGGTTTACGTCAATATCTTCAAGTAATGATACATTCAGATATATAATTTTAAGATAAAAATATTGAAAAGGTATTCATCACTGAAATTCTTATCGAATATCAAAACGAAATATGTAATTATTGCCACAAAATTTGTTTGCTGTAATGTTCGAGGCCATGACTTTAGATCAATTAAACGTGAGAAAAGACCATCTTTCTTATTTTTGAAATTTGTAATTGTTATTTAACTTATAAAGTTGCATTTCAAAACTAATGTTGGTCTTATATAATCATTTGTATAATCGAATTTCACTTTCTAATATAAATGTTACCTTTAGGATAATATTGAAAATGAACAATAATCCATAAGTCAAAAAATAAATTTTGATTAATATGCTTTATTTGAAATTCCCTTTCTAATGAACACATTGCACATATAACTAAAAACTAGAGGTTCTTAAGAGCATGAATCACTCACATGACTTTATTGGGTTTTTGAAATCATATAAAAAAAGATAACATTTGGCTACAAATAAACAACACTTGGCCAGCACCTGAATAGAAAAGGAGCATTCGTGCTTTGTTTGGTTTCATTCAATTCAGTGGTTCTCTAGAATAAGACTTTTGCATGCTTTTCCCATTGGCAATCTTGGACGTTGAATTGGTGACAAAGTAACAACACTTGGTCAGCATCTCATTAGGAACATTCATGCTATGTTTGGTTTCTTTCCATTCAGTGGTTCTCTAAAAGAAGTCATTTGTATGCATTTCCCATATGGTCCTATGTTAAACTAAGTCCCCCGCTGGCGGCCATCTTGGATGATGGATCTGCTACAAAGTAACAACACTTGGTCAGCACATTGTAAGGAACATTCATGTCATGCTTGGTTTCATTCCATTCAGTGGTTTTCTAAAAGAAGTCATTTTTATGCATTTCCAATAGGGTCCTATGTTAAACTATGTCACCCCGCTGACGGCCATCTTGGATAATGGATCGGCTACAAAGTACTAACACGTGGTCAGCACTTCATAAGGAACATTCACATATGTCTTGTGTGGACAAAATGCACTTCTGGCGTATCAAATTTTAAACCTGTTGCCTTTTGTTAGCTATTATTCGTGTGTTTCTTTGTCAATTGTGTTCTCCTATTTATTTGTATCGTAGTTCTGTAATGTTGTGTTGTCATTTTAATGTTATATTTCACATGGCCATAAAAGAGGGAGGTTTGGCATGCCACAAAACCAGGTTAAACCCACCATTTTTTTCTTTTAAAAAATGTCCTGTACCAAGTCAGGAATATGGTCTTTGTTTTATTATAGCTCGTTTCTGTGTGTGTTACATTTTAACGTTGTGTTTCTTTTGTGTCGTTTGTTTCCTTTTATATTTGAGTGTGAATTCACATTATTATAAGACGTGTCACGGTACTTTTCTATCCCAAATTCATGTATTTAGTTTTGATGTTATATGTGTTATTCGCATAGGATTTTAACGTTGTGTTTCTTTTGTGTCGTTTGTTTCCTTTTATATTTGAGTGTGATTCACATTAGTATAAGACGTGTCACGGTACTTTTCTATCCCAAATTCATGTATTTAGCTTTGATGTTATATTTGTTATTCGCATCGAATTTTGTCTAATGCTTAGTTCGTTTCTGTGTGTGTTACATTTTAATGTTGTGTCGTTATTTTCTTGTATTTAATACTTTACCACGCATATACGCTTTTTACGCTTACCCCCTTACACCGCGTATACGCTTTTTACGCTTATCCCCTTCCCCCCGCAACTACGCTTTCCTACGCTTTTCATGTATCTTGTCTTCAAAACGTTAATGTAAAAATTTAACGTACAAATAAATGTTGTGACATTTAAAAACCAATAAATGAGACAAGTGCCAGTGCTTATCGTAGGAAATGGGCGGTCATTATACACTTAATCGATGAATATTCATGAGATTCTCACATGTACACAAATGTATTAATAACAGACTACAATAACAAATATGGCGGTCTCCGGCAGGCCGAGTGTATGGGATGTTTAGGAACAAATTGTGTCTGAACCAGCCCTTCAAAATATATCAAACGACGAAAGTATTGAAGGTGAGGATAACGGGAATGTATCTGATATAGATGAACCGTTGGTTAGCGAGGAGGAAGATGATATTGATGAGGAAATCGTGTAGGATCAGGAGAATGGAAATGATGATACTGACATGCTGACATGAATGAGATAATATGGAGCGAGGCCAATCAAGATATAATGTTCGACAGTTTAACGAACGTACCGGACCTCAAGTATTATTGAATGCTGATGTTAGTGAACTGGCACAGACATGATTAGTAAACATGCCCAAGAGACCAACCTAAATGCAACACGCATGCAAACAGAAGCTAGCCGGACGAAATGACACAAACTGGACGGAGACAGATTTTGCTGAAATGTCTGCATATTTAGGTAAGTGAAAACAATATCTGTACAAACTAACAATGGTTATACGTGTACGATTTATTGTAAGCTTGGTTGATCATGTTGATAGTAAGAAAATTAAATTGAAATGCATAGTAAATTCCCTTTATTAAACTGATATATATACATTTGTATATACATGTACATGGGATGTATGCATTTTTATGCACTGTTTATGTACAGGCCTGTTATTCAGTGGTTGTCGTTTGTTGATGCGGTTCATAGGTGTTTCTCCTTTCTCATGTTGTAGATAAGACTTTTGTTTTTTTACATTTTTGGTTCCTTTAACATGTTTAAATAGCTTGCTGTTTGGTGTACAAAATGTAAGCCTTGGCTCTATGTTGAAGGCTGTATGTTGACCTATAATTGTTTATTTTTTTTATTCATTGTGACTTGGATTGAGAGTTGTTTCATTGGCAATCATACCACATGCTTTTATTTAAAATATTTATTGGTTTGTACATGCCTTTATACATGTCTGATATTTTAAAATTATTGTGTTTGCTCGTTACATGTATTTTTATAATTCTCAAAAGTAGAAGTAGGTTTATCACAGAAATTTTACATGTCAAGATATGTATGCACAACCTATATCCACATGTACATGATGTATATTTAAAAGTGATATTAAAAGTAACATTTTTATGACAAAAAGTAAAAAGTGTATATTTTATCTTTTCTAGGAATCCTAATTCTAATAGGGATTATACAAGTTCCGGACTACAAGTTGTTATGGTCGACAAATAAATTCCTTGCAAATGGAGGTGTAAAAGAGGTCATGCCTGTAAAAAGATATGAAAAGCTGACACAGTATTTACATGTGAATGAGCCAGAGGCGGATTCTACTGACAAACTTGCCAGACTTAGGCCTCTATTAGACTCTGTTTTTGAAAGATGTCGAGTAGCTAATAAACGTTTACTCTTCCTTATAATCCATGTCATGATGATGTATGCGTGACTGGACATTAAGCAGCAAACAATCAATCAACTATGTTTTAATACGATTATTTTAGTTTAAATTAAAAATATTTTATCCTTGCAATTGATCCTTTATGAATCAAAACATTTACTTAATATATATAGAATACATGTATAAATGAGATACCTTGAGCACATAAAACATGTACTCACAGAATATATTACTTGTTGTATACCAGTTATTTATATAGTTGTTTACCCAATGAACATGAGCAATCCCAATTTACACAGACCTACTCGATTAAAAGGAAAAAATCAACATGTAAATTTTTATGCAGTTTTGAATGTCATAGGAGGTTCCATGCTGTCATTGGTGTTATGGAAGAGTGAAGCTGTTAAATGATTAATAAAATTGAGAATGGAAATGGGGAATGTGTCAAAGAGACCACAACTCGACCAAAGATAAAAACAACAGCAGAAGGTCACCAACAGGTCCTCAATGTAGCGAGAAATTCCCGCATCCGGAGGCGTCCTTCAGCTGGCCCCTAAACAAATATATACTAGTTCAGTGATAATGAACGCCATACTAATTTTCAAATTGTACACAAGAAACTAAAATTAAAATAATACAAGACTAACAAAGGTCGGAGGCTCCTGACTTGGAACAGAATTGACCAAAAAAATGATACAGAAAACAACTTTACACCACGATTATCCGCCGTATTTAAGCCCACAAGGTATGAAAATATAGTTTAAATAAATGTTATTCGTATCTCTATGCATGGAACTTATTTTTTCTGTCCATAATGAGGTTTTTCTAGTCAAGGCAGATGCCGAGACATGGGGGATCAATTAGTTGAAAGTGCCCGACGTCAAAACGTGCCAATTAAATATAGCGTGCGGATATGCGACGTTTCCAACCAAAATGCTCGAGGAGACGGTGAAATTAAACAAAATGGAAGAAAGGGGGAAAGTGTTAATGCGTTTCCCTCGGTTTTGGTTTATAACCCGGATTTGGTTTTTTCAATCGATTTATGAGATTTTAACATCGGTATACTACTGTTGCCTTTATTCATACTATGTTTGGTTTCATTCCATCCTGTGGTTCTCTAAAAGAAGTCATTTGTATGCATTTCCCATAGGGTCCTATGTTGAACTAAGACCCCGCTGGCGGCCATCTTGGAACATGGATTGGCTACAAAGTAACAACACTTGGTCAACACCTCATAAGGAACATTCATGCCATGTTTGGTTTCATTATATTCAGTGGTTCTCTAGAAGAAGTTCAAAATGTAAAAAGTTTACGCCGACGACGACGGACGACGGACGTCAAGTGATGAGAAAAGCTCACTTGGCCATACGGGCCAGGTGAGCTAAAAAAGAGGTGTTGTGGTTTTATAATATTCTAATATTTTAAAATGTAAGACGATGCCTACAGTATAGGAAGTCCCTTCCCATTACTCATGGGAAAAGAAAAGAGGGTCAAAAGATACTAAAGGGACATTCAAACTTATAGATCGAAAATAAACTGGAAACTCCATTGCAAAAACATAGTACACAATATACAACATAGAAAACTCAAGACTAAGCAACACAAATCTCACAATTAACTGGGGGTGATCTCAGATAAAGATTCGCTCAACATTTTGCACCCATCGTGTTATTCATGTTATTACAATCCGCTAAATAGTCTAATTCGGTAGGTCACATTCGTGGAGAGGGAATGGGTTGTAGTTTAGAACATATAAAAAAATTGAAAGATTCGTAGACAATGAGACTCCTTAGAAAATTGACATATGACTAAACTACCACTCCTCAGTTGTGCATGCGGTCTTGCATTTTAGCCCCTGTGGATATGTGGAAACTAGTGTGCAATAAAATTCATATCTAGATTTCAGTTATATCCAGTCACGTCTCAGTCATTACAATTGAACGGACTTGCTGTATCAGCTCCTGAGTATCCATTAACTACACCATGTTTAGCAGGTTCAACGACACACTAGTTTATGAGACTCCTATACAATAAACGCACGCCACCGACATTCTAAAATCGATTTTGAATAGGTGAGTGTAATATTATAGGTAAAGAAACATCAAAATAGTTAAAAACCACAAAAACGTAAACCAAGATGACCACCTACCACAACGGGGCCTTCCGCCTGTTCCAAATCAAATTTGCAACATAAGTTATTAAATGCACACAAATAGCTCCTGGACACCGAGTCAACCGTGCAAGAGCTGTAAAGAAATGCAGGTATGTATTATAAGCTACTTTCTGTATCATAACAGTCTTTATTTTCACATTGGTCCAGAAATTATTGCAATGTTTTCCCATCTTGTCATACGAGCAGTGTGAAATAATTTTATGAGGTATAACTCACATAGATTACCTAAGCCGTATTTGGCACAACGTTTTGGAATTTTTGGTCCTCAATGCTCTTCAACTTTGTACTTGTTTGGCTTTATAACTATTTTTATCTGAGTTCACTGATGAGTCTTATGTAGACGAAACGCCGTATTAAATAGTAATCCTTGTATCTTTGATAACTATTCACAGGGTTTGATTTGAACTTTGAACCAAAATTAATCACTCGTTGCAATAGATATACAATAAAGAAATTACTTTCAATAGTTTAACTGATTTCTATGAAAGATACAAACAGTTTAATTGATGATACATGTTATAGGCGAGTGACATATTAAAAAAAGACGCTTAGTTAACGACTTTAATGCACCCATCTAACACACGGCTGTATTATATATTATTCGAAAGCAATAAATAATCTGTACTTTCTTTTTGCCCGGTCGTCAAAAAATCGTACGGTGCATTTTCTGTTATATCAAGGTCAAAAGGTCATGAATAAACATTCCAATTTTTGGCGATTACTAAACAAAAAACCATTTTTTAATTCTTGTACCATAAAATTTTCCAAAAGATCACATGAACTTGATGGAACATGATACACTATTTCCAAATCAAATAAAAAATAAGAGGTTAGATGCGCAATATTTCCCGAAAAATTTCAATTTATCACCAATCCTAAAAGAATGAAAAATTGTTCCAAAAGCAAAACATATCTTAAGGTATCGATATTTGTATGCTTAATAAATAGATAATGAATATGTTTAAGGTCAAGGAATAGTTGTCTTGTAATTTTAAGATGCAATTAATAATTATTGTTCATAGAGCAGCCTTCTATTGAAGTGTTTGCAGTTGCCCAAAATTTTGTTATTCTTTGTTAAGATAGCACATCGGTTATTGTCAATATTAGGGAGGAGAATGATTTTCCATAATAAAACAAGGGGTATTTAAAATTCGAAAAGAATATATACGAGCTACTTGTTTTTTACGAAGTCAAACTTATTTACTTTTTGTAATCATGTTTAAATGCAAACATGACTTTGCGACTAAATTGTAGGCAACATTGAAATAAGTATCCTTGTAAAGAAACACTTGGTTGTCTAAAGCGGGATGTAAACGAACTAAATAGAATGCTGCTGCTTCTTATTTAGTTAAAAATCGTATTAGTCATATTTAATGTGTTTGGAAGTTTAATCGCTTTAATTATTTGAATAACAGATGCTTTGAGCATTTTCAACCTAAGATTTTAAATACAATTGCAGGCAATTGGGTATGTAACACACTATAAGCAGTTTGGAAATAAAATAATGAAAAATTTGAATACCCTTCCTGACCTTTTAAGATCATTCGCTGTTTTATGCAGTGATCGTTTTCATGGTATGCTGTGTTTTATGGACTGTTGTTCGTCTCTTGGACTTAAGTTTTATTTTGTTCATTTTTTAAATTAAGTTTATTTGATTCATAGTTTGAGATGTTGATTGTCCCTTTGGTATTATTTTACTTAAAAGACATTAACTTGCAGTAATGAAAATCGACAAAAAAGTCGCCTCAAAGTAAAGTGAAAAAGATTAACGCCATAAGATAAATTTCCGCGAAAATAACTTAACTTGCTCACAGTGATATATATATAGAACCAAATCGTTATCATGATACATTTAACTACAATGATCTACAATTTTTAAACCTTTTACAACTTGAATAGTGACGAAATATGTCAAAGGGACATCAAACTCATAATTGAAAACGAACTGATAAACCCGGGAAAAAATGAACAAGACAAGCAACAGTATACAAAACACAACATATAAATATACAGATTGAGTAACACAAACCCTCAAAAAATATTTAGGTTTAACTCAGGGGCTCCTAAAGGGTAAACGATCAATCAAGAAGTCAAATTTTATAATGTTTTTACTGTTTTTATAATTCTTTGAAAGGAGTAGGTCCGGTAAGGACCGATTTTGTCCTCAAATTTCAGGTTCATCTGACGAAAGATTTTGACCACTTTTTAAACACTTAAGTGTCTATTTCATTTGAATCAATTAGTTTATGTGAAAGATTTTAACTAATTTAGTCATTTAACACGACCCGATTCAAGCTCAAATATGAAAAATCTACCAAATATGCCGAAAAATGTCACTTTTCAGATAGCTTTTGTCAAAAATGAAAGTGACCGCATCCGTGTTCATCATCAACCTTTATATATGTTATGTATTATCATAAAATACTACTGACATTTCAATATTAAGGATGAACACGAATGTTGCCACTTTCGTTTCACACGAAAGCCGTCTAAAATTTAACTAAAATGCTAGAATAGTGAAGATTTCAGTAATTTAGCATGACTTAATGGTGCTAGTACCCGATATATGTGCATTGTATTGTCAAAAACAGCCCATGTTTATGTAGCAGAAGCATTTTACTGTCCAATAAATAACTAGAAGCTTACATTTTAACAATTTTGTAAACTGCTATATTTTTGGGCTAAAAAGGGGTCTTACTGGACCTACTCCTTTCAATTTTCGTCAATTTATTTTCTATTTATTTTTGTCTAAATTGTCAATTTCTTTTTTATGGTTCACATTAAATAAATAAAAGGTCTTTTCACTACATCAATGTTTAAAATAAAGCTACAAATCAAACAATTAGAAAAGTCGAAAGATGTTTATTTCAGTCTAGTAGTTACAATGCAGATTGTAATCTCTTAGTTTCGCCCCTTTTATTTCAAGCAATAGTATGATTCGCGCACCTTTTTTTTACTTTGCATTTTTCAGATTCTTAAGAATTTGTTTAATAAATCTTATATTAACCAAATACAATATTTAAATAGGAAAAAATGCTTAAACGCTGTTTTTTCGCAGATGGCGGTATTTTGGGCAACTGTATTAGTTGTTATGATTTGCTGTTTGATTAGAAGTAGGCATAATTTTAGGACATTTATGATGTCAAAAACTTCTTTGATAGTCATTACAGGGTTTTACTAAGTTTTAAGTGATTAGCAGTTGCATCAGAAAGAAAATAATGGGTTAACTTTAACTCGAATTTCAGGAAACATGTGCTGTCTATCAAAAAAACGCTTTTAATATTTAAAAATGCATTTGATTAATGACTGTTAATCTCTCTGCTAAAAGTTTAAATTGTTTGCATATATGAATTTAGTGTATAAAAATTTAGTGTATAAAAGTCATATTATGCAATGAAGCTGAAATCTTAGAAAATATGCACTTATTCGTCCTTGGCCTTTGATCTTGATTTGACAGAAATTGCACCGTACAATTTTTTTACGACCGGGCAAAACAGAAAGTACAAACGTGTAGCTTTAAAATGATATATAATTTAGCCGTGTGTTAGATAGATGCATTAAAGATTTAATTTTAAGGTTAAAGTCACTCGCCTATTAATTATAAGACCAAGAACAGGAGATAACAAGACGTTGTGTGGGTCATTTTCATTTAATTTCCCCACTGCAGATTGTTAGATAGAAAGGAGTCGGGCGAGAACAGCCATATTCCTGTCTGCCTTGTTCTGAAATTGTCGGTCTTCAGTCATCAAAGCAGGAACATTTAATCAGTGGTAATTGTTTGTTTCTGTATATTTGATTTTTTTTTCGTTTGTTGTTTTGTGCATTTATAAGGCCGTTAGGTTATTTTATTTTAATGTTTTTGTATTTTGTTATGTCGACATTTTCAACTTGTTATGTAGTATGGTTTTCTAATTGACGTATTTTCCTGTTTTTTTTTTGGTGTGAGACCTTGATTTGTTAATACATGAATATTGAACTGCAATATACTACTGTTGCTTATATTTGCTGATTGGAGAAGTGTGTGCGGCAACTAATTGTTGCTAGCATCAACGTAATTTGGTCTCTTGACTTTTATCCTTCAAAATTGAATAATTAACCTGCACTAATATTTTAAAGTGGTAAGAGTGTTGATTAGACAACTATTCTGCCAGAGACCATCAATATATATGTTTCTAAGGCAACATTCTGCTTTTTTATTTAATGTGTCTATTTGTTTTGTTCAGGAATCGTTTTCAATATAATGGAATTTGATTCGAAAGTCATATAAGTGAGAGATTTAGCTATCTATAAAACCAGGTTCAATCCACCATTTTCTACAAGATGCTTGACCAAGTTAGGGATATGACAGTTGTTATCCATTCGATTGAAGGATAGGCAGATCCTGCTCCACAAGTGACACCCTTCGTATTGCTCATATTATTTCAAACTCGGTAAATAGTCAAATTCGATAGGTCATATTCGTGAAAACGGAACGGGATTGTAGTAACGACATAAGAAACATAACCGTTATCCTCTGTGAAACGGATATTCCATAACAGTCAACCAAATCGTGATGTCGTCCGTAAAATTTACGAATGGATGATTTCAACTTCACCATTTGAATCTCTTTGTTTATTACCTTCCTAGTGAGCAGTTATCCTTTATCAAGGAAATCTTGATAAGAAATACAAGGTTTTATCTATCCTCGGTTATTCAGAAATGGTTTTTATTGCATTCTAACTTTCATACTACTGTTGCCTTTATTCATGTTTGAACAAAATCACCGGGACTGAAATGCAATACCGCATTCAAAACTGTGGAATTAGAACCTAGTCATATATATATATTTGAGGGAGTCACATTTATCTACGAAATCTCAACTTTTAACTTGAGTAACTCGAAGGGAGTTTCTGTACTGTAGGTATCGTCATACTTTTCAAAATTTCAAATCACCTTTTTTGTTAAGTAACATGAACAATCCATTCAAAAAAGTCTAAATATTCTTTTTGACTTATTTATCATTGCTTATTTTCATTTATATACAAAATGTAAAATTCGATTATTTAAATAGTTTTAAAAGACCAAAACTATTTTAAACATGCAACTTTAACGGTTATATAACAATTATAAATTTCAACAATAGACAGACAGGCGTTTCTAACGTATAATTGTTCTATAATAAATGCCTCAAACATTACAGCAAACAAGTTTTGTGTCATTAATTATATATTCGGTTTTGATATGAGATAAGAACTACACTGATAAATACCTTTTCATTACCGATATTTCAAAATCTGAATGTAACATTACTTGTAGATATTGACGTAAACAGAATGTATCTTTCGGAGATAGTCATGAATTATTATAAAAAGTAAATAAAACCCTTATAGTACATGTAGTATTGTCACGTAAAAAGTTATCGAATCGACTTTGTGATCTCCCTAGCAGAAATATGTCTTCTATGTTGCAAATTATCCTCGTTAAACATTGTTAGCCTTCTATCTACTTTCGGAAAACCTAACCTATGCTCTTTATATCCATCGAATTAAAATCAAATCTCCGCACTCGCTCATGTTTTATGACTGGTCGCCGCGTACTATATACATGTACTTGAATATCACTTTATTCAATATAATCATTAAATATATTCAGATGAATACGCAAATTCAAAAATAAGTTACGCTCTTAACTATTCCGAATAAGTCATGGTTTATCAGTATTGGTTCTCAGTCTTTGGAAATTGTTCGACATATGTTTTGAAAAAAGGAGCTTTCAAGTTTGTTACATTTGTAATCACTAAACAATGGTATCCGGATACACTTTAATATCTTCTAATGGCCAATTTTCCATAATACTGTTGAAAATACATTTTCTTATTTTAAGTTAGCTAGAGAACTTTTTTATAACAACTAGTGCAGTACAAAAAAACCTTCTAGAACTCATTTTTCAATTTGACAATTTAATCCGTATCCGTCTTCAACTTTGTACATGTTTTGCTTTACAACTATTTTGATCTGAGCGACACTGATGAGTTTATGTAGACGAAACGCGCGTCTGGCGTATTAAATTATAATCCTGGTACCTTTGATAACTATAATTAAAGATTGCTGGTACTCTATTCAATTTGAAACGTTGTCATATATATAATTATCTGCATGGTAAAATAAGTTTCAAATAAAACGTGAAAGGTGCACGATCACATTTTTTTTTATAGAATAGTATCTCAGTAAACTTTTCAAAAGTTGTTCAGTTCAGGTAAACATCACACCTCTTGAACAGCTTTATGTAAAATCATGGGACAGTCAATAACAAGTCTTATCTAAGTAGAACTGTATACAAAGTATTTTTTTCCTTTCTAGTTTTTAGTTTTTAATCAAATTTGTAAACACCCAAACATGAACCAAATGGCTGACATTCAGATTTGATAAATATTTACTCCAAAGCATTCTGTCTTGGTGGATGTGACATCGGTTATACGTAACATGTCCTGCTTATAAAACACATCATAATTTCTTATACATAATATGCTGTCCAAACGTATCCTTTCATTCAACAGACACACATTGTTTACAACATTTTATTCCGTTTTTATATCTGTAACATATTTCTTTGGTATGCAAAATTAATTTGCCAGCGAAATACACAAAGAGAAAATTTGGAATTAAAATGTATTTACATAAATAGTTTTCCTTCAATATTACGAGTTTAACAAAAGGATGAGCGGTAATCTTTTATAAAAAGAGTCTGGTGGGTACTTAGTATGTCTAGATGCATAACGTTTAGTTTGAATATTACATATAGTTAAAACAATGGTTCGTTCGATTTAATAACGATTTACACTTTAACAATTTCTACTTGGCGGTTCTGAGTTCAATTTGGGGGGGGGGGGGGGGGGGGGGGAGTATGACATGCCGAATTAGGGCTGACAAATTAAATGTTAGTAAAGATACACTTCACATTTCTTTCCTATTTCAAGTAGAGAATTGACATATGTATTCAAACTAATTGGCAAAATGAATTTTGAGCTTCTACAGCATTTTCTGGTGTGATTTGTGCATGTTTGGGGCTTTGTTTAAACAAATATAGTGGCTTGACATCCACAATCAAAAACAATTAGGTGAGAGAAAGTTGTCTCAAACATCAGCACTAAGACAATAAACAGGAATATTCTGAATCCTCCGGTTTTATCCATGTAGTGACAATAGAAATCAGTTGCCAGCAAATTCTTACATTTTTTCCCCATTTTTTTGTTTTACAGCTAACAAGATTAGCAAGACAAGTAAAGTCAACCATGGCCGAAATCTAATAGACCTATAATGACAAATTTTACAAAATTTTGTTTGGCGTTATTAGGTAGACAGAAACTTTAAGGAGCAAAATTAACCAGAAAGACAAGATCTACAAAAGTAATGCATGGTCATTGGCCCAAGTAGTGTGTTGAGTCCTTTGAAATTATGACCCTTAAGTGACAATTTTCTCCATTTTTTGCCTATTATTATCTTGAAAATTTAATATATAGATAGAAACTAAAACAAGCAAAAAATGTCCGCAAGATAATATCTACAGATAAGTCAACATGTCTGAAATGATTAGTTAACTCTTAATAGAGCTAATTCCTTTTAAAGGGAAAACTCGCCAGAGAAAATTATATTATGTTCATCCTAAATAAATGAGTATATTCCCAAAATATTAAAGGTGTATCCGTCTAGATAAAAAATTGAAAACAACACGTTTAATAATTTCATGCGTCCGAAGCGCTTTTCTGGATTCACCTTCATCAGGATCGCTCAAAGCCAAACATTTGAAGTCCGAAGATGTATAAATACCGGAAGAGCTATATAACAAAAATACCTAAAATAAATAGCCAAATTCATCTAAAGTCAACTTTGCCTGAGGGAGTTTAAACTTTAGTTTCCTTATAATTTCAAAATTTATAAACGGACAATTTTAGAAATGTTTGTTAAATCATGTCAGTAACGAAATACTGACTACTGAGCTGAAGATACCCTCGGGTACTGATATACCACCAGCAGAGGTAGCAACCTAGTGGTATAAAAAAAACACGTTTAACAATTTCATGCGTCATAAGTGAGTTAGTCAGTTTTTAAAACCGACTATCAAATTCGTCAATCCGCAATCTTGAAAACTAATAACAACGGATGTCTAATTACCGCAAAGTGCTAGTACCTAGCATGACATGTCAATCGTTAATCAGTGTTAAAAATGACTTGTCAAGTTTATGGATGGTCTTCCCGTCCAAGTAATAAAAGAAGTCTACATAGTTTCCAAGATCATCAGATCAAGTAATGCTTTTTTTGAATTTTGAAAAACTAAGGCTTTCCACCTCAGGCATAGATTACCTTAGCTGTATTTGGCAAAACTTTTAGGAATTTTGTTCCTCAATGCTCTTCAACCTCGTACTTTATTTGGCCATTTAAACTTTTTTTTGGATTCGAGCGTCACTGATGAGTCTTTTGTAAAGGAAACGCGCGTCTGGCGTATATACTAAATTTAGTCCTGGTATATATGATGAGTTTATTTCTTAGATGCTTAGAATATCTAAAAAAATACTTTACAAGACAACTTTATTGTTTCAGTGGGTTTATATATAAGAAATATTCAGAGTACAATGCTTAAGGTTTAAAAGCTGAAAATGACAGAAGATCGAACATCGGTTTTAACTCGTCGTTAAATTTACATTTTTACTCTGATTATTCTAACTGTTGACTTCCTGGCAGGCTTGTTAATTTAATACACAATGCATAAACTGATGAACTGGTTATTGACATGAGAAAAGGGGTAAAAAAATTTATACTTAGATAAATGGACAAAGAATTGAACAAATTAGATTCAAACAATGATCAATCAGAACACAATATTGAAACTAGTATTCATCATCAGTACAAGTATGAAAGACTGAACTACTCTGATAATTATTGGAATTACAACAATGGCAATTCAGGACAATATAGATATCGTCAACCTCAATATAACTATTATCAAAACTGGTATCAAGGATACAATGAAGACTCTTTGTAATACCAAATACAGAGTTTGCCCAAATCATCTGCACAGACAATCTTATTGAAATCCAACCTAACAATATTCACTCTTCTACAATAAACTAAAAACCTGTAAATACTCAGCAAATAAAGTATTGTGACAATAGGCAGCTGCCAACGTAGAATTGCAACATAGAGAAAGTGAAGACAAATTCTCAGAATAGTGGAAATTGTACAAACCAATCTCAAACTCAAAATTCTTACCATTCTCTTCCTATCATTGGACAACTCAGTCTTGTGCTACCCCACTGAAACCTTCATCATGATTTGTTAGAGTTTAAAACATATTGTTGTCTCCAGAAAATATTAAGTAGAGGAAAGTTTTGGATTACCGAATTATCTTTCTTCCAATGCTCATCCGTCAAAACATCAACCATAAAAAGGGTTGTCTTATATGCGCCAATTGTTCATCATTATACTATGTTACGTTCTATTGAATTGTTTTACATACCTATATCAATTTAACCCCAGCTCTTTAAAATAAAAGCATGCATTGATCAATAAATTTAAATAATCATAAACTTTTACACAGATGAGTACATGTGATGAGCTAATATATATCATACGGTAACTAGAGAAAGGTTTCGATTTAAGTGTTCCTTAGTTAAGTGAAGACTTAGCATGTTATGTAATTTATGCATACCATTAAAAGAATTTGACTTAACTAAGGAAATTCTCAGTGAAATCTAAGTTTAAGGAATACTTAAGATGCTTTATGCATACGGCCCCAAAGCTGCAAGTTATGAATTAAGAAATTAAAGGAGCTCTAAAAAACAAGAAGATTGTATATTATAACTGGAAAATTAATGGTAGACGGAATGAGACATTTAACTTATATTTAAAAAAAAAACATACAACACATGCTTTAAGAAAAGATTGTAGATTGAAAGTTGCTAAAAGAAGGATATGTGAACGCCAAAAATTGATTGATGCTAGAACATCCGATCGATAATGTTTCATATGATCATTAAAAATCAAAGAGGAAAATTATCACAATTTATCGACCAATTAAATGTTGATGATAAGATATATTATAATGAAGATGTAATAGATGGCTGGCGTTCCCATTTCCATCAACTTGCAAAGAAAATACCAAATCCAAATTATGACACTGCATACCTTGATTTAATTGAAAATGAAGCTAAAATTATTATAGACATATGCAAAGAGCGTTTCAAATATAGCCCAATTACAAATAAAGAAATGGAAAAGGCAATATCTGGTCTAAATAGAAATAAAGCAGTTGATTACTGTGGCATTAATGCAGAAAACATCATATATGGTGGAAAACAAATACAACAATATTTACAATTACTTTCTGATAAATCATTTGAATTTGGCTGCATATCTTACATTCTCAAAATTGGAACAATGTTCCCAGTATAAAGGAATAAAGGTGGTATTAAAAGTGCTAAAAACTACCGTGGTATTACAGTAACTCAAATCTACCCTAGGCTGATATAGAAGATAATAAAAATAAGGCAACATCCAGTTATCCTGAAAAATCAGAAACCGCTTCAAAGAGGATTTTCAGAAAACACCTTCCGTTTTTTCATGTGAAATTATGATCGAAGAGTTTCAATGCGAGTGCAAAGATCTGACACTTCCAACGTACATAGCCGTTTTAGATGATAAATTTGTATTTGATGTTGTTGTTCATTCAAATTTGATACGAAGATTGTATATCAAGCAAGAATATCAGACCAATCTATAATATTAAAAGATAGCATATATATAATGTATAAAATTGAGAAACAACACTTCACAGATATTTGAGATTGGACAATGTGTATGACAAGGTGGCGCCATTAGAGCAGATTTATACAAACTTTATCTTAATCAGCAATTAAATATCCTCTGTGAAACAGAACTGGGTGGATATATAGGTGACATTGGATGCCCTGCCCCAACTTGTGCTGATGACGTAGCCATCATTTCTAACAACCCTGTGGAACTTCAAATGTTGATAAACATTGCTGCCAACTTCAGTAAGAGAGAGGGATACACATTGCAACCAACAAAAAGTGTTGTTCTACAATTAGTACCTCAACCAAATCTTTTAAAATTGATGAAGACTTCTTGAACATCAATAATAATCCGAATCAATGTCAGTGGTAGAATACTCCACGCACATTTGAATACAAAAATGTCAAAACAATTCTACAAAGCTCACTGCTGAGGAGAAAATGAAAAAAATCCAGCTCACTTTATAGTCGTATGGGTACAGGTCTACATGGAAAGAAAGGTTTGGATGATGAAACTGATATTACAATCCTAACCTATGACCTTGACATTTTACTTCCAACTGGTCGTATTTTTGATTCTGTACATCAATTTCATAAGAAAATTATGCAAATCTCATGCTATCTTAGGAAACATTTTTTAAAGACAAGAACGTGTGTGATATTGGTGTAGAGATATACCTGTCCAACAATTAATGTATTTATTAACTATCGATAGCACATGGGTTTGTTCTTATATTGGGAACATGTGTTTATGTTTACAATAATATTTAAATTATTTTAGCATAACAATAAGTCACCTTAACAAAGTTAAGAGTTTAAAGTTCGTTGTATGATAGCACGGACTGGTCATTCGCGGTATATATATTTTCATAGCGTGATAATTCGAAGCTCAGTATAATGCAGTGAAGTTTTCCCCCAGCCCCTCGCCCTTGTGTACATGTTTTGTATTAGCTTATAATATTGTAAATGCATTATGCTTTTTCTGCAGATGTTAAAAATAACATTATGAAATCATGGTTTTGTGATATGAAAGATTCTATTTCATTATTTCTCATTCTAGATATTTTTGTAAGACATGTATGCTGCAGCGGTCTTAGTGTGATGGCAAAGTGATTTAGGACAGTTGAATTATTTGATAATAAAACTTTGCTGCACTCGTCTAGGCGAGCTGTTTCCCATATATATGTGTTTGAGTTTTTGTTCATAAATACTTTATTTGCGTTTGAGGGCACGAATAAGAAAATAATAATATAAAGCGTTCATCGTTATACTATAGGGTTATTGAAGAGACATGTATTGTCGAAATACGCATCTGGTGCAAGAAAATTGATACCGTTAATTTTATTATTGCATAAATATTGGGGAATATTGTCCCGAGTAGAATTTTATATTGCACGAGCTTGTATTCCCCAATATTCATGCAATAACCCTTTTATTGTATAGCAATATAATATTCGAAAGTAAAAATTGGTTTAAACTGAGATTTTGTCGTTGATGACGTCATGAATTTTGGAGATTTGTTGCACTAGTGCAATAATGGAATTTATTGCACGCTAACTTTTCGTTACTTTCTATGGGAAATTTTATATTGCTATACAATAAATATTCTTATATATTTATATATGTTTATCAATATATGAAGTAACAAGATGTGGTATGATCGGCAATTTATGTTCAAATCAATAATCGAAAATCAAATTACAGATAAAAAAACTCAGGTAAATTCGCGCAAATATATAAATGCGTGTCATTTTAAAATCCGCCCGGTACATTAATCATGTGCGTGATCGCCAGTGAACCAGGTGTGCACGGGTAAAATTTATAAAATATGCCGTACGTAAACTGGGTTCACTACATCAGTCAGGATTCTACTTCGACAAACTATCTCCCCATTACGCCAGTTCATTTTCACACTCGTAGAAATTGAAGCCATTGTAGGGATGACGCGCTGCCAATTTTGCTCTTGAAAACCGATAAATTTATCCACATAGCACCATTACGATCCTTATATGTCAGTTGTATTTTAAAAGACAAATGTATCTACTAGCTAATGAGCATCAGTTAATGATCTTGTCTGCATTGTTTTAACTTAAAACTACTGTCTGATCGGTTCTCATGGGTAATTTTCGAAAATTCTTACACATTTAAAAACATTCTTATTAAATATTTCGTGGAAGCTAGGGCAGACTAAACATTTTCAGTGGTTGAAGATTATAAACCCTATAGTTATCACACACAAACAATTATATTTTTTTCGGAGATATGCATTTTCATCATCCAATTTAAAAGACTATCGTCAAGTACTTTTGGTAAAACAATAGCTATTTGAACACACCTATTCGGTTTTTGCGATTCATTAGATAGGTATTCCACTTGACCCATATATCTCATCTTTTCGTACTGTGATTTTTTATGTTATAAAACATATGTGCATAAGTTTGGTAAAAAGACGTTTGATGTACAATTGGTTTTGGTAAATAATTGCCATTACCTACATTTCCCACGGAATATGGAATAAAACAATTACTGTCGTTTGTTTCGGTAAATATGTGGTTTAATTGACTTTTGAAAACTGATATTCACTTCGGCCATATCAGTTTTTCAAAAGTCAATAAAACTACATATTTACCTCGTCAAAAGACAGCAATTGTATATTATTATATAATAGTATGGATGTCTCAAGCTTATTTGTACTGATTTGACTTGATCCGATATTTGCACTTACGTGACTCTATTAGATAATGTTGTCTTTGTCTGAAACTATCTGTCTACGTCATAGTGTATC
Source organism: Mytilus edulis (assembly GCA_019925275.1). Lineage (NCBI taxonomy): Eukaryota > Metazoa > Mollusca > Bivalvia > Mytilida > Mytilidae > Mytilus > Mytilus edulis. Next base: position 45,438,423 of record CM034361.1, on the reverse strand, counting down.
TTATCAATCCAGCTGTCACTTATTTTTGACTCTGTGATTTTATTTGGTATGTAGTAAAATGAATGTTTGTTATTTTAAGCAAACCTTTAATGGTGAAAAACTAGTATTGCAGTAACATTTACTCTATGATTGACCTTTCTCGAAATCCCTGAATACTATAACCTTTGCGGATATATAAATAAAAAGGCTTTTCTTTGGGGATCAGTGTTTTGTTTAAAGTACATGTAGTCCGTTTGAGATAAATATATTAAAGACTATATTGGGTGTACGAAGTCTCAGTGTGTTAGAGTATTGGCCTCGAGTGCGGAAGACCGAGCGCTTAATCTCAGGACGTATCAAACAAAAAACTTGATAATTGTTGTTGTTTGAGTTTCTCTGCTATAAGCAAAGTTATTTACGAGTAAGCGCTATGCCAAGTCGACCCACTGTCAGGATAATGTATTCAGGTACTGATTGGGTGACATATCATCTGCGGTCCGTTTCTTTTTGTGATAGCATCTCTGTGCGGTTATCCTTTACAAATTAGAGTGCAGGGTTCATATTCACATCACTCAACATTTTCTCGTCATTGTGTAACTGTAATATGATCTAATATATGCCACTTGACGTTAAATCGCGAATTTATCCATCTATGACGGGTCCACCTAGTTTTTTTTTTTTAAATTGTGTCCTTTAAAATAAGATCTGATCTTGTCCACTCTGCAAACATTGGCAGTATTGATATTTATTCAGAATAAAAACCTTTGTTTCCGGACACATTCTTGCATTGCAATTTTCATGTCCAAATGAGTATTTAGGAAAAGACGTTCCATATCTATACGATTTTTAATATGAGTCTGTTACTTTGCTCTATAACAGAGCTATTCACCGTGGCAATTACTTGCACCGATAGTTTTCTCCAGGATTGCAATTACTTGCACAGATAGTTTTCTCCAGGATGGCAATTACTTGCACAGATAGTTTTCTCCAGAATGGCAATTACTTGCACAGATAGTTTTCTCCAGAATGGCAATTACTTGCACAGATAGTTTTCTCCAGGATGGAAATTGCTAGGGACTTCCATATAAGGATATCAAAATAAGACGACATGGTGCCAATGAGGGTTACTCTCCACAAGAGACCAATTAATACAGAAAATTAGTCAATGTATCCGTGATACAGTTATGTCGGCTAATCAAATAGTATATATTGAAAGTCTCTTTTTTTTTTTTAACAAAAATGTTTATATTTGAGAAATCTAGGGGTTGTATAATTGAACGCATATTAAATAAAAGTCAAAATCAGTAACATTTTAAAACGGTTATTTAATAAGACTTTTTTTTTATAGGATCCACTTAACTACTGTCTATAATTACCATAAAATATAGTATAACAAGTAACTCGGGAAATCTGACATACCGGTACTAGATTAAATCGATGATTATAGATTTCCGTTGATCATCTCAACGATATTGATTTTCTCGCTTGAGCCGATACGGTGAAAGTGAGAAAATCAATCGAGTTGAGATGACCAATGATATAAAAAAAAAAATGTGGTATCATTTCCAATGAGACAACTCTCCACAAGAGACCAAATGACACTGAAATTAACTTCTATACGGCCTCCAATAATGAGCAAAGCCCATACCGCAAAGTCAGCTATAAAAGGCCCCAAAATGACAAATGTAATACAATTTACAAACTAACGGTCTGATTTATTTACAAACAAATAACCAAAAACAAATATGTAACACATCAACAAACGACAACCATTGGATTACAGGCTCCTGACTTGGGACACACATAATACAGAATGTGGCGGGGTTAAACATGTTAGCGGGATCCCAACCCTCCCCTAACCTGGGACATAAGAACGAAATTAGAAATCAGGTGAAAAAGGCTCAATTGTTTGTTTTTCTGTATGTTTATTTGTCGTCGTTAACTTTTTACATTTTGAACTTCTTCTAGAGAACCACTGAATGGAATGGAACCAAACATGGCATAAGTGTACTTTATGAAGTGCTGACCAAGTGTTCTTACTTTGTAGCTGATCTTTCATCCAAGATGCCCGCCAGCGGGGGGGTTAGTTTAACATAGGACTCTATGGGAAATACATACAAATGTCTTATTTTAGAGAACCACTAAATGGAATGAAACCAAACATAGCATCAATGTTCCTTATAATGTTCTGACCAAGTGTTGTTACTTTGTAGTCGATCCATCATCCAAGATGTCCGCCAGCCGGGGACTTAGTTTAACATAGGACCCTATGGGAAATACATACAAATGTTTTCTTTTAGAGAACCACTGAATGGAATGAAACCAAACATAACATGAATGTTCCTTATGAGGTTCTGACCAAGTCTTGTTACTTTGTATGCGTTTCATCATCCAAGATGGCCGCCAGCGGGGACATTGTTTAACATTGGACCCTATCGGAAATGCATCATGAAAAATGTCTTCTTTTAGAGAACTAATGAATGGAATGAAACCAAACATAGCATGAATGTTCCTTGTGAGATGCTGACTAAGTGTTTTTACTTTGTAGCCGATCCATCATCCAAGATGGCCACCAGCGGGGGACATAGTTTAACATAGGACCATATGTGAAATGCATACAAATGTCTTTTAGAGAACCACTGAATGGAATGAAACCAAACATAGCATGAATGCTGCTTGTGAGTGCTGACCAAGTGTTGTTACTTTGTAGCAGATCCATTATTCAAGATGGCTGCAAGCCGTGGATTTAGTTTAACACAAGACCCTATGGGAAAACATACAAATGTCTTCTTTTAGCGAAACATAATATAGTGGAATGCAATATTAAGCCTCAATCAGTATTTAAGTTTCTGTTCTTATTTTAATCTTTTTTTATATGATTTCAAAAACATAAGTAGAGTCAGGTCAGGTCACCTGTATTGAACCATTTCCCTTCCTTTTGGCAATCACCATTTGTAGGGGAAGGAGTTGTCTTATGTAACTGTATCGTATGCCCTTAGTTTCGTTATTATTAGCGAAAACGGGACTCCTTGTAGTAAACTTGAGTCAGTTTTTTTCATTTACAATCTACTAAGTTGCAATCACACTACATCAATTTCCTTTTTTTTTTAATATTAATATATAGAATTGGAAAAACAATTTGACTACCATACACGTTCAAATAAAAAAAATAAAAAAAGTTTAAAACCAAAATGAACTACGATGTTGAAGAGCATTGAGGAGACAGCTAGCCGTACAGGTAATCTCTTTCTGGGGTACAAAATGCTCAGTTGTTTTGCACATTTCAAAAAGAGAGGTCAAAGATACTAAAGATACACTCAAACTCAGAAGTCGAAAGTAAACTGTAAACACCATGGACAAAATAACCTGACAACACCATGGACAAAATAACCTGACAACACCATGGACAAAATAACCTGACAACGCCATGGAAAAAATAACCTGACAACACCATGGACAAATTAACAACACCATGGACAAAATAACCTGACAACACCATGGACAAAGTAACAACACCATGGACAAAATAACCTGACAACACCATGGACAAAATAACAACACCATGGACAAAGTAACAACACCATGGACAAAATAACCTGACAACACCATGGACAAAATAACCTGACAACACCATGGACAAAATAACCTGACAACACCATGGACAAAGTAACAACACCATGGACAAAGTAACAACACCATGGACAAAATAACCTGACAACGTCATGGACAAAGTAACAACACCATGGACAAAATAACCTGACAACACCATGGACAAAATAACCTGACAACACCATGGACAAAGTAACAACACCATGGACAAAATAACCTGACAACACCATGGACAAAGTAACCTGACAACACCATGGACAAAGTAAAAACACCATGGACAAAATAACAACACCATGGACAAAATAACCTGACAACACCATGGACAAAATAACAACACCATGTACAAAGTAACAACACCATGGACAAAGTAACAACACCATGGACAAAATAACCTGACAACACCATGGACAAAATAACAACACCATGGACAAAGTAACAACACCATGGACAAAATAACCTGACAACACCATGGACAAAGTAACAACATCATGGACAAAATAACCTGACAACACCATGGACAAAGTAACAACACCATGGACAAAATAACCTGACACCATGGGCAAAGTAACAACACCATGGACAAAGTAACAACACCATGCACAAAATAACCTGACAACACCATGGACAAAGTAACAACACCATGGACAAAATAACCTGACAACGCCATGGACAAAATAACCTGACAACGCCATGGACAAAATAACCTGACAACACCATGGACAAAATAACCTCACAACACCATGGACAAATCAAAAAGACAAAAAAGACAGGTGATAGACTTCAGTATACCGAATACAATAACCATATATAGAAAACTATAATTTACTGAGCAACAAGAACCAATTTGTTTTGTAGACCATTTTTCCAATTGTTTTATATCAAAGGCGGAAACCCGGTTGAAAGAGAACAAAAGAATCGAAGCTCTTTGTCAGAAAAGGCGATAAATGCTTACTGTAATGTTTACTCTAGTAACACAATTTTTAAAAGTTAATAGAAACAAAGAAAATGAAAATTTCTGCTCAATTACGAAGTTGTTTTTTTTTTAAACACCATTTGCATAAGTTTTCAATTTATCTATTACAAAACAGAACAATTAGATATCAAGTCGACGACATGGGTATCTATCAGGTTGAATGTAGAAAATGCATAACCTTCGATTTTTTTTTACCACGGACGGAGAACATATCAATCTATTATTTCAGTAATTTTCGTGTCTGCACTTCCATTATGTGACTCAAGAAAAAATTCCAAAAAATGGGTTACAACTGTATCGAAAAGAGAAAATAGAATGTACCTTTTTATGTTAGGGCGTGTTTGAGTTGAATATTTCGTCTTGAAAACGTATAAAGCAAGAGTATTTGATACATCATCTCGCTTAGATTTTATAATTTTTATATATCAAGGCTACAGGTTGACTTTATATCATAAGAAATTCACAGCACTAAAAGATGAAATATATGGGTCAAGTGAAATACCTTTCTAATGAATCACAAAACAGTGTAGGTGTGTTCGAATATTCTATAGCTATTTTTTTTTAATAAAAGTACTTGAAGACAGTTAAAAATGCATATCTTTGAAAAAACATAACTTTTTGTGTGTGATAATTAGGGTTTATAGTATTTAACCACTGAACATTTTTAGTCTGCCCTTCCACGAAATATTTAATTAGAATTGTTTTTAATGTTTATGAATTTTCGAAAATTCCACCTGACAACCGATCAGACAAGAGTTTTAAGGTTTATGTACCCTTCTGTAGCCATTTTTGTACGAACTTTTCAAACTTCAATTGTATCAAAACTACAGATATAATGAATAATAGAGATAAGCCATTTTGTAAATATTGCAAGGGGAAACTTGATGCAAAGCATTATTTTTTACTGTTCCATTGCATTTGATAGAAAAAAAGGACTTTGTGGCAAATAAATCAAGATTTTTTTTAGAAAATCCACAGCCCTTATCCTTGTACTCTCATATTTGGCAATTTGATGACTGATATATATAGGATTATTGCATGCAGTGCTAGCATTGATTTCCTTAAAACAAGTTTATAAATGTAGTTATTGGTTAAGACAAGTATAAATATGGCAAAAAATCAAGTACACCTTTTAGGGTGCGCTCGACTTTAGTGACTCAGCACGAGGTGTTTTGGAATTTACAGGTTACTTAGAACTTTTTGTAAAAAAAAACCACTAGCACATCATAGAAAATCAAGTGAGTAATTTATGTTTCAGATTTTATAACAAAAATCTCTGTATTAAAGGCTGTGGATTTTCTATAAAAATCTTGATTTATTTGCCAAAAAGTCCTCTTGTTCTATCAAATGCAATGAAACAGTAAAAAATAATGCTTTGCATCAAGTTTCCCCTTTAGTACTGCAACTGACATCGAAAAATACGCTTAGTTAACGAGTTTAATGGTCCGGAATAACACACGGCTGCAAATTGTTTTAAATGATAGAATAATATCTATATTTTAATTTCCGTCGGGTCGTAAAAAGTTTCTATGGTCACATTTTTGTATTTTATCGCTTTAATAGGGGGAACCCGCAATTTACGGTTTTGGGTAGTTACCTTAAAATCCAAAAATATATTTTTTGGTTAAATTTCCCGCTATTTTCGTAAATATTTTCTATGCACATATCATCAAGGATCATCGGAATTATGAAGACATAAATATTATACCATCTCCAAGTAAAACTTTCAAACTTAAAGTTGGCTGTTTTTTAGATAGAAATTTAACGCGTTTTTCTTTGAAAACGAGAAAACATATGATTCAAAAACAGTATTTGACATTTGAGAGGACACAACATACTATTGCGATACTGCATGAAAATATTTTTGGGCAAATTCCAAACAATTTTGTCAAAAACTCAAAAATAAAAACATCATTAATTTTTTGTACCTTTTTTAATTACGGAAATTTCCTATCCGTCAATCAGCTCCACCATTTATTTTTTCATTCACAATCAATTTGATAGTTTCGATGTGATTGTGTAGATTTTGTAGGAGAAGTTAATTTATTTTTGAGTGATTTGAATATATATAGTAGTTCTTTCGTGTTCTTTTCTGTAAATAAGTTATATTTTTGTTAATAAAATTTTGACTTTATATAAAAGTTAACCAAATCCTTCGGATAAGAGGTTTTTCCGGATAATGACTATAGTTGACATTGTGTGAAAATACATTGTATGTCAATGTTTAACCTCAGAGCAATTAATATGCATGCAAGTGGTCGGGGAAAAGTACTATTGAAGTTTTGCAGAGATTTGGTGTGTGATAAGGTAATGCTAAAACCAACTTCTCTTGATATTCTGCTTTCCGTCGGCGAATCATCAGTGATGTTATGAGACTTGCACCAGAAGGCAATATTGGTGCGTCTTTAAATTAAATTGATTGATTGATTGTTGGTTGCTTAAAGTCCAGTGGCAAATATTTCATGCATGTTCAGGACGAGAACAAGCTAACAATAAAAACAATAGGTAGGTTTTGTCATAATAGAGGCCATTCGGGATGATGATCGGGAAAATTTAGACTGCCACTGGAAAATGATGGGATATTGGATTGGGACAGAAATTTTCCATTGCAACATGCCACCTACGGACCCCTTAAAGAGTTGATGCAAAGGTTTTTAACGTGCAAAGAACGTGACACTCCCTTTACACGAGGCAGCGGATTTAACGCCCCCATTTTGACCGGACGTGACTGCGAACTTGATACATCCCGCACAGCCAAACGGACGCCCAACTTCGTTTTACTGCCGGTCGGGGGAAGACCAAGTGACCATATTTCGTTTCCCCAGTCACCCTTGGGGAACTTTAAATTAGAAACAACAGAAATCCATATATGTGATAAAACTGATCGACATGTAACCTCACAACCTGACACTTTTATACGATCTCGCGCTCAGTTTCTTCCTTGTAGTTTGGATATGAAAACAGGGTTTTTGTGTAAAAGAAAAACCTTTAAAAAAAACCAGAAAACTACGCAAAACTGAGTCCTCTAAACGTGTTAACAGTCTTTTAAGTTGTGCTTATTAATGTGAGTAATCATTTATCCATGCATAACCAAGTACTTATTGAAGTCAACACCTGTGCAATTAGGTAAAACAGTCACTGAAAAAATAGAATTTGAACTTGCTGTCAGTTCATTAATAACGATTGTTAGTGATGTGATTTGTTTTTCCATAAGAAAAAGCCTTTCTCATGTAGCACATCCTCTATATATACCGATCAATTTTACCCAAGATTGTCTCTGATGCTTACAAAACTGCCAAACTCCAGAACTTACTAGACATTGCGACACCTTACAATTCAGACACAGTGGGGCCAAGGGATATGAATTATAGAGTTCAGCTCCGAACTCAATTTAGGGGATGCCATATCTGCTGCAGGAAAATTGAAGTCTATATTAAGATTTTCAGAATTACACCAAGGTGTGTCTGAAAATATCAAGGATACATTAAAAGAAGAACAATTACTTCATTCTGCCACCAGTGGTCTTATGAGCTATGTCCTCGTTTTGGTATTTCTATGGAACTGATGCCCGCATAGCTTGTTTATAGATATAGGAAGATGTGGTATGAGTGCCAATGATACAACACACCATCCAAGTCACAATTTATAAAAGAAAACCATTATAGGTCACGGTCCGGTCTTCAACACAGAGCCTAGGCTCAAAAGTTCATTTGATAGTTGATCGATGAAAAATAACACAAAGGAGCTTCTGAACCGTATATTGTCCCTAAAGATAACAAAAATTCGTAAATGTATGGCTATTACAAAATCAATCGTTTCTGTAGCAACATTCGCCCCTTTACATTTGGGACTGGCAGTGCAGATACATCATGCATATGCATATGGGAATATGGGTCACGAACATTGATCGAAACTTTGTACTCACATTTCTTTTGTGTTTCCTATGCAAAGGGAAGACTATATCTGACGAGTTTGACCAAATCATGACGGTATTTACGCTCCAGATAGCATTTGTACTAAAAAAAACTGTGTTTGCTTTGAACAAACTCAGTCCTGCGCCGAACTTGTTCTTATAAAAAAGGAAGTGTCTTGTATTGCTAATACGCGTACTGAATCCGCATATGATGACTAAGAGATTGATTCATGTCCCTATTTTATGAATACTTGAGCTATTGTGTGTCGCTTTTAAAAGTTATATAAGGATCATGACTGAATTTGAATTACAACATTAGAAAATTGGCATTGCATTGTATAATTTTTCATCCTTCCCTTAAAAAATCAATGAGTTAACTTTTTTACCAGGATTATCCTACTAAAAAAATGTTCATGCACCAAACTGACTTTGTTTTACACTCAATTTTTTTTAAACCTCGCATTCGCCTCGGGTGACTATAGTATATTTTGTGTTATTACTGCTCTGTCCAGACTTTGCAAATACACAATATGTATTTATCTAAAACTAGATACTAATTTTCACAAAATACACAACCTTTAAGATGCAAAATTAAAAACACTATTTCAGCGCTTGAATTTTGTTTTTTTCGAAGATAGAAAAAATATTGAAATAATTTGATAAACTGGTGTTTTATACTTTAGAAAATAATTCTGTTATATACTATAGTGAAATACATACACAATATGAAAGTTTATGGATGTGAAACGGTCAAGGCCACTTCTTCTTTTGCTATGTCTTAAATGGAAAAAAATCAGAAGGTTCCAAATCAACGCCATTTTGTAATGGCAGCTCTTCATATAATTAGTCAAATTTGTCGTTTTAACATCGTTTATAGCATATGCTTATGATTGAATCGTTTTTGTAGCATTCTATTGAATAAATATCAGAATAATTCTCCTTTTTGTTCTTGTGTTTGAAATATTGATATTTTTAGGTCTGACCTTTGACCTCAATTTCACAAAATTGTGACCACTCTGGATTTTTACGACCCAACTTTTCTTATTGTACACGTTGTCCTCTTTCCATCGATATATAATTTAGGTGTGTGTTCTTCCGGACCATTAAAGTTTTTAAAAATGAACTCTGGTTGCAGTACTATCAGCCTATATGTATTATCGGAGGTGTATGTCAATACGACGAAGTTTCTTATTGAACACATCAGCCTTTATGTATTATCGGAGGTGTATGTAAATACGAAGAAGTTTATTATTTGAACAGATCAGCCTATATGTATTATTGAAGGTGTATGTAAAAACGACGAAGTTTATTATTGAACAGATCAGCCTTTATGTATTATTGGAGGTGTATGTAAAATACGAAGAAGTTTATTATTGAACATATCAGCCTATATGTATTATTGAAGGTGTATGTAAATACGACGAAGTTTATTATTGAACAGATCAGCCTATATGTATTATTGGAGATGTACGTAAAATACGAAGAAGTTTATTATTTGAACAGATCAGCCTATATGTATTATTGAAGGTGTATGTAAATACGACGAAGTTTATTATTGAACAGATCAGCCTTTATGTATTATTGGAGGTGTATGTAAAATACGAAGAAGTTTATTATTGAACAGATCAGCCTATATATGTATTATCGGAGGTGTATGAATAGGAAAGAATAAAATATTTGTGTTTCCCAAATTACATGGCACATGAAGGGCATAACATCAGATACATAATAGGTAACAACAACAATAATAGTCACATGTAAATATATATTTAGCATTGGTCAGAATCAGAGCCAGAAACCACATATATATTGTGAATAAAAGAATAAAATTACATTATATGTCATTCTCAAATCATTAACTTGACTTAGTTCAAAACAGTCACAAATATAACAGTCCAGTTTTTCCATAAGACTTTACATTTTCTTGGGTCAAGGGCCATAAAATTTAGAAGATTTTTTTTTTTTAAATTATATCAATTGAAAGAAATGTATTGAAAAAAAAATCTTCCCTTTAAATATCAGGGCATTCTAACATAAAAATGAACCTCATCTTCAACTTTACCAAGTATGCAATTTGAACAAAGACGCTCAGATCTTTCTATATGTTTTTTTTTTTAATGTCCGTCTATCTCAATGTTTAAAGAGTGACCGCTTATTCTTAATTTACAAATTGACTGTCTCCGCCCCCCCCCCCCCCCCCCCCCCCCTGTAGTTCTAAATATTTTTCTTTTTTTAAACGAAAATATATGTAAATACGACGAATTTTATTATTGAACAGATCAGCCTATATGTATTATCGGAGGTGTACGTAAAAACGACGAAGTTTATTATTGAACAGATCAGCCTATATGTATTATCGGAGGTGTTGGGGTTGGTGGTAATGTTGTCAAACAGTTAAAGTCATCACCATGAATGATTTGACCTGAATGGTCACACATTGAAAAATAGCACCAGTTTCCGGAATGTCCGCTAGATATTTGTTCTCCAAGTTGGTAATGTTTCCCTTCAAAGAAACACCCACGAGGTGTTGGGGTTGGTGGTAATGTTGTCAAACAATTAAAGTCATCACCATGAATGATTTGACCTGAATGGTCACACATTGAAAAATAGCACCAGTTTCCGGAATGTCCGCTAGATATTTGTTCCCCAAGTTGGTAATGTTTCCCTTCAAAGAAACACCCACGTGGTGTTGGGGTTGGTGGTAATGTTGTCATTGGGGGTAATGTTGTAGAAAAGTGGAAATCATCCCCATATATGATTTGCCCTGAATGGTCACACATTGTGAAATGGCACCAGTTTCCTGATTGCCCCTGTTCAATCATCTCACCAAAACGATATGTTTGTCCTCTATAAACACATCCTGGTGGCATGGTTATCATTGGCATTGTAGTTGGTGGTGGCGTCGGAGGCATTGTAGTTGGTGGTGGCGTCGGAGGCAAATGATTTTCAGTTTTAACGTTCACTGCTCGTTTATTCATGAAGGCTCTCAACACCATATTCATTTTAGTATCTACAATATGAAGGTACTAATGCACTGATTTATAACTGTTACTCCTAAATATATATTTTTTTTTTAAATATTCATATATTATTTATGACTTCTAGTAACAAACTTCTCAGAACGTATCATGTATCAGAGAATACGAACGCGAATTGCATGTAAAACACAATAATTATGATAAAAAAAAAACCAGCAGTTAATTAGATGCATCATACGTGTATTTCGAAAATGTATTTTCATTACAAGCGCTAACCAGTCCTAAGTAATCCCTTTTTAAAGAACAAATAATCACATTTATTTTAATTCTTAACGGTTCTTATTACGAAAATAGTCCGAGATTTTCATATTTTGATTCTTTCATGCAAATATCATGTATATCTGGGTTCTCTTTAGACACCGACACTAATAATATAATAAGGCGAAACGTAAAAACGGATTTGCAGGGGTTTTACCCCGTGCAAACTATAGTCTTTATGAAAAGCAAACCTTCTGGTATCAGATAAATTCTACTATATTATACATATCCGTCCTAGTTCTGCACCGCTTAAAGTTCATGCACTCTTGAAATAAAATTCCACTCTTAAAATCACATGATTATTATAAATTGTTTAGGTACAATATTATGCTTACTACCAGTAACAGATAATACAGTAACCATGTTAATACTAAGAGAATTACTAATTTACCTCTACTTTCCACTATTGTGTGTAAAAGTCCAAAGAAAACCATTAAAAAATGCAGTTGATAGTACATAGTTTTCGAATATCCGTTACTACTGTCTTATCTTTGTGTGACAAACACTTCAACAAACTGAAACGAATATTAAATGAAAGATTTTAATTGAACTGTTCCATTTACAGAACAGGGGGAGGAAGTGTTAAAATGATTCAACCTAATTGAAATACTAATCTCTGATTTCGTTATACTACTCAGATATAGAAAACGAAATTAGAGATCAATAAATTTAATTAGATTGAAAATTATTTAGTTTCATACATTGGACCATTTTATTTCATTTTGACAGAATAAGAACAGAGAGAGGGAGAGGGGTGTCAAAAGGCGTCATTTTCATTATAAAATCAATGGTAAAAGACAAATGTTAATTCATATCTCAGCCTCAAATTCCTGCATACAAAAACATATATAACATGTGAACCATTTTTGCATTAGTTTAAACAGATTTTTATATCTACGATCATCTACGTACCAAACGTGTATAAAAGGCACATACATACAGAATGTGGCGGGGTTAACCGTGTTAGCGGGATCCCAAACCCCCCTAACATAGGACAGTGGGGTAACAGTACAACATTAGAACGATCGACTATAAAAATGTAATTTTATAAATAAAAAGAAAAAACACAACACATTATACAAGAGACAATATCTGAAAAAGTCTAATTTCCATGTCTCGCACTTCACCAGCATTTATTTTTTTATTCAACAATCTTTTTTGAAAATGTTATCATTCTCATATTTCTTCCAATAAAATTTTGTAATTAAAATGAATGTTCAACCCCCCCCCCCCCCCGGCCCCCTAAAGTAATGTTGTCCCCTGTGTATTTTTGAAAACTAAATCATCAAATAATATCCAAATTAATTAACAAGGCGTCCGATTCTCACATATATGATATATTATATAATAAACTTGCCCCTAATTTGTCTTTTATATTAGAACTATAATAGCATGTAATAAAATTTGGCAAATTTTAAGTGAAAAAAATGAGTCCCCAGGGGTGATTTCCCTCCTGTTACCACTGGGTTTTTTTTACCTGTGGAAACGTTTACAAGACCAAGAGTTATTTTCCCATTATGTATTGTGAAGAGCATCATTTCCTGAATGTATTAGTACAAAGAAATAGTGGGAAAGGCGGTTAGGTTCGAAAATTCAAGCCCATCCAAGGTAAGAATTTATAGAAAAATACTTATTGGTGTTCTATCATGTTATAGCCTTTTCTTACACTTTCTGAGAATATTTTTAAGTGTGCACGACAACATTAAGTGTGTTTTTATATCATCGTTTTAAAAGTTATATGTCACAGGAAATACACTCACATGTAATATGATAAAAAGGACAAAAACTATCGCGTAATTCCTTTCAAGACAATATCACTGAAGAATCGAAAAGTTAATCTACTATATGCCAACCATTTCATTTAATATAAGTTATCACCACCATATCAAATAATTTCAAAATAATATACAGTATATTAAATAAAAAAATAGGTTTTTTGCTTTTGATAACAGCAGAGAACATTGTGCAATTCTAGTATAGTAGATAGTAACAGAAAGGAATTTATTTTAGAATTTTTCATTACCTAGGCAGATTTTTCATCTTGCAATTACAGTTTCAAAGGATAAATGACATTGTTTGCTGTTATCTTCCAATTGTGACCAATCTAAAATGATGTATTTTTCTTAAACTTTAAAATAAAGCAGAAAAATCCTTTTTGTTAACAACTCTGACATGTTACCGACATATCTGACTTTATTTAAGTATATTTCTAAATCTTTTGTATTGCAAATGCTAAAATCAATAATTGGCATTTGATAAACTATTGCAGGATATACTTATTCCTTATTCCCATTAGAAACTTTTTAAAATTGATTCACTTTGGTAACAGGAAAGAACTGGATTTGTTTTGTACCATTTTTAAAATTGCCATTGTTTCCTTATTAAACAATTGTTTGAATTACAGACAGCAGTTCCTAGATCCCCAATGTGTGTTCTTCGATTTGTGCTATTAAAATACCGGGACTAAAGATTTTTGTTTTGTTTTTTCTTATTGCCAAAAATTAGACTTTTTCAGATATTTTAAGTCGAACAAAATAGTAGTTTCTAAATGTTACTCACAGTATGTCCAGAGGTTTAGTTTATCTACATTAAGTAATAACCTGAGCTTGACATTAAATTTAACTCACAGTACGTCCAGAGGTTTAGTTTATCTACATTAAATAATTACCTGAACTTGACATTAAATTTTACTCACAGTACGTCCAGAGGTTTAGTTTATATACATTAAGTAATAACCTGAGCTGGACATTAAATTTTACTCACAGTTCGTCCAGAGGTTTAGTTTATCTACATTAAGTAATAGCCTGAGCTTGACATTAAATTTTACTCACAGTACGTCCAGAGGTTTAGTTTATCTACATTAAATAATAACCTGAGCTTGACATTAAATTAAACTCACAGTACGTCCAGAGGTTTAGTTTATCTACATAAAAGAATAACCTGAGCTTGACATTAAATTTAACTCACAGTACGTCCAGAGGTTTAAACAGTCTCCGGGACAAGTTTGCAATTCCGCTGAGTGCAAAAGTTGTCACCTTAATTTTTGGAGTTAAGTCAAAACAAAGTTGATAACTTGGTTGGTATTGGTTCCCTGATATTTGTCCTAAATTTTTTTGGATCTAGCACCACTGTTGAAAAAGTTATGCCCCTTTTTTCAACAATTTCCTCAGAGGAAAAGTACTTTTCCTCAAGGGAAATCAAATTTCCCTGAAGGAAAAAGATTTTTCCTCAAGGGAAATTGTTTTTTCCTCAAGGGAAAAAGATTTCCCTTAGGGAATTTGCTGCATAATTATTTCCTTTGAGGAAATTCTATTTCCTTAGAGGAAATTCTTTTTCCTTAGAGGAAATTCTTTTTCCTTTGAGGAAATTTGCAGCTTCAAATTTTCCTTGGAGGAAATACTTTTTCCTGTGAGGAAATTTGTAGCTTCAAATTTTCCTTGGAGGAAATACTTTTTCCTGTGAGGAAATTTTTGACAAACACTTTTCCTTGGAGGAAAATTCAAGACAACAAATTTCCTCTAGGGAAATCATTGTTCTTCAAATTTCCTCTAAGGAAATTTCTGAAGATCAAATTTCCCTTAAGGAAATGTTTTCCCTTATTTTTACTTGTTGAACATTTCTTCACTACACCATGTATACAAACAGTATGAATATAATTATTACAAGACTGTATAATTGATGCAAATGATATTTAAAACTTTAATAAATGTTTGACTCAACATTTTAATGACATTGAAAATAATACAGTCTGACTGTTTAGATCTAGGTATTGTTTATACTTTTTTATAAATTTAACCTTGATTTATAATTTTTTTTGGAGCAAATGCTTCTATTTTCTTTGTAATTGTTTCAATGCGATACATTAATAAGCAACCAATTTGAATGTCATACCATTTGTGGTGTTCTAAAGAATTTGTTTATATATTTGCAGATTAAATAATAAAATAAACACTTTTCGTGTTATTTTAAATTAGAATTTCTTCTGTTTCAGCTTGTGTACAGTTATTCAATCCACTACGTAAGAATTCAGTGAATACATTATTCCATTCACTAAACAATTCCCTTCAATTCTAAGAGAAATCATTTTTGCAAATTGTTCTTCAATGATCTTCTTCTGTATATTTGATATGAGGGAGCGATGTAAATGAGTGGATAAAACTGGTGTTCCTTTTTTCAACAACAAAATAGTATTTGTTCAGCATTCTCCTTTCTTTTGATTAAGATATGTTGTTGCTTTTATGCAATAGTGTTTTTGTGTATCTATGATAGAACTCCATATTGTTTATGGTCATTATCATGTAATAATGTTGAAATTTCCTATTTCTTTTTTTGCAGGAAAGCACACATTCCATTTCAAATTAATCCAATTATGCACTATGTAAATAAATTTCAACTATAAGTTTCCTCTTCAGTAATGACCTATTGATCATGAAAACCAAGATGTCTGATCACCTATAAATACACAAAATAAACAAATAAAATGTTATAAATGGAGAGAGAAACAGCAATAAATGTTTTTCATGTGTATCTTTCCTTATTAAAATACATTAAGTAAACTTGAACTCGAGAAAAATAAATAACTGCGATGTAGACTAGAAAGTATAAAATGCCAAATAAAGTATTCACGAAAAATTAGTTGATTTACAGAAGTCAAGTCCGTGTTTGCAGGAAATTTACATCATTGGTTGTCTGGTGGAGAGTTGTCTTATTGGCAATCATACCACATCTTATTTTCATATAACCTTGCCATATTCCTATTGTGCCTGTCCAAAGTTCAGAGCCTGTAGCTTTTGTCAGTTTAGTCTGACACTAAAATTTAGTGGTTGTTGTTGTTGTTGTTTCATACCGGTCATATTTATTTTTTGTAATTTATTTTGTTATAAACTAGGCAATTACCATGATTAGTTTTACAGTTTGGATTGTTTCAATGTTTCATCTTTAGGTCTTTTACAGCTGCCTACTTTGACTATAGTATAGGGTATGGATTTTCTCATTATTGAAGGTCGTAACAGGCCTACAATTGCTTTCTCAAAGCCATGATAGTTTTCATATTTAATATACCACATCTTTTAATTTTTATAGTAATCATGATACTAGTAATCATCTTTCAAGTTCAATAACTTTTTTAAAATTAAAAGGTGCCTTACCATTTAGGTTTAGTTGGCTTCTGCAAATTTTACATTGCCTATCATTTCTGCTGTATATAATTTCTCTGTATCTTCTATAGTTCTTGTCCTATACATAAAAGAGTAAAAGTTGAATGACATCTTGCATCAATATTTTTTTCTGTTTAATGTACATTATGTATATTAATGTGTGTTTAATAAAAATCTAAACCATGAGTGCTTGATAAGCTTCTTGCCCTTATAGCTGGTCTTTAAGCTTTAAATGAATTTTAATGATCGACTAAAAAACTATGAGCACTGTGCAAATAAGACCCCTGCCCTCCAAAAAAAACAAAACATGCACAAACAGTGGTATTTATTGACATAAAACATGTATATAATTTGGCTCCATTTATAGATATATATCTCAAGTGACTATAAGTTTAAGGCTGTGATTTTTTTAACAAATCCATAAATTTTTAAAACCTTTCAAAGTTTTTGAAAATGGACAATTTTAAAATAACTTTGCAACAACTAAAGTTCCTTAACTCTGCATCTTATAAAAAAATATACATGATAAATAGGGAATGATACTCCAGCTTGCATATTATTCAAAGTTTTAAAGGAACATAACTGAAGAACGGTAAAAGTTTTACTACCAAAATTTGAAATTGATCTGATTAAAATTGTGATAAAAAGTATTTTTTTAAAGTTTAATAAAATTTGGTTGAGGGAAACTTAAGTTAGAAGGCCGAAACATTTTTTTTCCATTTTTAAAGAACATAACTATAGAATTTAGTAAAAGAGACACTACCAAAATTCAAACTTAATCTGTATTTTGTGATGATAAGCATTGTGTATTGATTTCATAACATTTGGTTGAGACAAACTAAATTTTAGAGAACAGGAAACCAAAAATTCAGCATATTTTCCCCATTTCTAAAGGGGCATAACTCTGATACTCTAGTACAGTAACACTGACATCACCAAAATTCAAACTTGATATGAGAATTGTGATAACAAGCTTTTGTAAAAGTTTAATTGAATTTGGTTGAGGCAAACTAAAGTACTGTAAGAGAACAAAAACAACTTTGGGACAGACGGACAAACGATCTGACAAGTGTTAAACATTATGCCCCCTCCACTTTGGGTCATAACAATAAAAAGGGAGTTTGTCAAGATATAAAAACAATTCACCAAAGTTTCATAAAAGTTTGTGAAAGCATTCATGAGACTATCCTAATCCCAAGTCATGATAGTACAATGACATAAATCAGATTTTTTTTTTAATTAAAAGGAAAATTATCATGTTTATGTTATACAAAAATAATTCACCAAGTTTCATGAAAATTGCTCAAAGCATTATTAATACGACTTAATAGTATACGTACTGGAAAAATTCCCCCTTTTATGAATAAAATCCCTAACTTTAAATTAAAAATTTAAAATCCCTAAAAATTAAAAAGGAGCTTAATTATCATGATTATATCAATAGATAATTCACCAAAGTATTATGAAAATTTTATGATTAATGTATTCTAATTCCAAGACTATCTAAGACATGGTTTGTTTGAATTAAAAAAGTTGGAATAAAGTACCTGCTAGAATTCAGGAGAATTAGTCCAAATCAGGCTATCTTCTAGATTATCAGACAATTGACTGTACATAGAAAAGGAATTTTCTTTTTTCTTTTTTCTTATTTAGCTATTTGTTATCTCTGTCCTTAATATATACTGAACTAAGCCATTTTTTCACATATTTTTTTTGTTTTTTCTCTCTTGTGACTTGTTATTTAACATAACAAAAAAAAACAAAGGCAATGAAAGAGAAACTGACAATGCCAAGGCAAAACATAAGATGCAGAAAAGAAAAACAAAACAAAACACTAAGCAACACCAACATCACCAAAAAACTAGTGTTGAATTCATGTGCTCAGTCAGTCAGTGAGAGTTCGCAGATCCTGACCTACTATATCTATGCTTAAAAACCTAAAAATCATATAGTTCTTAACATATTTTGTAAATTTATACTTGATTAAAATGTTGTCATAAATAGCATAGACACCTCTGAGTTTTGAGAACCACATGTGTTAATTGTGCGAGTATAATCATTGATAATCATGCACAAGATTGACTTTTAAAAGCCTATATATTGAAATTTTCTGAAAATATTGCATGCATTTTATTAATATGACCAATTTCAAGAAATGCACAAAGATGTGAGATGATTTATATAATTGTAATTTCAGGAATTTACAGTATAAAAGGCTTTTATCCTCACTGCATTTTGCACTTTTCCTAATTCAGGAGCCAGAAGTTATGGCCTTTGTGACCTTTGTATGATTTTTATTTTAGTTTCTTTTTTTATATTGAAGGGTTTAGTATGACCAAGGATTTGTATAGTCTTACTATACAAATCCTTGGTTTTATAGAAATCTGTGTAGGTCTCATGAAATGAAACTCACGCAACGCATGCCTAATTAAGATTTATAAATTTATTGAAAAATATAACAAAAATTTAGTTTTGATATTAAATTAAAGTTACCTTTCCGCGCTGTAATTTATTTGATATGACATGAATCAAGCAATTTTTGTTGAGGGATTTATGGGTTTGTCCATACAACGTATAAAAAAAGAAGTGTATGTTATTAGTATTTCACATGCCTTGTTTTCGCCTTGAAGCTCATTATTCAGAGTGTTTCAGACAAGATGATGAAAATAACGTGCAAGATACTTTTTTTCGATCATCGTGAAGAGACAATTTTAATTCCCATTCCTCGATGCACTCTGCCCCTGTTGAATTGTATATTTATAATTCCTCGTGCTTTTAATTAGCCCCCCCCCCTTTCGTGGTTACCGTTATGCCAACAAATACCCGGGCTTGATTTACATGTAATAGGGCTTGTAGATTTTTTCTCGGAGTAGGAAAATATGCACCAAATGCTGCAGTTACTGGAGACTTAGGTATAACACCTATTTTTGATAAGCAGTGGAAAAGTATTATACGTTTGTGGTGTAGATTAAATAACATGAGCTCAAATCGGTTAAATGCAAAAATTCACAAGTGGGCTGATAGTATGAGTATTAAGCATAAGTGTGTTAAAAACTGGAATTTTTTAGTAAAGAAAACCTTCTGTGAACTAAATTTAAGTAATTTAACGTGTCCCGAAAATATGGACACTAACTATATGTTATAAAAAAATGTATGTCAAAATTACACGAAAAACATGTCGATAATTGGCATGCTGTTTTACATTCTGATAAATCTATATCGGGCAGAGGTGATTGTACTTGTTGAGAGATGAGACTTTAATAAAACATTGAATTGACTTGTAAAATCATGGGCGGATCCAGCCATGATAAAGGGGTTCCATGTCTCCATTAAATAAGGGGTGTCGTTGCCGCTGGTTTTCTGTTACCCCACCCTTTTCATATAATTTAGATTTCAAAAGTGTATACCTTATTCATATATTGTGTAGGTTAAAATGTTATCTTTTCCCATATTGTTTGCGTTTTGATTGGTGTGTAATGCAACAGTGCAATACCTAAGTGTCAAAAGAGAGTTTTTCCCGACCTATTCACATATTTTTAAGGTTCCTATATACAAGGTGATAGGACGTTCGGTTCCGTTGGAATAGGTTACCTTTTCACGCTATGCCTTAAAACTTTTCCTGATGCACAGGTAACCTATTCCAACGGAACGTCCTATCACCTTGTATATAGGAACTTGAGAGGATTCCCGAGATTATCATTTATGCAATGATTGCTCACAAAATGCTAGGGGAGGCTTACCCCGGATTCCATCCCCTTCGACCCGCCACAGAATACAGATATAATTGATAATTGTTATTTAAAAGACATATACTATAGCCACTATATAGTACTAGAACCGAACACCTGTTTTCGGATATATATATATATATATATATACATACACCACATCTTCATATGTCTAACGTTATATAGCTGATTTACCGTAAATAACTGCGAGAAAATGAATAATAACACAAGTTGATAATTGTCTCTTCTCTGCTAATTTTGATGTGCATGCAATATTCACTCTGATTTACTTGTGAGACCACCGACACTAATAATAATTACCTACAAAATAATAGGTGCTCCTTTACTGGGAAGAACATTTCGGATCCGATCAATTTATTGGTTCCATTCCCCCATTCTACACTTCTCCTTAGAAAAAATGCCTTGCAATGCGTCATAATTATCTGGACTACTAACTTACTTCCATATACAACTTCGAAAACCGACTATAATCTATTTCACTGGATGAGATTGGTAATTTTTATTTATAGCACAAGTTTACAAAGCAAGATTAATCACATTTTTCACCCGGCCTACAAATCAAATGGTTGCCTCCTTACTGACTTACACCTACACAAGCTAAAAAAACATATTATGAGGGGGGGGGGGGGGGGGGGGGGTTCAGATGGGGGATGCTTGCCTCAGTCATGTTTCTGTGATTCCCTATATAATCAACAAAAATTTTCACACAAAAAGGGGGGCAGGGATTTCTCTTTAATAAGAAATCTCTATTTTCAGCATAAGCTCATATAAATTTGCCTTTTGAAGAACTGAAATAAATATGAGATGGCTAATGATTTTTCAGATGCTTTACATTAAAATACATCCATGTGACATTCACAATTATATATAGATCCAAATTTAAAAAGCTATTTTTTTCAATATTTAAATAATGTAGGATCAAATCTTGATACATGTATGTAGTTGAAATTGTTAGCTTTAAACATGTTAAACATTAAAAAATGAACACCCAAAGTTTAAACCACGTTTAAACATAAGAATGACCATGTAGTCTTTATTAATGTATGCTATTGCTATGAAACTAGGTCATTGTAGGTAAACTTTCATCTATTCCCTTAAATCTTTGTTCTTCTTCTTCTTCTTCCAGGTAAGGAACCGGATTCATTGCTGAATGTTAATGGTTCCGCGCGAAAACTTTACGCAGTGTCGGGCAACACAGAAAGATTTCTCTTGGCTATTTACAAATTACATTTAAAACGTTCGCAGAAAAATATACAATTAAAATTATTTACAACTGGTTTTCCTACTTCCTTTCAGAGCATGCCTTCAGGGCAGCTCTGAATCCCTCAACGGTGTTGGTCGCTGTAACTGTTGTTGGTAGGTTGTTCCAGTCCCTGATTGTCCTCGGGAAGAAAGATTGGCCGTAGGTGTCTGTACTTGTTCTTTCTTGGAAGAAGCGGTTTTTACCTCTGGTCCGGTTATCATTCGGCGTCAAATATTGGTGACGGTCTATATCTATAAGTTCATGCTAGATCTTGAATAGCATGCACAATCTATTTGTTTTCCTCCGTTCTTCGAGGCTTTCCCACTTTAGATTTTTAACCATATTTGTGACACAGCCAGGTGTTCGGTCTGTGTAGTTGTTATTCACAAATCGTGCAGCTCTTTTCTGAACCTGTTCAATTGCCTTGATTTTATTTTGAGCGGTTGGGTCCCATACTGTGCTTGCATATTCCACTGCAGGTCTTACCATGGACACATATGCAGCTGCCTTTACCGGTTTTGTACAGCCTTTGAGGTTTCTACGTATAAACCCCAAAGTTCTGTTTCCTTTGCCTACTGTATTGTCTATGTGTTTATCCCATGTTAGGTTGTTACTGATGGTTACTCCAAGATATTTACTTGCTTCCTCTGTGTCTAGAGTATGACCGTGAAGATGGTACGATGTTTGTATCACTGGTCTATTTTTGGGGGATATTCTAATGACAAGGCATTTTTTGGCATTAAAACTCATCTGCCATTTGTTTTCCCAGTCTTCCAATGCTGTTAAGTCCTTTTGGAGAAGTTCACTGTCAGCTTGGTTGGTGATGGTACGAAAGAGAAGGCTGTCATCCGCGAACAATTTGGTCTCTGATGTAGATGCTGTTTCTGGCATGTCATTAATGTAGGCCAGGAACAGTAATGGACCAAGGACTGTGCCTTGGGGTACACCAGAGAGTACTGGTACTTGTGAAGAGACGGCACCCTCTAATATCACGCTCTGCTTTCTGTTATGTAGGAAAGAGCGAATCCATTTATTGGTTTTGGGGTTGACGCCGTAGTATTCCAACTTGTGTAGGAGGCGGTGATGTGGTACCTTGTCAAATGCTTTTGCAAAGTCAAGCAGGATGATGTCTACTTGGCCGCTACTTTTTAATTTCGATGCAATGTCGTTGATGGTTACAATTAGTTGGGATTCGCATGATCGTCTTTTGCGGAATCCGTGTTGTGCATCAGTTAGTATTTTATTTTTGTCAAAGTGGTCCATGATGTTGCTATGTACAATATGTTCTAAGACCTTACATGTGATGGAAGTTAGAGATACTGGTCTGTAGTTAGATGCTAGGTGCCTTTCGTCTTTTTTAAAAAGTGGAACTACATTGGCATCTCTCCAATCTTGCGGGACTTCACCAGTGTTCAATGATGTTTGATATAGGTCTGTGAGTATAGGAGCAAGTTGTTCTGCTGCTGCTTTCAGTATAAAGGCTGGTATTGAATCGGGACCAGTAGCTTTATGCGGTTTCAGGTTTTTTAATAATTTGTGGACTCCGTTGGTACTAATTTTTATGTCCTTCATGGTGGAGTATGGACTTTTTCCTTTATCCGGAAAGTTATTTAGGTTTTCTTTGGTAAATACTGACTGGAATTGGTCGTTTAAAATGTCAGCTTTACTCTTGTTGTCACTTTGCAGAAATCCCATTTTGTTTTTTAGCGGTGCCACTCCTGTCCACTCCTGACCTTTGCTCTTGATATAAGACCAGAATTTCTTTGCATTATCTCTATAGTCGGAACTGACCTCTTCCATATACTTCTTGTTGGCTTGTCGGACCTCCCACTGCACTTCTTGTTGTAGTCTTTTTTTGTTCCCAGTCACCCCAAGTTTGATTTAAATTAGTCAAGTATATCTACTCTATTAGGTCTCTAGTTTGGATAGTTAATAACTTGCAAATTACAAATGAATTAAAATCATACTCCTCCCAAATTTATTTCTTTAAATATTATGGATGAAATACATGTAGCAAGTAAGGGATGAAATTAAATTGGATGAAATGTGGCATTTTTTTTTTGATAAAGTAGTATGTGGTCTGATGTTGTCAAACTTAATTATAGACCCTTAAGGGGCGGATCCAGTCATTTTAAAAAGGGGTGGGGGTGGGATTCTAACCCAGGACAAAAGGGGAAGGGGGTGAGGGTCCAATTACATGTCCCTATTCAAATGCATTGATTATCCAAAAAAAGGGGGGTTCCAATTCCTTGAACCCCCCTCTGGATCTGTGCCTGCCCTTTAAAAATAAAATTATCCTTATTTTGAGTTAAAGCTTATAGATTTTTCTATAATGCTTCTCAGGGGCGGATCCAGCCATTTTAAAAGGGGGGTCCCAACCAAGAGCAAAGAGGGGTTCCAACTATATCTCTCATTCAAATGCATTGCTCGGTAAAAGAAAAGGATTCCAACCCTCAAATCTATGGTCAGGTTGTTGTCTCTTTGACACATTCCCTTTTTCCATTCTCAATTTTATCATGTAGTCGTCGTTGTCCCAGGACATTTAGTTTTCGCTTAATAACTTTAGTACAAGTAATAGAAATCTAAGAAATTCAAACACAAGGTTTGTGACCAGAGTTTTTGTTCAGAGTTTAGGAATTACATGAATTAGGGGCCAATATTAAACTTTGTTTGATTTTATAGAAAATTGAATTATTGGAGTTCTTTGATATATGCCAAATCTAACTGTGTATTTAGATTCCTAGTTTTTTGGTCCTGTTTAAATTGGTCTACCTTAAGGTCCAAAGGGTCCAAAATTAAACTTATTTTGATTTTAACAATATTTAAATTCTTGGTGTTCAGATTAATATGCTGAATCTGAATATTTACTTAGATTTTTTTATTATGGGCCCAAATTCAAGTTGATCCAAATCGGAGTCCAAAATTTTACTTTGTTTGATTTCAACAAAAATTGATTATATGGGGCTCTTTGATATGCTGAATCTAACTATTCATTAAGATTTTTGATATTTTGACCCATTATCAAATTGGTCCACATTGAGTTCTAAAAGGTCCAAAATTTAACTTTATTTGATTTCACCAAAAAAATGAATTATTGGGGTTCTTTGATCATGTTGATATGCTGCATCTAACCATGTATTGCGATTTTGAATATTGGACCATTTTAGAGGTTAATTGTCAATTTAAAATTTTTAAGTACTTGGACCGCATTCATTCTGTGTCAGAAACCTATGCTGCATCAACTATTGAATCACAATCCAAATTTAAAATTCAGAGTTGTATCGAGCTTGAATGTTGTGTCCATACTTGCCCCAACTGTTCTGGGTTCTACCTGTACGTTTGTATCAAGCTGAGCCATGCATAGCATTTTTATCTGATTTATATATTAATTTGAAATTTTGACAAGTGAGACACATACAGATTATACTGTTAACAATATTTCAGAGTTTAACGTAGTCAAGCGAAACAAATTTTAGAAGAATAGTTGAATCATGTCTTTGTTGTCAAATGAAAAATTAGTACGAACACAAAGAAAAAGTATGGGAATGTTTGTTTTTTAAACTATTGACCAGGGTGAAAGTCTTTGAAAGTCATGACTGGCAAAAAGTTTGTGAAATGAAATATTCCATTCTTTTTAGATATAACTGAATATAAAGATAAACACAAACTGATGTTTTATAATAGTTTTTACCCTTTTTATGTTTTATAGGACAAGAAATATAGAAAAATGATGAAAAATATAAACAGTTACAATAGAAATGAGCGCAAAACAAGATAAACAGAATACAACAAGGCCTAAATGGTAAGACCACTTCTATATACTGTAAATTCAGATTTTTCAGGGAAGGGACAACTTATTGTGATTACAAAAAAAATCTGCATAAAGATCTATATAGTTACATGATATATATATATATATATATGTTTCTGTTATCAAAATATGATTTCTTACTTTTGCGATACTCACCCAGTCACATTATTCGCATTACTAAAAAGTTTCGATAATTTCTGAATTACAGTAATAAAAGAAATTGCCTTTGAATGATGACTCATATAAAAATAAGAAAATGTGGTATGGTAAATGAGTGACTTATCCACCAGAGTTCAATGAAGCGGATGCAAGAAATTAAAGGCCAATCATGGGCCTGCCTTCAATAATGAGAAAACACTTCCTTTATAGGTCATCCATTAAAGATCTCAACATATAAAGATTTAAACAATCCAATTTAGTTGAACATGTTCAAAGTCAATAACAATTAATAAAAAAAAATCATGCCTAATATAAAATATTGTTTGTTTCTCCAATCCTGACCGACCCTGCAAAAATGGCCCTACTCATAAAATTTTATTGTCAAAACTAAGCCAAATGTTATTTTATTCATTTCTGATTTTCGGGCTTGCCGGATCATCCGATAATATTCAGGCTTTTGGGAAAAATAAAATTATTTACCTACCTACCTACCCACACCTGGCTTGTCAGAATAGGGATTAGGGAAACAAACAATATATTAATTTAGGCCTCATGTCTGTGAGCACTCAACCTGACCATAATTTAGGACAGTGGTTCAAATATTAACACAACATATGAACATTCTATAACAACTATTGCAAGTGGCTCAACTTTAAATATCACTGCAAGGCACTAAACAACGAATATTAAATCTTGGACACAAAGCACTGAAATAAGAGAACTCATAAGCATGACAAGTAAGAATATCAAATGAAAGTTTCTCAAAATGCTCATTAAAACATGATAAAATAAGCTTATTTATATTGCTGTTTTTTTCTCCATTTATAACATATTTTTTTTATTTTGTGTATTTATAGGTCAGATATCTTGGTTTTTATGATCATCAACAGGTCCTGCAGGTCTATACTGAAGAGGAAACTTAATTGTTAATACTTTTCTACATAATGTGCTAAATGGATTATTAATGTGAAATGAACTCAACTGTGTGTTTTTCTGGAAAAAGAAATAGAAAAAATCCTACAAAATTGCTATAAACAAAATGGAGTACTATCAAAGAACACAATTGTGTAAAATGTAACAACCTACATTCATATTAACTGATGGATTATGGAGAAATTAAGAAAAAAAATAGTATCTTTGTCATGTTTGTTGTCGAAATAAACACCTGCTTTATCAATTCATGTACATGGCTCCATCATATCAAATATACAAAGAAGATGTTTGAAGAACATACGTTGCCAAAATTTATTCAACCAATTGAAGGAAGATGTCTTGTGGATTGAATTATTTATGCACTGAACTGTTATGTAGGGGGTCGAATACACAGCAGCTGAAACAGAAGACAAGTTAATTTGACATGAGAAGTGTTTATTTTATTTAATATGCAAATATGAGCACAATATTAATAACATCACAAATGGTATGATATTCATAGCATTTTGCTTATTATTGTATTGTCTTAAACATGCTAAACAGTCAGCCTTTTGTTTTTGTATGTTTAATACTCACCATGAAAATTTGTATTACAGTATTAAAGTTTTAATTATCTTTTGTATCAATAATTCAGTCTAGGAGAAAATATATTAATACTGTTTGTACTGTTATGAAATTTCCATAGAGGAAAAACATTTCCTTAAGGGAAATTTGATGTTCAGAAATTTCCCTAGAGGAAATTTGAAGATCAATGATTTCCTTAGAGGAAATTTGTTGTCTTGAATTTTCCTCCAAGGAAAAGTGTTTGTCAAAAATTTCCTCACAGGAAAAAGTATTTCCTCCAAGGAAAATTTGAAGCTACAAATTTCCTCACAGGAAAAAGTATTTCCTCCAAGGAAAATTTGAAGCTGCAAATTTCCTCAAAGGAAAAAGAATTTCCTCTAAGGAAATAGAATTTCCTCTAAGGAAATAGAATTTCCTCTAAGGAAATAGAATTTCCTCTAAGGAAATAGAATTTCCTCAAAGGAAATAATTATGCAGCAAATTCCCTAAGGGAAATCTTTTTCCCTTGAGGAAAAAACAATTTCCCTTGAGGAAAAATCTTTTTCCTTCAGGGAAATTTGATTTCCCTTGAGGAAAAGTACTTTTCCTCTGAGGAAATTGTTGAAAAAAGGGGCATAACTTTTTCAACAGTGGTGCTAGATCAAAAAAATTTTAGGACAAATATCAGGGAACCAATACCATCCAAGTTATCAACTTTGTTTTGACTTAACTCCAAAAATTAAGGTGACAACTTTTGCACTCAGCGGAATTGCAAACTTGTCCCGGAGACTGTTTTTAGTTTAAATACATTAAATAATAACCTGAGCTTGACATTAAATTTTACTCACAGTACGTCTAGAGGTTTAGTTTATCTACATTAAGTAATAACCTGAGCTTGACATTTAATTTTACTCACAGTTCGTCCAGAGGTTTAGTTTATCTACATTAAGTAATAACCTGAGCTTGACATATATATGTCCTATAATTATACAATAATAGGTTGATTATATCCCGGATATATTAAGTTAAATGACATCCGTTGTTTTTCTGATCGTTTTCCGAGATAATGTCTTTATTGACATTCTAATTTTCCAAATGATGTTGCATATTATAGGATTAAACGACCTTTAAAGGAATTTATTGGTGTATAAACTAGACCAATTCACTCACAAGCCAATAAAAGTCCCAAGGACGTTTATGATATGTTTGTGAGTGACTTGGTCCAGTTTATACACAAATAAATTCCGTTAAAAGGCCGTTTAATCCTTAAAATTCCTTAAAATTGGAGATAGGGAATATATTTTTCCACACTCGTTGCCTCTATCTTACATAAACTGTATATTTATATCATTGAATAGGCCTGGCGCATGAACATATTTGTCAGTGGTTAACGCAAAAATATGTACTCAATGAAATATGCTATCTGATAAAAAGTAAACTGCAAAACTCTTATTATCATTTTAAACGAATGCTTTTGTGTATTATTTTATTTGACGATAAACGTGCAGTGAAAATATATTTAGTACCGTCGGTGTTATTATCGCCGTCATCATTGTTTACATTAGTTATGAAAAGAAGTTCGGTCAACGTCGACTTCAACGTATTGCCTAATATATATGCAAATCATATAAGAATTAAATATGTATAATTAAAGTTCACTACTGCAAGGAGCAGATTAAGTTTCAAGGAATAATACATAAATAAATATAGTGTATCAAATAAAGCAAAAAATACATTCGTTATGATTTAATTTATTTTGTGTGGAATAAATATATTGACATTTTTTTTATATAAAGCATTGCATGATTATTTTAAACTTGCTGTCCCTATTCTCATTGCTGGTCTTTATATACTTTACCTTTCTAATATATAGTTTTATAGATATGTAAATTCATCTCAAAATTGAAATTTGGCTAGAAAAATGTAAGATGCAGAATTTTGTTCTTCCCTCTACGAGATTCGAACACCGTCTCGGATCCCTGAAATCGTGGATGTTGGACCACGCGTGCGCCGTTACCCGCACCGGTCCAAGACGGGCACGTGACCTCGGACAAATCGGAAAAATATAGCTTTCGGTATAGTCGATGTTATATGCTTTCCCTCGTCGACTATATCTGGGCAAGTCGACGGTGTACCTTTCAGCTCAGCTGTTTTGTCTGCCTTAAAGGATAATACTATTTGATAATAAATATATTATATTATTATACATTATAAAGATGTGACAACGTTATGACAGGCATCCTCCATCTAATAACTTGTGGTGATAATATACTTGTATCGAATAGAATATAGGTTCAAGTACGTATACTGGCCCATGTCTCGGGCTTTCTACAAGTTACTTCTTTCATTCCATTCTGATTTTTCGCTACACAATATTATTCGTTCAGTTTACTCTTCCCAGACTAAGGCAGTGTAGAAGCAGATATAGGGGCGGTGTCCTCCCGTTTGTGGGACAAGTTTGGATGATTATATAATGTATCACTGAGGGACGACTCTTAGTTAGTGAGTGTACCCCGCATGCCCCGCTTTTTGACAATTTCCGGGTCCACCACTGCAGTAGAATAGTTATTCATGCTATTACTCATCTTAGACTAAATTGTCCTTTTATTTGGTGTTTTTTTACAATTATGAACCAAAAAAATCGTGTCAAAAAATCATTTCTAAAAATTCCGATATATATATAGCAAACCAACCTACGGCACCCATTATTATAGTAGTTTAAGATTTGATTTCATTCAACAAATTATGATTATTTATGACTTGCATGTACATGTAGCTTAGAACACAGCCATATACTAAATGGTCAATAATATTAATCATCCTTGAACTTTCTCTATGGGATGTATGAACAATTTCAACGGAGACAATTTCTTCTACGATTCTTCTACGTTGGCATGGCCTGGAACTATTTACTAATTAATATAAATTAATAATCCCCGGCATAGCGACTTCCGTGGTGTGGTTAATATTTGTTAACATTCCCTAAATGCACAATCACTTTTGACGATTTCTGCCTTGACAGTCACCAATTTTAGATTCAAGGTCAGTTAATATATTTACACTCAGTTTATTTAAGTACTTCTTTGTAGATGTATTTATTGCAAATTTTGGTTCTAACTCATATCTTTCAAGCTACATCTTTTTTAAAAACGAAAGTAGAGTCATCGTATATTTTATTTTCAGTAGAAGTCTATAGACTGACTGGAATAGAAGAGAGTAAATCAGGTTTACACAAAGAAAGAAACGCGTTGATCTTTTGATCTTTGATATCATAATATTAGTTTCACCTGTTCCATTGCAAGATAATTT
Organism: Mytilus edulis; assembly: GCA_019925275.1. NCBI lineage: Eukaryota > Metazoa > Mollusca > Bivalvia > Mytilida > Mytilidae > Mytilus > Mytilus edulis. The sequence continues at coordinate 45,407,750 of CM034361.1, read as the reverse complement.
TTTTTTTTTTTAATTTTTATTTCCTGGTTCTAGAATAACAATAGTCCAAATAATTATGACGTCTTGAAAGGCTATTATAATTTTTTTCTTTGACGCCTTACTTCGACGAATCGACGAAGTAAGGCGTCAGTCAAAGAAAAAAATTATAATAGCCTTTCAATTCGTCGAAGTAAGGCGTCAAAGAAAAAAATTATAATAGCCTTTCAAGACGTCATAATTATTTGGACTAGAATAACAACCTCAACAATTTTTATTTGTCAACCAAGACGCTTCGAGGAGCAGTACAATTACAGTTTAAATTAAAGACAAATAATAAAATGTGGTGACCTTTTTCATTGAACTATTTGAAATTACAATACATGACAATAATTTAACAAAAACTATATATAGGAGAAGGGAGACAACAAACACAGTATATATTCTCAAAGATAATGAGTGAGTGAACACAAGTTAATGAAGATCCATCATTATGCTATTAACAAATGGATCTTCATTAGCATTATTAGACATCAACCTTTCACATTTTTTTGGTCATTTAGAGTTTTAAAATTAGAAAATTTAGAGGATAAATCTGAAATGAAACTGGACCTTTCAGTTTTAAGTGATGAACATTGAAGAGGAAAATGAATTTCATCATCAACAATGTCATTAATCCATAATTTACACTATCTTTTGTAAGTGGGGTATTACGTTATGTCTTCCCTTTTTCTATTTCAAGTTCATGGTCAGTCTAATTGTAAGTTGGTTAACTCATTTAATGTTTTACAATTACAGTAAATATTTTTCAAGGCCAATATTATTTTAAAAATAATCTATAGGTTCTTAATTCATTTCTTTGCACCATGCCAGGTTTGTTGTTATTTAATTGGTTAAGCCAAATTTCATCATATTTAAACTACAGAATAAACTTTAAAACTATTAATAAATTAAATATTCTTTCTCATATTGTAGTGAAAATCAGCTAAATATTAAAAGTTGCATTACTAGTAAGTTCTTATAAACATAAATGTCTGGTATATATATATATAAATTAGATTTAAGCTTCTTAATTATAAGATATTTAATTATGCTGTACTCATTGTTATAATGTACTGAAATATGGGCCTTGCCAATTATTGTGATTTTGTTTGTGTCAATAAAAGACTTGTTTTATTTTGTTTCTAATTTAGAGGGTTTTTTTAAATGAAAATTGACTTGATATGAGATTTGTGATTTAACAAATATTCCGGGGTTAAACTAAGATATTGTGATGCCTAAAGCACTTCTTTAGTAACGTGGGTGCTATTTGGCACCACAAATAGCAGATATCAACAAATGCTTGGCTGTGACGAAAAGACGTCTGCAGTACTCATGGTACTCAAACTTTATTGATAGAATGGACAACATGAAAACTAGTATACACTCCCGAACCCAATAACCGTTACACTATTCCCTCTTTTCTTTATAAAAAGTCAGTTCTCAATAAGGATTTTTCTAATTTTTGTCCATCTTTGAAACGTAACGTTTTTGTTTTTGTTTTTTTGCATCAATATCTACTGATTAAAGGTGGGTGCTTTTCTTTCGTCATTTGATGATTCACATGTGAGCCAGGAGCTTGTGTCCTCGACTCACTGGAATCTGAACTGTCATCCGTCTTAGTTGAAATCTTTGGAATTATGGCACCATTGAGAGACTCTGTCAACTTGGTTACGATTACATTTGCCTTACTACCACTTGAGACTGGACTCAGTGTCCCCCGAATCAAGTGATATAATCTCCTTTTGTTCTGTTTCGGCATTTTGTATTTTTGAATCCTTGATTGAATTTTCGGATCCAAACTGTGTATGATCTGATCAAATGAAATGATGGTTTTATCTTGTAATCCTAAATTCTCTTTCCTTAAACTGTCAGGTTCCTCATCAGTAAACGCATCATCATACTCATCTGAAATTACGTCAACCAATTCATGTGATTGCCTATCGTTCTCATTCACA
>CM034361.1:45150785-45405677 GCA_019925275.1 Mytilus edulis | reverse complement strand
CAAAGTGTCTTGTAGAAATGTTATCCATTTTTGCTCATTTATCGTTTGTTCCTGTAGAATCAGGATGTCATTGTCTCTGAATCTTGATCTTTTAGAGGAATATTCATTTTACTGGTCTGATGCTTTAATAATTTGTTAACACATATGATTTTATAAAACTGGAATATCTGCAATTGAAATGGATTTGAACATTGGAACATCAGAATTATTTGAAGTAGAATGATACATATGGTAGACTTTATTGTATCATCAATCATTAAGGAGTATAAAAACAAAATTTAAATTGCATTCAAGAGTTGAGAATCATTTCCTGCCATAAAACATGTTGACTGAAGTTTTCCTTTAAAAGATCAAGATCTTTTTATATATATCATACATTGCCATAGAACAATTTATGTATTGGCTTATTTATTATTAATATTGTTATAATTAATTACAATCAGAAGCTTGCTGACATAGTGCAGCAATAAATATTGCAAATAATATCAAATACATTTTATGTATAAAATAATAATAAAATGTATAAACAAAATATTTAGTTTTTCAATGTATCATATAATGCCTTAATTCCAATCACTCTCTGTTCTGTCAAAGTATTGGGATTTATACAACACTTCTTTATGTCATTGATATGTTTTTTGGACATACAATCAAAATATTCCACATATGGATAAAGTGAGTTTTATTTGTTAGAAATCTGATGGATTAAAATTATATATCCATTTGCTCACATAACTTCTATCGTGCTTTCAGTATGCATTTTCAAGTCAGAGTTTCAGGTCCAATACAGTTAATCTGGAATCTATAACAGGGCCAATACAGATATAGCCAGCGAATAATACTATAAAGCAAATATTTGGCAACCTCACAAATTTGGAATTTGGTTGGTTGGGATTTTTTTTTTTATCTAAACCAGTAACCAATTTCAAAAGATTTTATGCCCCATTTATGGGCATTATGTTTTCTGGTCTGTTCGTCCTGCTTCAGATTAAAGTTTTTGGTCGAGGTAGTTTTTGATGAAGTTGAAGTCCAATCAACTTGAAACTTAGTAAATATGTTCCCCATGTTATGATCTTTCTAATTTTGATAGCAAATCAGAGATTTTTTCCCATTTTCATGGTCCACTGAACAAAGAAAATGAAAGTGCAGATGGGGCATCATTGTACTTGGGACACATTATTGTTCATTGAGCTTTTAATAACACTGCAACACAACCTTTGGAATAATATTTTTTCCTTTGTCCATCCTTCCTTCCTTCAATCCATCTGGCCCACATAGGGTACATGGTTTATCCAGCTATTTACTCTATAGGTTTTCAAGCTATAGCTTTTATCCTATGCAGGAAGTTATTACTTTATATCATGCATGGTGTATATACTTACACTAAGAGTGTTCACAGGGTTTTAATATTCCTGTTATTTTCAACAAATATAGGATGTTGAACTTATTTTGGGAAAATTATTACATGCAGGATACATGGTTTGTCCAGACAACTTCTAAAGTTTTCAAGCTAGAACTTTTTCATCTTGCAGGATGTGCTTAATGTTACGATTTGAATTTTTTGTTGAGCTGCTTCTTCTGTCTCAAAAAGCAAGGCATAGGGAAAATATGTTATTCGTTGAACATTTGAGAACGTTGTTTACCTGCAACCACGAAAATCACGAAAATTGGTATCCATCGAATAATAATGAATCCCCAGTATAAAGCTAACTACTTTTAAGCTGGACATTTTAGAAGGTAGAAGATCCTGATGCTTCATACTTTGTAAATACTTGCCTATTGATATGTAATTACCGTCTGTCTTATCTCCATTGTCTTTGACCTCATTTATGATTACTTTAAAAAAAAAGTTAAGATTGATTTGTAAAGTTAATTTTTAGCTCACCTGACCCAAAGGGCCAAGGGAGCTTTTCTCATCACTTTGCGTCCGGCGTCCGTCGTTGTCCGTTGTCGTCCGTCGTCGTCCGTCGTCGTTAACTTTTACAAAAATCTTCTCCTCTGAAACTACTGGGCCAAATTAAAGAAACTTGGCCACAATCATCATTGGGGTATCTAGTTAAATAATTGTGTCCGTAGACCCGGTCAACCAACCAAGATGGCCGCCATGGCTAAAAATAGAACATGGGGCAAAATTTTGCTGTTTTTGGTTATTATCTTGAATAATATGATAGATAGACATACAGTGAACAGCAATAATGTTTGGCAAAGTAAGATTTACAAATAAGTCAACACGACTGAAATGGTCAGTTGACCCCTTTAGGAGTATAGCCCTTTATAGTCAATGTTTAACCATTTTTCGTGAATGTTAGTAATATTTTATAAAAATATTCTCCTCTGAAACTACTGGACCAAAGAAAACCAAACTTGGTCACAATTATCATTGGGGTATCTAGTTTGAAAATTGTGTCCGGTGACCCGGTCAACAAACCAAGATGGCCGCCATGGTTAAAAATAGAACATAGGGGTAAAATGTAGTTTTTGGCTTATAACTAAAAAATTAAAGCATTTAGAGAAAATCTGACATGAAGTTAAATTGTTTATCAGGTCAAGATCTATCTGCCCTGAACATTTCAGATCAATCAGACAACCCGTTGTTAGGTTGCTGCCTCTGAATTGGTTATTTTAAGGAAATTTTGCTGTTTTTGGTTATTATCTTGAATAATATGATAGATAGAGATACAGTGAACAGCAATAATGTTTGGCAAAGTAAGATTTACAAATAAGTCAACACGACTGAAATGGTCAGTTGACCCCTTTAGGAGTATAGCCCTGTATAGTCAATGTCTAACCATTTTTCGTAAATGTTAGTAATCTTTTATAAAAATATTCTCCTCTGAAACTACTGGGCCAAAGAAAACCAAACTTGGTCACAATTATCATTGGGGTATCTAGTTTGAAAATTGTGTCCGGTGACCCGGTCAACAAACCAAGATGGCCGCCATGGTTAAAAATAGAACATAGGGGTAAAATGTAGTTTTTGGCTTATAACTAAAAAATTAAAGCATTTAGAGAAAATCTGGCATGAAGTTAAATTGTTTATCAGGTCAAGATCTATCTGCCCTGAACATTTCAGATCAATCAGACAACCCGTTGTTAGGTTGTTGCCTCTGAATTGGTTATTTTAAGGAAATTTTGCTGTTTTTGGTTATTATCTTGAATAATATGATAGATAGAGATAAACAGTAAACAGCAATAATGTTCAGAAAAGTCAGATTTACAAATAAGTCAACACGACCGATATGGTCAGTTGATCCCTTTAGGAGTTATTGCCCTTTATAGTCATTTTTTACATTTTTCATAAATTTTTGTAGATTTTTAGAAAATATTTTCCACTGTAATTACTGGGCCAAGTTCATTCTAGATAGAGATAATTGTAGCAACAAGAATGTTCAGTAAAGTAAGATCTACAGACACATCACCATCATCAAAACACAATTTTGTTATGAATTTATCTGTGTCCATTGTTGAATATGCACATAGACCAAGGTGAGCGACACAGGCTCTTGAGAGCCTCTAGTTTCTCTTATTATGATAATTATATTTAGTATGTACGTACCTTGTAAGGTACTCATGTCCGTCATACAGTTTTCCCTCTAACCTGGACCTTATTTTCATTGAACAGTGAATAAGATTATGTATTCATGGTCAAGTCCATATCTCAGATACTATAAGCAATAGGTCTACTATATTTGGTAAATGGAATGATTGTAAGGTGAATATGTCCAACTGGTAGGTGTCATCTGATTTTGACCTCAGTGTCATGCTCAAGTGGTTAAGGTAGATGGGGTGTCTAAATTATAATCCATAGATTTTTTTGATAATTTGCCATAATGTAGTTTATAACATGCTTGTTTCAAAACATTAATCAAAAGAATGGGTCACCGGACTAATTTTCACACTACAGGTTGTGCAAAATTGTCAGATTTAGTATAGAATATGCATGAAAAACCCAATTTTCCTCATTAAAACGAAAACTACACCATAGAATTTTTAGATAAAATATGAGAAGATGGCTGCAATATTATTCTTTCAGATAAGAAAAAGAAAAATGGGGGTCACCGAACTCGTTTTCATGCTACATAATAAAATAGGTAAATTCCTAACACATTCTATTGAAAAAATAACACAATCTGAATTATCTGCCCTTGCATTTGAGTTATCTGCCCTTGCATTTGAGTTATCTGCCCTTATTTGGCAAAGTTGGAAAAAATCGAATCAAACAAAAGCATTCGGTTTATGGTAAAATACAACCATAAATATGATAAAACATTGCATTTTCTATATTATAATGAAAAATCTTGCACATGAATTACCTACTTATCTCAAAATTTGCACATTTTATCAAAGATATAGACCTTGTTTTCTGGTATTTCAAAATCCAAGATGGAGGAAGACACCCTATCTACCTTAAAGTGAAGATCTCGTGTTTTGGTCTTTTTCAGCTCACCAGACCCGAATGGCCCTTTTGAGCTTATGTCAGAATTTGGTAATCGTCGTCCTATGTCGTAGTTTTTGGAAAGTTTGCTATAGCTTGCTAAAGCAATAAACTTTCTTAAGGCATCGGCCTTCACTTCCGGTTAGACAGACTTCCTTACTTTAGGAAGTGTGTCCTACTTCTAGATAATGTAGTACTGATGTTTGAAAACTAATAATAGAAAGATGCTTTTGAAAATTTGAGCTCTTCTATTTTGATAGCATACAGCTTGAATCAAAATGTACTGAATTTTCATCGATAAATCAAATAATTCAACTTCGTTTTGAAAATGGCAACCACAAATATTACTACGCGGATCTGCGCTACGCGGAAAGTAAAATCAATACATACACGAGACAGCCGTTTATAAGTTATGCTTTTATCGGTATTCACCAGACATGCGTCAGGTTCATATATGTGTGCATCCAAATGGGAGTACTATAATCCCGGTTTCAAAGGTTTTATACTTCCCTTCGGTTGAAGAGAAAATTAATACTGTGTTATGAACATTCTTCGACGCTGACTACGATTTTTAAAAATGTTTAATGAATACGTGAAAGCCCGAGAGTATTGAAAGTATCATGGTATCTCATCTCATTTCGGCCCACAACGAACTCGGCCTTTACATAATCGGCATTAGAAAATCGGACTATAACAAAATTCGTACTTATGCTACTTGCAATTAAGACTCCTAAACAAAGTTTGTGCTCAGTTCTTATTATTTTTCTTCCTGTGGTCTATTTGGGTGTATTTTCAGGGACCAACAGAAGGGATGAATTAACTATAGAACCCTATAGAATTTTTTTTTAAATTTTCAAATTACTTTAACTGAAAACAGTTAGTGACAGACACACATGGTTTTCAATAATGATCACAAGACCATCAATCAAATTAAATTTAGGTTGAGTCTATGGGATCACCACAACCAACCCCTCATGTTTGAGAACTTAAAAACAGTCAAGATCCCCACTCCTAATACATATATATCCTTGTACAATAAAACAAATCCAATGAAATAAAAGGCGAGTCCCCTGGGGACACTCCCACCCCCTTGTTGTTTGAGAAATTGCTAACAGTTGAGATCCCCACCCATAAACCATATATATTTTTGTATGGGACAATGAAATAAATCAAATGAAATATAGAGGACCTCCAGAGGGTCAGTCACCCCACCCCTATCTTTTTGAAAACTTGTAAACGGTCGAGATCCCCACCGCTAAACCATATATATTTCTGTATGTGGCAAAACAACAAATCAAATGAAATAAAGTGGGAGTCTCTTTGGGTCAGCCCTACCCCCTCATGTTTGAGAACTTGGAAACTGTCGAGACCCCAACCCTAAACCATATATATTGTTTTATGGGGCAACAAAACAAATCAAATGAAATAAAGTGGGAGTCCCTCTGGGTCAGCTCCACCCCCTCATGTTTGAGAACTTTGAAACCGTCGAGATCCCCTGCCCTACACTATTTATATTTTTGTATGGGGCAACAAAACAAATTAAATGAAATAAAGTGGATGTCCTTTAGGGTCAGCCCCACCCCGTCGTGTTTAAGAACTTAGAAACGATCGAGATCCCCACCCCTAAACCATATATATTTTTTGTATGGGACAACTGAACAAATCAAATGAAATAAATTGGAAGTCCCTTTGGGTTAGCCCCACCCCCTCTTGTTTGAGAACTTGTAAACTGTCTAGATCCCCACCCCTACATCATGAATATTACTGTATATGATTCCAAGAAGATTTGAATGACATACAGGTATAATACCTAGACGTCACTTATGAATGTCACTTTACTAGACCAGATCAATTTGTATGGGACTTTGCCCAATTTCAGGCGACCGTGGGAATGACTAATTTTGAGAAATTTGTTTGAACGGAGACTTCTCAGCAGCATCCTGTTACAATTATTTCTTGTATAAATTTGTTTTTTTTTAAAGTAGGAAAAAAAAGTTAACCACGCAATCTACACATTTACAATCTATTTGAAATATTACAATCTACCGTTGCAAACTTTTCACAGGTGCTATCCAGCACTTTGATTTGTCGTCATCGTCGACTTGTACACTATTTCAAAAATCTTCTCTAAAACTATTTGGCAAATACCTTCAAACTTTAACTTACTGATCTGTAGGGTATCTAGTTTATAAATTGTATTCGAAGTTATGATCTATAAACAAAAATGGCCACCATCACTAACATAGAGCATAGGGGTCAAATGCAGTTTTTGTCTTATATCTCAAAAACTTAAGAATTTACAGCAAACATAACAAGGGGTAACAATGTTCAATAGGTCAGTATCTTTCAGCCCTGAAATTTTCAGATAAACCGAACAACCGATTGTGAAAGTTAGGAATAAGTAAAAATCCATCTGCCTTGGAATTTTCGAACCTATTGGGCCAACCATTGAAGGGTTGCTGTTGGAAAATTCGTACTTCTACGAAATTTTACTGTTTTGGGTTATTAACATCTCCAATATTATCATAGATAGGTACCAGTATTGTAATTTAATACACCAAACTCACGTTTCGTCTACATAAGACTGACCAGTGACGCTAAGATAAAAATAGTTATAAGTTGAAGAGCATTGAAGACCCACAATTCCCCTAAGTTGTGCCAAAGATTACTAGGGTAATCTATGTCTGGGATAAGAAAATCCTTAGTTTTTCGAAACAATCAAAGTTTAGTAAACAGCAAATTTATAAAAATTACCATATAATTGATATTCATGTCAACACCGAAGTGCTGACTATTAGGCTGGCGATCACCACGGGATCGAAAGGTCCACCATCAGTGTAATCGACCCAGTGGTGTAAAAAGTTATCAAAGGTACCAGGATTATAACTTAATATGCCAGACGCGCGTTTTGTCTACATAAAACTAATTAGTGACGCACAGATAAAAAAAAAGTTATATAGCCAAACACGTACAGAGTTGAAGAGCATTGGGGACCTACAATTCCAAAAAGTTGTATTAAATACCGGAAAGGTAATCTATGACCAGTTTGACACAATCTTTGGAATTTCTGTGATTATTTCTTCACATCTTCCAGTATATTGTTTACTCACACATTTCACACAGTGTATTTAATGTTTGATATCTTCAATTATCGGCACATAATTTGAATCTATACTAAACGGCACATAATTTCATTCTTCACACGGCGGCACATTATTGAAATCATCATTGGACATTACATTTGCTGATTAAAAAAAATAAAGGGTATAGATTTTCCATTCATGACACAAAATCAGCTCTCGCACAAAAAACCCACATATGTTATCTTCTTGTACAGTATAGTTTTTAACACATTCCACTCGCACAAAATCTTCTTCAGACATCGCATATTTTACAATATCATCAGGCTTTATCACACGTTTCTGTATACGAATTTCATCTTTTGAAATGCGGGCATGACTGGATTCGGATCTCAAATGGTAATTTCCTACAATTCTTCTGAATTTCTGTTATGTAGTTACTTTGAAGGTAATAAATGCTTAAACAGAAGTTCTTTGTATTTTTTTTTTAAACGGCATTCATACTTCTACACGGATTTTTGTTTACACCAAAAAACGGATCGTAAAGATTATCGAGCTTGTTAATTATCCAATTTACACAATAAAATAATATATCCTTGTTGCAATATTAAACATTTTGACCACTTTTTCACAAGCAATTGTTTTTCTCCGAATATGCTGCAACACTTTCACAACGCATTAAGTCTCTTATGTTCGAAAGATAAAACTAAATGTTTGTTTGATTGGCATTCAACTTCTGTAAATTGAAATTGGCATTGTTTATAAAATGGTTCCATTTCATTTTAACTTCATAAAATTCTTTTCTATCTCATTCGTCATTCTAGGTTGACGATCAGTCACAGATGGCTCACACTTCCTGTTTAACCACGGAATTAATGAGGACACACTTTTTTCCGTCCATGAATACGAATTGCTACTTGCATGATGGGACGGTCATCAAATATAATATTACGGAACACATGAGGTGTTATAGAAATCGTCTAGTTTAAATGTTGTATCGTAGAAAAAAGAAACTGTATATTCTCATCAGAACTTACTTCCAGCTATAGGCAAGTTATTTTAATAATTTATTTTATGCAAACGACGAAAACCATTAATTCATTCTTTATGATTATTTTCATAATCCTTTGGGGAACCCCTGCATTACGCTCTTTTAACTGGATGCCCATTGGTTAGTTTCTTCACTATGTATCTTATTACACTTTCTTGCTTATCTACAGATCGATAGTTTTGTAAACAAGATTTTTATTTTGGGATTTTATAAACTTTCCCACCCTCCTTCCCCTCTCAACACCTTAAGCTTTTTATTAAGATATTGGTTAGATGTTCATATATATATTTTTTGGTCGATTACAAATGTATTTTGGTAATAACGCCAGTTTATCAAGTTTGTTGGCTGCCATCTTCATTTTTGTATGCTTATATGTAGCATTTGTTACATTTATCATTTTATATCTTTATATGGCTTAGTTGACCCCTTCCTAGGCCAAGCTATTGTACTCTATATTATTTTATTATCGTTTTATGTTTTGCATTCATTATTATCAGAGACATATAATACATTATATGTCTCTGTTATTATCTTGTTGGAAAATGTATATGTATATATTATATATTATTTATTTTTGTATGAGAAACATTTTTACTCTGAATAAGTAAAAATATTGCAGTATATTCTCATCAGAACTTACTTCCAGCTATATATATCATCTCCGGTAAAGCTTTCATAGCAGTCAAATCTGGGAAAACAGTAATTTCGGGAATATATCCCTCCATGTGGTAAGCTAACAACAAAATATTGAAGGTATCATTTTGGCTAGTTCTTCTTTGTTCATACACCTTTGGCACAATATTTCTGGCATTCGATACATCTTGTTGCACACCAGGTATATGACTATTTGAAATATATTATCTCTATACACATCCATTCCGGTTTATAACCTGAACTTACTTCTTGCTCTACTTCTTGCAACATTGATGGAGCAGTTCTAATAATCTCAAATAAATTCCGATTGATGATCTTCCCCCCTTTTCCCATGATAATGGGGGACGTACACAGTTCCTTTACCTTCGTAATACACTAACACTCAATTTCTGTTTTCAATGAAGTTAGCAACTGATCTCTCAAGTTGAATTGTAATGAACCGACTGCTCTCTTCCTCCTTGACCTTCTATGTGACCTTTGGTACCCAGTGCACTTTCAATTGACTAGGATTGTCATTTTTTCCTATCGAAGGTCGGAGGTTTTCTCCGGGCACTCTGTCTTCCGCAACCAAAAAAATCTGGCCGCCACAAAATAGTTCAAAAGTGGCTTTTCAAAGTGACATTAAAACACCAACAATCAATCAATCTATCTTCTTATATCTGAATTTCAACCAACAATATTACTATTTGATGAAATAACTGTGTCAGACAGAAAATTTAACACTAGAAATACATTCTAGAGAAAAAAACGAACTTGTTTGTTAAATTTCCAGACATTCAATAACAGAAAAATGAATATGGCTAGCATAGTCCCCTAATGAACATTCAGCTTAAATTTGGAAATATGCGGCCTAGTAGTTTTAGAAAAAATAGACTTTTGAAAAATTTATAGACTTGCCCGAAAAATGATAAAAAACGGGAAATGCTCCTTAAGGAGTCAATTAATTATTTTAATCATTTGACTTACTTGTATATTCTTCTTAGCTGAACATTTTTGCCGTTTACAATTTCTTTCTATCTATTATTATATTAAAGATATTAATAACAATATGGTGGTCCATAAAGGTCTGATAATTTTATAGCAGATAGATTTTGACTTATTCGCCACTTTAACAACGGGTTGGTCGGTTTATTTGAAAATTTCAGGGCTGATATATACTGACCTATCGTGTAACGGAATATAAGTTCCTTCATAATATAAGTTCCAAAAGGAAAAAAATATTCTGGAATATTATTTCCACAGGAATAAATATTACAGTATATGTTCCTAACGGAATAAATGGTATAGAATATTTGTTCCAACAGGAATATGTATTCTGACATTGTTAATTACAAAGTTTCCAGTGGAACTTCTGTTAGGCGGAACAAATATACGTTGACAATCGAACAGGTTTACCCCTTTTTAGCTTTGCTCTAAATTCTTTAGTTTTTGAGATATTCTAGCCATGGCGGCCATTTTTGTTGATGGATCAAAACTTTGTATACAATGTATAAACATATAAACAAGATACTATACGGAACAGTAAGTTAAAGTTTTAAGGTACTTTTTTCTTAGCATTTAGCCCACTAGTTATATGTTGATTCTTGAAATAGTTTACTACGACAGAGGACGGACGACGGAAGCAAAATGACTGCATAAGTTCACATGGGTCCTACGGGCCTGGTGAGTTTAAAAGGCGTAGACACAAGAACTTGACTACAACCACTGAAGCATGACTCTAAGGTCAAGGTCAAATGACACCTACCAGTTTGACATGTACACCCTACAATGATTTCAATCAGTTTATTCAAAGTCTGGAGCTGGCAAGTCAGTAACTGCTTATAGTCATTTGTTAATCTATGTACTATTACACCTTTTTTACACCTATAACACATATCATAAATTTGGTTTGCAATTATGTTGATTTATACGAGGATGTATCAAATCACCTTTTTCTAAAAATATGTGGATCATTTTTCTTAGATGCAGCTGAGTTAACTAAAAACATACCATTGACAATATATACATAAAATTTGCTTTGCAGTATGGTCATATAAATGAAATAAAGTTGAAACACTAGGGTTTGAAGGAGAAATACATTGTTGTAATTTAAACATGCTTTCGAAGACCACTTGTACAATTCATCTTTAATTAAAAACATTTCCCACTAGGTATAAGTGTTATTCCCAAGTATCTTTATAGTTATATATACAACCAATAACTTTTTCACTTCGGTAAAAAAGGAGATTAAAATATCTCCCGGATTTATCAAAATTAGAACTTTTGTCTTGTTCTCATTTACATTTAAAGACAATTTAGATCAGCGAAGTATATTATAAATATAAAATGTATTGTTCTATTATGAAAAATTCTAATATGACGTGCTTCTTTCGCTTTGTGAACAAACCCATGCTCTAAATCCAAAAAAATCTGTTGCATATGCGTATATTGACTTCTTCAGATTAATGCATTTTATCAAATTATCATGCATTTAACATATTTCCTTAACTTTAACACACTTTCAAACACTTAAATGATGCACATGATGTTACCAATTCATTTATTATGACTGTAATGTGTTGCATTCCGAAATTGACATATTTGACCTAGATACGTCGCTCATGCAAAAATAATCACGAATATAATGCATTCCCATGTTAAAACTACAATAAAGTATAGCTTGCATCAATTATATCTGAAGGATTATGTACCCTTGTGTATATTCAATGCTAAACATATGGCAATCTTATAGAAAATCCACAGCATTTACCCTTGTTCTCTCATATTTGGCAATTTGATAAATAATAGATATAGAATTATGGCATGCTGTGCTAGCATTGATTTCCTTAAAACAAGCTTATGAATGTAGCTATTGGTTGAAACAAATAAAAATATGGACTTAATCAAGTACACCTTTTAGGCTGCGCTCGACTTTGGTGATTCAGCACGAGGTATTTTGGAATTTACAGGTTGGGTAGACCTTTTTGTAAAAAATAAACACTAGCACATCATAGAAAAGCAAGTCAGTAATCTTTGTTTCAAATTTATTAACAAAAATCTCTATATTAAAGGCTGTGGATTTTCTATAAAAATCTTGGTTTATTTGCCACAAAGTACTTTTTTTCTATTAAATGCAATGAAACAGTAAATAATAATGCTTTGCATCAAGTTTCCAATTGGTATATGTACAAAATGGCCTATCTCTATTATTCATTATATCTGTAGTTTTGATACAATTGAAGTTTGAAAAGTTCGTACAAAAATGGCAGAAGGGGTCATAAACCTTAAACAGTATTTTCTGATTCTAAAAAAGTAACCAAACAATGAAATATTTTTTGTAAAAAGTTCACTGTCGGTATTATTTTTTAACAAATTTTCAATCTGTTTAACAATATCTGTGTATGTTAACAATAAATATAAAAGTTGAAATATTTGAATTGCTTTATTACAAAACGTACAGTTATTCGTTTGATGTATTTGAGCTTTTGATTTTACCATTTGATTAGGGTTTTTTCGTTTTGAATTTTCCTCAAAGTTAAGTTTTTTTGGGATTTCACTTTTTAAAAATTTCAATAAATTCTTTTGTAGACGAAACGTGCTTCTGGCGTATATACTAAATTTAGTCCTGGTATCTATGATGAGTTTATTTACAACCACTGGGTCGATGCCACTGCTGGTGGAGATTTATTTCCACGAGGGTATCACAAGCCCAGTAGTCAGCACTTTTTGTGCTGACATGAATTGTCATTGATATGGTTATATCTATCAATTTACTGTTTACAAATTTTACAATTTTTTGAAATACTTATGCTTTTTACCTCAAGCATAGATTACTTTAGCTGTATATGGCAAAACTTTTAGGCATTTTGGTCCTCAATGCTCTTCAAATTCGTACTTTATTTGGCCTTTCGAACTTTTTTGGATTCGAGCGTCACTGATGAGTCTTTTGTAGACGAAACGCGCGTCTGGTGTATATACTTAATTTAGTCCTGGTATCTATGATGAGTTTATTTTCTCTAAATTAATCAATGATAAAATGAAAAAAAGGACCATTTGTTATAATGTACATTATGAAAATCTGTGTTTTCCCTAGGAAAAAAGTTCGCTTAATCATAAAAACAAACCACCTACATTTTAATAAATTAATGAACATTAATTTTTTAAAAACATGTACGAATTAAAAATTACATTGTTTTTTTAATATTCTGTGTTTGTATGTGTGTGTGGCTTTGTTTTTTTACAGCACATATATTGAAAAACCCAAGCTGTATGATATGTTCGGCATACGTGAAGAATTTGTAATTTGCTGTGAAAATAATTTTATCGTGTATGTAATAATTTAAAATAACACTTTTAACATTAAATATAAGAATTTAAAGTTTAAATTGCGTGATTTTGTATTGAAAATGTATTATTAAATGATGTATGTCCTTATTTTCCCTCTGTGAGTCTCTGTGTTCTGTATGGTTTTTGACTACGTCACATCACATAGTAACTGGTTTTATAATGACGTTTTGAGATTCCAATTGGGGGATAAAATCGTCGTATATACCCTGGCAGTATCTTGATTATATACTGACATCTCTGTGTTGTTATCCAATCTCAAATATCGTCATATTTGTAATCCATATATATATATTTATAGAGAGAGAGTTAGAGGAGGGGGATAAGGTCTATGTGCAATGCTAGGCGGTGTTGTCATAGAAGTTAGAAATAAAAAGTGCAGGTTCCAGCCCGGATCGGGGAGGAAGTTACGAATCAAATCTACTCTAACATCGTTTGGTTGATTTTCTAGGCACTTTGTATATATATATAAGTACGTCTGAGTCAGTGACAACTCTACAACAGATTTATCCATCGGATCGCCATCAATGATGGTGATACATGGCTGTGTACATTATGTATATACAACTCGTCTAAACATCAACCCTTTCGCAAATTTTTGGTTCTTCCCTCGCCGGGATTCGAACCCATTCTACTATGACTGTACACAGCCATGTATCACCATCATTGATGGCGATCCGATGGATAAATCTGTTGTAGAGTTGTCACTGACTCAGACGTACTTATAAATATAATTATTTTCTGTGACTGTATCTTACATTAATTTGTAGGATCCTTTACTATAGATAATTGAGCTGATCTGTAACAATAACATCTCCATGCCTTATATATCATGTACTGTAGTACGACGCTAGATTAAAACTGACGAGGAAAGGTAACACCATTAGCGGATCCAGAAATTTTCATAAGTGGGGGCCCACTGACTGACCTAAGAGGAGGCCCGCTCCAGTCACGCTTCAGTGATTCCCTATATAAGCAACCAAATTTTTTCGCAAAAAGGGGGGGGCCGGGCCTCCTGGCCCCCCCTAAATCCGCCTCTGAACACATGGTCACTGTAAGCTTTATTTTGTAGAGTCCAGGTGGTTGTATGGTCTAGTGGGACGGCTGCAGTGCAGACGATTTGGTGTCACGATATCACAGTAGCATGGGTTCGAATCCAGGCGAGGGAAGAACCAAAAATTTGCGAAAGCAAATTTACAGATCTAACATTGTTGGGTTGATGTTTAGACGAGTTATATATATATATATATATATACGAGTCTAAATTGAAAACTACGTTCAAACATATGATTGTGTGGATAAAACCGCAATTTTTATACGTGTGCATGTAAAACAAATTTCGTTGTAGAAGGATCTAAATACAGCACAAACAACATTTTCCAAAAGACCAAAAAAGTGAAGAAGTATATTTAAACAAAACGCATTTGACTAACAGGTCGAACAACTGATGTTCTTTAACCCTGCTGACTGCCATTGGCAATTGCCAAATAAAATTGATCACAAGATGTAATAAAATGGATCTTAATATAAATTTAATACTAAACAGAAAACAATTAACTTGTGGCCACGATGTTATGCCACAAACATAAGGTGCTAATATTTTTTGTACACCAGATCCGAATTTCGACAATAAATGTCTTATATATATATATATATATATATATACAACTCGTCTAAACATCAACCCAACAATGTTAGATCTGTAAATTTGCTTTCGCAAATGCTTTGTTCTTCCCTCGCCGGGATTCGAACCCATGCTACTGAGATATCGTGACACCAAATCGCCTGCACTGAATCCGATGCGCTAGACCACACGACCACCTTGGCTTCACAATAATAAAGATTTCGGTGGCCGGGTGTTACAGTTTTAATCTAGCGTTGTAATATATATACATGTTCCGTACATTATGAGTATTTGGACCATACGCGTATGATCATGACCATATGCGTATACTCATCTGGTCGGACCATATGAGTATATGGTCGGACCATATGAGTATATACTCGATTGGTTATAAACGGGCCGGACGATATGAGTATTTGGACCATGTAAGTATTTTTTTCAATAATTTGCCTTAGAAAACTTTATAAAAAAAAACAATGTTTGCTACATGCAATTGTATTATTTACAATTCAATAACATTAAATATCGATGCCAAAGTTAGTTTTCATCGCTCATTGTATTCTTGCATGGATGCGTAGGGTGACATTTACTTCCACACGGTACCATGGATTTTCTTGGATCCTGGGTCATTCCAATGTGTCTACGATGATTTTAAAAAGCTCTAGATCTCGTATATCGTCCATGGCTGAAGTACATCATATCTTAACAACCTTAAAAAATAAACTAGTGTCCTTGCCGTTGACGTCATTATTTAAAAAAACCAAACACGTATAAATATAAAAATTATGAATATTGCTCTGCTAATGCTAATTATATTAAGTTTCAAAAGTATGCAAATTATTAGACTCTCTCTCCTGTCGACTTTTACGTCAGGTTATAGTAAAACAGTTGACTTCTTGTGTAACAGTTTATTAAGATTTTTTTGGAAGTTATCTTCCAAAGTCGACATTTTGCCATTCACTCGTAATAACATATCGGTAATTAATAAAAATGTGTTTACTGTAATTTTGACTAGTGATGAAATTTACTGTGTGAAACTGCTTATTTTATTTTGTTAATCTTATTATTGTTAATTTTTAATGATAAAATGACCTTTGGTAGTGTCTTTTTAATGACGTGACAACTAGAAGGGTTATATGAAGAGTTAACTTTTAAGCATTATAAAATGTACAATGTACCTGTTAATTACCCAGACCATACGAGTATATACCCATATGGTCATGACCATACGCGCATGGTCCAAATACTCATATGGTCCGGAACATATATACAACTCGTCTAAACATCAACCCAACAATGTTAGATCTTTAAAATTGCTTTCGCAATTGGATTCGATATATAATAATGTTCCGGACCATATGAGTATTTGGACCATACGCGTATGGTCATGACCATATGGGTATATATTTATATGGTCCGACTGTACGCGTATGGTCGGGGAAATTAACACTCGGCTACAGTTTACTACGGAAGCGTATAATATTAGCGCCACACATTTTATTTTTTTATTTTTCTTCCTATGTTTGCGTTATAACGCAAACCTTTTGCGTTATAACACAAACCTCTGCGAAATAACGCAAACCTTTGCGATATAACGCAAACCTTTGCGTTATATAACACAAACATTTGCGTTAAACGCAAACATTTGCGTTAAACGCAAACATTTGCGTTAAACGCAAACCTTTGCGATATAACGCAAACCTATGCGTTATAACGCAAACCTTTGCGTCATAACGCAAACCTTGTGCGTTATAACGCAAACCTTTGCGTTAAACGCAAACCTTTGCGTTATAACGCGAACATTTGCGATTTAACGCAAACCTTTGCGTTACAATGCAAACATTTGTTTTATCTTATTTCTTATTTAAGATTCAAAGGAAACAGTAGTTATTAATGGAGGAGGCTGTATATATTAAAATTTATCACTTTTGTAGTCATTGCAAAGTAAAATGCTTGAATAATTAGATCATATCAATGACTAATAATGAGCAGAATAATATAAGAAGATGTGGTATGAGTGCCAATAAGAAAACTCTCCATCTAAGTCACTATTCGTAAAAGTAAACCATCATAGGCCGAATTACGGTCTTCAACACGGAGCATTGGCTCACACTGAACAACAAACTATAAAGGTCCCCAAAAACAATATCCATGTTACTACTAGTATATATATTACAAAGAAAATTGAGTAAATTGAGGTTATACATGTACCTAAGATAAATCCTGCTAATATAGCTATAACCGAATATAAATATACTTCAAAAGTAAGCTCTCGTTTGAGAACTGTCTAAAGTAGGTTAGATTCAAACAAGCTACCCTTTGGCAATAAATGTATAGAATGAAGATGTTTTATTAATAAAATTATGTTCTCTCTATTCAAATTGCTACCCAAGCATCTTAAAAATAATTCATTATATTGAAATGAAAATTCAATGACTTTCTATCAAAGAATCTTGATCATATTCTGAGATTTAAAAAAAATGTTTCCTTATTAATAATTCATTTTAAAGCAGAAAGATCAATTTGTCTATTTGACTTGGAGGTTTCACAATTGTATGACATTATATTTGATCTTTCAATTTAAATATGACTATATACTAAACTATATCTATTTTCTTGTTAAATTATATACTTTTCTGATGCACAAATCAGTCTTAATTTATGTATAATTGCACTTCAAGTATTCCATTATTCCTATGCATATTTATTATAATGATTTGGCCTTGTATGTATGTTTCTTTTTTATTACTAGTAAATCATATTCGAAATGAATGACAGACAGACATAATTATATATAAAACTTAATGAATAATTGAAATCAAGATATTTGCGTTACAACGCAAAGGTTTGCGATATATCGCAAAGGTTTGCGTTAAACGCAAATAATTTAATTTTGGATGTAACGCATCTTCTGATTGGCTGACGTTATTTTGTTATGAGCCCATAGACATAATTTAGTCATGTGACGGTGACGTCAACAACGTTTTTTCATGATTTTCTACGGTTTAAAATGGAATTTAGAATTAAATTATAAGATAAGATATTTTTTATTTCCAATTATGGGCCCCAAACGGCATAAACATTACAACATCAATAATTTTTTCATAATACAATACAAACAATGAGATAAAAAAAAAAAGTTAAACGAGAACTTTTTAAGTTCTTAAAGAATACGTAGATAAAGAATCTATAGTATGTTGGTTTTTTTTTAATACTAATGCATTTTATTACAAGTGTGGTTGATATAGATAACAAACAAGCAGCCCAAAAAGAAAAAAAAAGAAAAATAGATATCCACATATGTATAGTACACAAAAAGTTGGATCAATTAAATATATAATAATTAGCCAAAAAGAAAGTAGAAATTAAACATGTCCATGACTCATCCTGTGTCAGCAGCAAATAGGAAAGCATTATGGTTTCCTAAAGGCAGCTGACACCAGGGGACGATACCTTATGGGCCATAGGCATGTAAAATGTGTGTAAATGTCTCTTTCCTACCTGTATCAAAAGCAAACAAGGAAGCATCATAGGTAACTTGAATGCAGTTGATACCAGGGGACGATGCCTCAAGGATATAAGAGAACATTTGAATAAATAATATATCTTAACAATTATTTTTTTTTTTTAATCGGCTAGTATGTTTGTGATATTCAGATGAATATAATTTTATAAGAAATGACTGTAATATTTTTCTGTCTATTCGAAATAACATAAAAAATGTGGTGCACACTGTTAAATAACCCGATACGCGCGTTATTCAGTGTGCACCAAATTTTTTATGTTATTTCTTCATAGACAGAAAAAATATTACAGTCATTCCTTAAATGTTTGCGTTTAACGCAAGGGTTTGCATTATATCGCAAAGGTTTGAGTTATAACGCAAACATCGGAAGAAAAATAAAAAATAAAATGTGTGGCGCTAATACGCTTACGTAGTTTACTTTGAATACTTCTAAACTCTTCATATGGTATGACCATTCCTTAAAAACACGCTATCATATAGGTCATTTTATTATCATATTATAATAAAGAGATTAACTGAATAAAAATAAGAAGTTTCACATAGTAAATTTTACAACCTAGTCAAAACTATAATAAACACATTTTATACGGCGATGTCCTTTACCGATATGTTATTACGAGTGTATAGTCCCGAAGTTAAAAAGTTAAAAAAAAAAATCCAAATAAATAAAAACTTTGAAAATAAAATTCATAACGGATGTTTTTCTTGTTTAACCTATTCATTTCTATAAGTGATTAAAGCTGTGTTACGGTTACGGTTATATGTTTTTGGTGGACGGCTTACCAACTGGTAAGTGCGCCCTGGTAACTGAATTTGGAATTAGTCCATTAAAGTAATATTTTACTTTTGAAAAAATTCCATTTAAATAAAAAATCAAGAAAATAAATATATATTGAAGGCGACTATCTTTGTTTATAGGTGGTGCGCCTTATTAACCTATACTAGTTTAAACTTATTTTAATAAATCTAAATAGAAATAAAATTAGTAAAATAAATTAATGTTTTTAACTTCTATTAGGGATTGAGACTTTTGGTTTTTCAGACTTTGGTTTTAGACCTATACTTTTACATCTAATTTTAACTAAAAGAAAAATACTGTATGTTTGTTATGCTTTCCTTTTTTGTTTTTGTTTTTTCCTCATCTGTGGTTGTAAGTGTTATGTGTTAAAAATAACATATTGTGTCACTTGTTTATGTTTGTTTTAAATATGAAAGTCCTCTGCTCTGTCGTATTTCTTGAATACTATAAGTAGACTATGTTTGATCAGTTGCTCCAGCCAGTGGTCCCGTGGGAATCGTGTATACGCACTATCCCACGGAAGATACAAATCATGATATTGTAGGTTAATTGCAACCTGGAACAAGGCATCGTCGTGTGCTCTGACTGATGATAAGTCAATCAAGCAGGCTCAAAAACAAGCCCATGTCTCACTCCCGAAATGCAATAACTGTTTCAAGATATACCCCCCATGAAAATCCAAATTGTTTATATATAACAAATAAAATTAAAAAAAATATTAAATAAAGGAAACTATTACTTACTATAAAAAACGGGACATTCTACTTGTAAATTAATTCAAGGGTTACAGTTTGAGTTGTACGGGCTTCTTTGTCATTTCAGTACAATCGATGTACTTTGCGCTGACTCCACTGTTTTTCAAGCTTCGTACATGTCAAGCTGGATTAAACTTTAACATTATTTCATGCCCTGTATGTCACGACTACCATGTCTGTAGGCGAGCACTCAGACTGAAGGGTTTGGAAGACAATTTTAAAAATCACAATATGACTTAACTTTTAATTAATACAGTAATATGATTAGTATATAATATTAATAATTAATAGTTGTTAAAGAGTGATGAACATATATGCATAGAAAGAAGCTGGGTTTGGGCTTTACTTATTAACGGATGTCTAGTGAGTTGATAATAGATATTTTTAACCAATAATTAGAAAACAATTTATTCAAAAATAAAATATTGGGATACAAGCCTCAACCTTCCTTCTCATGTTGGTGGAAGAGGTATATGTGGCCAAAATTATGTCATCATTGTGCTCCGAACATTAAAAGTATTTTATTGAAAAAGAAAATATATAACATATACACACAAATTATAATAATGAGTATCATATATAATACTAAGTAATATTGTTTTTTATAAGTATATATCTCTATTTCTATGAAATGTGGTGTTAAGAGTATGAATTAAACCACCTGAATTGATAACATAACTAATTTGATAAATTGAATAAACATATGCATACATTGATGGGAATAATTCCTGTGGTATATTAAATAACAAACAGTTTAATTCATTTAAAACAAAAGTTTCATCATTTATTTCTATTCTAATGAAGTCATTTATATATTTTCGGAATAGTCTTAATTTTTTACAATGTAGCAGTAAATGATTTAGGGTTTCATTTTCCGAGTTACAGAAATAGCATATCGGAAAAACGTTACTATAATTTCGTCTTTTTTGATTATCTTTAGTAGGAAGAGCATTATGCACAACTCTGTAAATAAAATCTTGCTGGTAATTGCTTTTGATATTCCTAATATTACTCCATATATCTGTAAAATCAACATAGCTAAACTTTATTTCAATTTTATGTTTATGATTATCAATTTCGAGAATTTTCTTATAGATATTTTTGGGGTTGATACTTTGTAGATCAATTTTATTCTTATGATTTATTAAGAGAGCTTTTAATTTTGTATAAACTCTTGGTAAGATCATAGTATGTTGGTATTTATTATTTCTTATTCTGAATTAAACTCCCTTAATGTATTACCTAAGTAATATATCATAAAACATGTCCAAACAGATGTATTTCCTTGTAAAAAAAAAAGTAGCTCTTTGGATAAGCATGGCATCTATTTTCAGATTTATGTATGGTATTTGTTGTTCACCTCTATTATACATTTGTGATAGAGACTTTCTATTTATATATTCCGAGTTATTCCTTCCCCAAAAGAAAGTGTAAATATATCTATTTATTTGTGTGAGATATTCAGGTAAAGGGGACACAACTCTAGCAACAGATAAGATTTTGCTAATGATATAGGTATTTATAACAATAAGTTTATGTCTAAAATTTAGCTTTCTATTTTCCCATTTTTCTACTGTATTTTTTATACTATGGATAATTGGTAGCCAACTTTTACGTTGACTCTCCTTACCAAACCAATTGCCCAGTGTTTTTACGCTCTCCTTTGTTAAAAGTTTTAAACAAGTGTCTTCTTCGTGGGCATTACAAATATTTAATATTTCAGTTTTGTTTTTATTTATTTTTGCTCCTGATGCTTTACCAAATATTTCGAATTCATTCATAAATAAGTGATAATCTTTAATATCTGTTGTTATTGTTGTACAGTCATCAGCATGTTGGAAAAGTTTTATTGGATCTTTTAAATTTGGAATGTTAATGCCTTTTATGTTTTTATTTTTTCTTATTGAACTTGCCAGTGTTTCAATAGCTAAGGCATATAAATTCATAGAGAGCGGACAGCCTTGTCTAACTGATCTTGTAATTAAAATTTCTTCTGTTAACTGACCATTGACTTGAAATTTTACTTTTTATATCTTTATATAGTATCTTAATCCATCTTATGAATTCTACTGGTAGGTTCATTTTCTTTAAAACTTTAATAAGAAATTCATGTTTAATCTTGTCAAATGCTTTTTCTTGGTCAAAATTTATTAAGAAACCTTTTATATCGTTCAAATTCATATGGTTGAAAATGTCTGAAATCGAGATAATATTATCAAAAATATTTTTTTCTTCACCTGCTCCTGTTTGTTTTATATTAACTAATTTATTTATTACTTTAGATAATCTTTTAGCTAAAGTTTTTGTGATTAATTTATAATCAAAGCATAATAAGCTTATAGGTCTCCATTGTTTTAGGTCTTTTTTATCCCCTTTATTTTTATAATTTAATGTGATTATACCCATTTTCATTGTTTCGGTTAATTCCCCTTTTAAGTATATATTATTGACAATTTCAACAAGTTCATCCCCAATTATATACCAAAATTTTAGATAAAACTCTTTACCTAGGCCATCTATACCTGGTGATTTATTGTTTTCGAAATCTTTAATATTATTTAGACATTCTTCTTTGCTTATGAATTGGTTTAAAGCTGACCAATCTTCATCTTTTAATTCATTTAATTCTATTTTCCCTAGATATTCATCAACCTCTTGATCATTAAAGCCATCGGAAGTATATAGCTCAGAATAGAAATCTAGAATTATTTGTATTATTGAATTTTTATCGCAAGTAGCTTTATTGTTTTTATCAAATAATGATTTTTTATTTCCTTCTTTGTGCCTCTTTTTTCTTCTGCTATTTTAAAGATTTCGATATTTTTGATATCTTCTTTATAAAAACACTCACGTGATCTGATGAATGTTCCTATTTTCTCTTTTGTTTCAATTGCTATTATTTCGTCCTTA
Source organism: Mytilus edulis (assembly GCA_019925275.1). Lineage (NCBI taxonomy): Eukaryota > Metazoa > Mollusca > Bivalvia > Mytilida > Mytilidae > Mytilus > Mytilus edulis. Next base: position 45,382,520 of record CM034361.1, on the reverse strand, counting down.
ATTGTATTTATTATAGAGCAGTTTTGGGAGGGTTTTGCTTCTTCAACTAATAGTGAGTCATATAACTTATTCAACTTCGATTTACTAATTTTTGCTTGGACCTTTGAGAAATTAATTGTTGTTTCTTTTATTTGTTTTTTTAAGAGGTTCCAACCTTTAAGAGGGTCATATTTCAGTTTATCTTCTTTCCATTGTTTGATAATATTTGATATTAATACGGTATAATTTTCATTTTTAAGTAGGCTATTATTCATTTTCCAAAAACCACGACCCCATTTTTGCCGTTTATATTGTATGTTAATCTGAACAATTTTATGATCTGACTTTTTATATGGAATATGTTTAATTTCACTAATTTTATTAATAAATTCATTATCTGCATAAAACCTGTCAATTCTAGTACGTGAACCGGAGATGTTGTAGCATGTAAAATTTGCCTTGTCTTTATGAATTTCTCTAAAAACATCTTTAATTCTTAAAGTATCTTTGATACTTTTCAATTTATCAAGTATATATTTATTAAGTCTACAATTCATGTTATTTTAATCTATTTTGTCTTCTATGAAATTAAAATCTCCAGTCAATATATACTTATTTTTTTAACTATATTGTTCTACATTTGAGACATAGTTAAGCAGAATGTCATAAAATAATCGTTGTTCTTCCCTCAAACCACATTGTGGAGCATAAAGGTTCAGAAGATTTATGACAGTATCATTATAGACGTAACTATTGTGGATTAGTCTACCTTTTAGCGGTGTTGAAACCCTATAAGATTTAAAAAGTTTTAAACTTTATTTACTATTGTTATGACACCTGTAGATCGACTTGCACCATTTGAAAAGTCTACATTTTTATTAAATTTCTGTTTTATATCTTTTATAACATCTGGCGACATATAACCAGTTTCCTGTAAACAAATGATGTCTATATTTCTATTATCATCTAATATTTCATAAATTTTGTTTTCAAAACCATTTCTAATGTTCAATGTAAAAAGAAGCATATTAATGTAATTATATATGAAAAAATAGAGTAAACATAATATCAATATAAGAGAGTGATTGTTATGATTAGACATTTTAAGAGTTATATGGAGGACTAATGTTACTGCTTTTTTGCGTCTGAGTCTTAGCTAGCTTTTGATCTTTCCCCGTTTGAACAGAACTCTCAATACTTAGTCTATCTCTGTTTCTCTTTTTTTCCTGGTCCTTTTCTCTTTCCGAAATTTTTATTTTGTCTTTTTCTTTATTTTTATCAACTCTCTTCGCACTTAAAGATTTGCGTTTTGGTAGGGAAGTTTTATCACCCGCTATGTCGCAACCCTCTTTGACATTCTCAGAATAAGGTTTGTTCGACGACGACATACGGGCAGCAATCTCATCACCTGACTTTGCATGTTTCTCGCCCTTACTAGTTTTAAAGGATGGTGTGCTCTTTGTTTTATCCTTATCTAAATCTTTTGTCACAAGTTTTTCTTGACCCTCTGAAGGCACATCTGTTTTTGTAGATTTCCCCGATATTGGCGTCTGTTCACTCAATGTGAAGTCAAAGTTAAATCCATTTCCAAATTTAGCCAGAGAGTTTAAGACATTTGGATTTGGCTGAAACACTGAATCGGAAATTTTGTTTTCCACTAAATTTTCATTTTTGTCATTGTTCTCTAGCATGGGTTGATTTGCACATTGAAGTTCCGTGTGGCCTCGTTTCCCGCATTTCAAGCAAGAAACTGGATTAAAATCTGGGGCCGGGAAATTTTGCGGACAATCTTTTGAGACATGACCGTGATCACCGCAAGAGTAACACTTTTTTCCTTGTGGTTGACCTTCATATTTAATTGACACTGACTGACCTTTAATATATAGTTTTTTGGGGATTTGTCGGTATAGTTTTTTCATACGCACAATTTTCACTCCCGATTGTATATTAGGGAACTCTTTGAAGGTCGGAGATATAAGTTTTTGGATTTCTCCATAAATCTCAAATTTTAACCTAACTGCCATAGGTTTTATTTCGAATGGAAGGCCAAAACAAATCACATCAATGCAATCTTTCTGACCTAGGTTTAGAGGTTCTGCACGCCTTGATCTAAAAGTGGTGTCATTGACTACGAAAGTCTGAAATTCATTTAAGAAAGTTTCTAAAGAATGTTCGTCCCGACATGTTGCAAGATAGCTACTTTTACCTGATTTTTGAAAGCATATTATTAGGTCAGTAATGTTTACAGAGGATTGGAGAGTGAACAAGACATCTCTTGTGTTTATTTGCTCAGCTGTTTCCTTCTGTAAATCATTATTGGACTCGTCAACATATATGACTAAGGTGTTATTTCTCATAATATTGGTATCGTTTTCTAAATATTTTCTAAATAAAACATCATTTTCAGAAACAACCGATTCTATATCTTGGTTTTCTTTATCATTTGCATTAGCCATTTCCAATATTTGCCCTTGTCACAACTAATGTGACTTAAAATGGCAATAACCGGGATTTACAGTGACTAGAGCTCACCGACGGTAATGTCAAAGTTTGGTATGATATATCATTATGACTTATATATCTCGTATTAAATCCAATAGATAAATTTCATTTATAAACAAATAATCAATCGGACTTTTTTCAAAAAAGTTAAATATAAGAGATATAAGAGATACTTATATGCAATCTGTAGGAGCACAGGAAAAGACGTCCGTCCTGGTTGAAATCTGCTCTAGCTCTGTGTGCGAATGAACGACAGATTACAATGATCACGCCTGATGAACTGACTATCTACACAATCAATTGACAAAAATCTAATCATCGACTATAATTTTTTATGAATTTGGTTAAATATGTAGGCGACCACTGGTTGGCACCGCTAATCTACATGTCTACAAGTAATGCATACAACTTTTTAAATGAATTTGTTAAAGCTGTGTAAATTCCATAAGTGATTAAAGCTGTATAAAAAGACTTGTTTGTATAACAGTTAAAATGATATGTTTCTGATGACCGCTAATCAACACCTTTGTTGATCATCCAAGCGGAACTCGAATGTGCTGAACCTATTTCACTTGGTATAAAAACCAAACGAATTTTAATGACCCAAGCTGAGATTAAATTAACCGTTAGAATAAGAACAATAATTAAAAGGATTAAAATAGTTTATTAATTATTATGAGTCGGTCTTTTTAATCTATGAACACTGTTCACATTCTTTAAAGATTAGTTATGAACATATTTTTACTTTGCTATTCAAGGTATATTACTTATTTGATTTTCAAAGCAGTAACTTCACGTTGAAGTATTCGTACTGACCACAGCTGAACACTACTCACTAACTTTTTGGACAATTATAATGGAAATTCCAGATGAATTGAATGCCTTACTAGCAGCCATGAAGTTAACTGGAAAAGAACCTGCCTGGAAGTTCTCCGCAAGTTCTGACCAGGTGTCAGTACAACTGACGTGGACCAAGACAAAGGCTAAGGAACCAGAGGCATCCTCTAGTAAATCTAAACCGGCCCTGAAGAGCAAGCCACCTTCCACCAGGAGAAGAGATGCAAAGCGCTTTGACCAGTGGAAGGAAACAAAAACAGCCGTGATACCTGCTGAGCAAGTCCAACAAACTACCAACAGAGGCAGAGGTAGTTGGACATGTACTAACACCAACTACGTACAAAGGGGAACCAGTTGGGGTTGTAGTCAATAGGGATATTGTCACCAGTCCATACAACCCCAACAAGGCCTGCCACCGCCTGGTATTTTACATCTCCACCAATGACAGAGGCAAGCGCAGTAGGATCTACTATGAAGATGGGTTTAACATCGACCACCCAGACCTAAGGCGCACACCACCGGCGCACACCACCGCACACATCGCCCGTCTACAATGAACAATCCAAAGAGGCAATAAAATCAGCCATACAAGCAGCACGTCCTGATACTCCGTACCAGCAAGACCAACGCAGTCGGAGTAAAATGAAGGCAAAGAGACCGACAGACGCCAGTCTATAGAATAGGTTACTACAGTCCGCGATATCCAGACAGGATAGTCGGACTCTAAACACCCATACATCATCATCATACAAGGGGTTGCATGGCCACAATAGTTCATCATATATCATTGGTAGTGAGTCCAATGGTGTCACACACGTCGCACTTTGTCTATGTTTGAGCACAAATTTTGTTTATACTGTTTATACTGTATTCGTACTATTTATATTTACATTTACTTAGGATTCTAATTTTACAGGAGTCTATAGCTAGTACATTTAATTTAATTTAATTTATTAAGTAGATATTTGAAAGTCACCATTGCTTTTGCAATATTCCAGTAAAGTGAATTTTTCGTTAAAACAATCTTGATTTTCTTTATAATATTTAAGAAACGTGTTTATTTCCTGCTCTTAAACAGTAGATTTATGCTTTTTAAATTCATTATCATAGTTGTTAGAACTGCTAACTTCTACAAATTTTTTAATATGTGTTGAGTTCGAAAAGACTATATCATGTCAACAATACGTAGCAATTTTTTTTTAGATTTTATTAGTTTTTATCAGAACTAAATTCAAATGGTGCATTTTGTTTTACCTTTTACATATAATTCATATAAAAAAATAGGGGTCTACCTATATTAGGGAGAATTCATTTTCTGCCCCAGGATAAAAATTGTTAAATTTGTTAATGAATATCTTTAATAGATAAAGACTTTTATCATGCTATATTCACCTACATCAAAACACCAGGATAGCTACCTTCACTATATAGAAAGCAATACACAAAAGCAACTCTTTGCCTAAGATAAGGAACAATACTCACCAAGAGACGTTAGAATAAATATAGCGATATCTTTAAATTTTCAACTCGACCTCGATTAAAAATTCACTACTTACGTAGCACTACAGAATTACATTCATTTTCATATTTAAGCTGCTAAATTTATTACACTTTTTTTAATATTCAAGTATTAATTCATGCTAAGTCATCGACACAATATATAGACAAGTAGATTAGCGGTGCCAACCAGTGGTCACCCCCTGACATGGTAGTCGTGATATACAGGGTATGAAATTATGTTAAATATTTAACCAGATTGTCGTGTATGTAGCTTGTTATACATAAAGGTAAGGTAACACACGGCCAGCGAAAGTTCTTTTTTGAGAGCCCAGGTGGTCGTGTGGTCTAGCGGGACGGCTACAGTGCAGGCGATTTGGTGTCACGATATCACAGTAGCATGGGTTCGAATCCCGGCGAGGGAAGAACCAAAAATTTGCGAAAGCAAATTTACAGATCTAACACTGTTGGCTTGATGTTTAGACGAGTTGTATATACATTATGTACACAGCCATGTATCACCATCATTGATGGCGATCCGATGGATACATCTGTTGTAGAGTTGTCACTGACTCAGACGTACTTATATATATATATACATATATATATACAATTTGGCTTTTTTTTTGGGGTATATCATGAAACAGTTTTTTGCGTTTCGGGATCTAGACAGTGGCATGTCCTCTGCCTGACTGATCACCAGACAGAGAACAGGTCAATGTCTGGTTCCAGTTTGCAATTCACCTACACTACCATGGTTAGTACCTCCGTAGGATAGTGCGTATACACGATTCTCACGGGACCACTGGCTGGGGCAACTGATCAAAACTTAAGTTGTATATTTCAAAGTAAAATCTGATAAAAAACAACAAATGAGCGACACACTAGGTTCTTTTGCAACTCAAAAAAAAAAAAAAAAACAACATTAGGAACATATAGGGAGCATTTCCAGTAAGAAAGCCGTCCTTAAAAACCCACAGAAGAAGAAGAAGAATAGTTCATCATACAGTACACGATGTTAGCTGAAAAATCTAGTGACGGCACCAGGTCATCCGGGGGGCTAGCTAGATCGGCTTAGAGAAACCCAATGTCAAATCAATAGAAGATGAATACCAAGCCATACTAGAAGTCGAAAGGACATCAAAACCCAAGTCAGAATTTGCACGCAGTTATGGTGTTCCTGCAAATACACTATCCACTTGGATAAAAAATGGAAATAAAATTAAAGAAGCTTACAAACAAAGTAGTTTTGCCCCTGAAAGACGTATGAGAACTGCAACTTATGAAAATGTTGAACACGCATTACTCAAATGGTTTACTAGTGTAAGAGATCAAAACTTACCTATCTCAGGTCCAATGCTAACAACAAAAACAGAGGAATTTGTAAAAAGATTAGACCACCCAGAATTTAAATGCAGCAATGGTTGGTTTGATCGTTTTAAAGATCGCCACAACATCACATTTAAAAAATTTTGTGGAGAGGCAAAATCTGTTCATGTTAACAGTGAAGCTATGATTGGGTAACATAACTGAAAGGCGTAATGGCTGAGTTAACACCCGATAACATTTTTAATGCTGACGAGACTGGGGTATTTTATAAATTGTTGCCAGAAAAAACTTTAGAGTTCAAAGGTATAGATTGCAGTGGTGGTAAACGAAGTAAAGAGAGATTAACTGTTATGCTGTGTTTAAACATGTCTGGTTCCGAAGTAGAAATACTAGTCATTGGTACAGCCCGTAACAGAGTAATGATCGAATTCGCGTTTCTTTACCGTCAGAATAAGTTACGTTATCGACAAACTTATTTCAGAAGTGACATAATTTAATTTTCTTCATCAACAAAATATTTCATGTCCAACGTGTAAGTTTTCATTGTTTAAGTCGAAGTTTTTTTAACACACTAAAACATTTTTTATAATCAACCTCTGTCATTGGCATTTTCATTTTAACGGTAAAGGATCAAATACGGGATCTCCGAAATTTCTATCATTTGTTACGAGGAAATCATTATTCAATCGAACATATTTCTTTGTTCATTACACATATTATGAAATACAAAGGAGTTGAAATGATCAAATACTTTCGAACTAACGGAAACAAAAATACATAATCTAGAATGTGTGTTCTGTCATAAACAATGGCTTCGTCGTGCGAATCGACGAGATCATTATCGACTCCTATGAGTCGATATTAAGAATTGAACGATGGACAGTTAGTGTGTGAAATGTTCTTGCTACCTGATTGGAAGATATTACGAGACGTGAATAATCAAAGTTTATTGATTCGTAAGGAAATCCAAACCTTGTAAATGTCCTTCAATCCCGTAGAGTATCGGATTTTTCCTCTCTATTTTAGCAATTAGATTTTGCCTGGTCATTAATTATGCATATTCATGATATTGGTACATAGGTAACTTTTATCTATAAATAGTCGAATCTTCTGGAGTTTCGTAAACAACAACGTTAAACAATATATAATACTTCATAACGTGTGACCTCACGTGTGTGGTAAAATTTGTTGATTGATGCACGTGGCTATTCTAGTAAATGAATTAATCTACAAAGCGAGAGCACTTTCCATTTTCATCAGTTAAGAGTCGACTAGCCCTTTTTGAAAGGCCAATGCTTGTGTTACATGTAACTGATCTTAGCTGTAGAAACAGTTGGTGCGACCTCGATAAAATCTTTATCAATTTAATATAAGCGATAAATATTCATGACTACAATGATAATGAATTTATTGGAGTCACATCCACTGTTTCTACTGTAAACATGAACTCGTCGGTTAGTGCAATGAAGACACTTTTAAAGATAGAGATTGTTCGTTTATTCTTGACACCTTCGAGGTATTAAAATTATTTCAGTGTTGATTTAAAGTTAAATTTATTTTCAAATCTCTTCTGTTTAAAACTTCCATTTAAGATTTCTGTGGTAAACTATCTATTCTATAGTTAGGACCATTTTATAATAAATACCCTTTTGTAAAAGAATACTTTCTTTATAGAAGTATAGATCTGCTGGTTATAGATTTTTTTTTATAACTTTCATTATTGTGACGACGCGCTATGAAATTCAGATTAATTTATAAATGAAGTTGTATATAAATTTTTGTTCATAAACACAAATCTTTTAAACAGTTCGACGAGTGCGTCAATGTTACAGTAGCCTGTTTACTGTAAGTTACTAAGCTTGGCCCGATTCATCTGTCATTTATGGAAACTAATTCACCACATATTATGAAATACAAAGGAGTTGAAATGATCAAATACTTTCGAACTAACGGTCTTTTTAATCTATGAACACTGTTCACATTCTTTAAAGATTAGTTATGAACATATTTTTACTTTGCTATTCAAGGTATATTACTTATTTGATTTTCAAAGCAGTAACTTCACGTTGAAGTATTCGTACTGACCACAGCTGAACACTACTCACTAACTTTTTGGACAATTATAATGGAAATTCCAGATGAATTGAATGCCTTACTAGCAGCCATGAAGTTAACTGGAAAAGAACCTGCCTGGAAGTTCTCCGCAAGTTCTGACCAGGTGTCAGTACAACTGACGTGGACCAAGACAAAGGCTAAGGAACCAGAGGCATCCTCTAGTAAATCTAAACCGGCCCTGAAGAGCAAGCCACCTTCCACCAGGAGAAGAGATGCAAAGCGCTTTGACCAGTGGAAGGAAACAAAAACAGCCGTGATACCTGCTGAGCAAGTCCAACAAACTACCAACAGAGGCAGAGGTAGTTGGACATGTACTAACACCAACTACGTACAAAGGGGAACCAGTTGGGGTTGTAGTCAATAGGGATATTGTCACCAGTCCATACAACCCCAACAAGGCCTGCCACCGCCTGGTATTTTACATCTCCACCAATGACAGAGGCAAGCGCAGTAGGATCGACTATGAAGATGGGTTTAACATCGACCACCCAGACCTAAGGCGCACACCACCGGCGCACACCACCGCACACATCGCCCGTCTACAATGAACAATCCAAAGAGGCAATAAAATCAGCCATACAAGCAGCACGTCCTGATACTCCGTACCAGCAAGACCAACGCAGTCGGAGTAAAATGAAGGCAAAGAGACCGACAGACGCCAGTCTATAGAATAGGTTACTACAGTCCGCGATATCCAGACAGGATAGTCGGACTCTAAACACCCATACATCATCATCATACAAGGGGTTGCATGGCCACAATAGTTCATCATATATCATTGGTAGTGAGTCCAATGGTGTCACACACGTCGCACTTTGTCTATGTTTGAGCACAAATTTTGTTTATACTGTTTATACTGTATTCGTACTATTTATATTTACATTTACTTAGGATTCTAATTTTACAGGAGTCTATAGCTAGTACATTTAATTTAATTTAATTTATTAAGTAGATATTTGAAAGTCACCATTGCTTTTGCAATATTCCAGTAAAGTGAATTTTTCGTTAAAACAATCTTGATTTTCTTTATAATATTTAAGAAACGTGTTTATTTCCTGCTCTTAAACAGTAGATTTATGCTTTTTAAATTCATTATCATAGTTGTTAGAACTGCTAACTTCTACAAATTTTTTAATATGTGTTGAGTTCGAAAAGACTATATCATGTCAACAATACGTAGCAATTTTTTTTTAGATTTTATTAGTTTTTATCAGAACTAAATTCAAATGGTGCATTTTGTTTTACCTTTTACATATAATTCATATAAAAAAAATAGGGGTCTACCTATATTAGGGAGAATTCATTTTCTGCCCCAGGATAAAAATTGTTAAATTTGTTAATGAATATCTTTAATAGATAAAGACTTTTATCATGCTATATTCACCTACATCAAAACACCAGGATAGCTACCTTCACTATATAGAAAGCAATACACAAAAGCAACTCTTTGCCTAAGATAAGGAACAATACTCACCAAGAGACGTTAGAATAAATATAGCGATATCTTTAAATTTTCAACTCGACCTCGATTAAAAATTCACTACTTACGTAGCACTACAGAATTACATTCATTTTCATATTTAAGCTGCTAAATTTATTACACTTTTTTTAATATTCAAGTATTAATTCATGCTAAGTCATCGACACAATATATAGACAAGTAGATTAGCGGTGCCAACCAGTGGTCACCCCCTGACATGGTAGTCGTGATATACAGGGTATGAAATTATGTTAAATATTTAACCAGATTGTCGTGTATGTAGCTTGTTATACATAAAGGTAAGGTAACACACGGCCAGCGAAAGTTCTTTTTTGAGAGCCCAGGTGGTCGTGTGGTCTAGCGGGACGGCTACAGTGCAGGCGATTTGGTGTCACGATATCACAGTAGCATGGGTTCGAATCCCGGCGAGGGAAGAACCAAAAATTTGCGAAAGCAAATTTACAGATCTAACACTGTTGGCTTGATGTTTAGACGAGTTGTATATACATTATGTACACAGCCATGTATCACCATCATTGATGGCGATCCGATGGATACATCTGTTGTAGAGTTGTCACTGACTCAGACGTACTTATATATATATATACATATATATATACAATTTGGCTTTTTTTTTGGGGTATATCATGAAACAGTTTTTTGCGTTTCGGGATCTAGACAGTGGCATGTCCTCTGCCTGACTGATCACCAGACAGAGAACAGGTCAATGTCTGGTTCCAGTTTGCAATTCACCTACACTACCATGGTTAGTACCTCCGTAGGATAGTGCGTATACACGATTCTCACGGGACCACTGGCTGGGGCAACTGATCAAAACTTAAGTTGTATATTTCAAAGTAAAATCTGATAAAAAACAACAAATGAGCGACACACTAGGTTCTTTTGCAACTCAAACAAAAAAAAAACAACAACATTAGGAACATATAGGGAGCATTTCCAGTAAGAAAGCCGTCCTTAAAAACCCACAGAAGAAGAAGAAGAATAGTTCATCATACAGTACACGATGTTAGCTGAAAAATCTAGTGACGGCACCAGGTCATCCGGGGGGCTAGCTAGATCGGCTTAGAGAAACCCCAATGTCAAATCAATAGAAGATGAATACCAAGCCATACTAGAAGTCGAAAGGACATCAAAACCCAAGTCAGAATTTGCACGCAGTTATGGTGTTCCTGCAAATACACTATCCACTTGGATAAAAAATGGAAATAAAATTAAAGAAGCTTACAAACAAAGTAGTTTTGCCCCTGAAAGACGTATGAGAACTGCAACTTATGAAAATGTTGAACACGCATTACTCAAATGGTTTACTAGTGTAAGAGATCAAAACTTACCTATCTCAGGTCCAATGCTAACAACAAAAACAGAGGAATTTGTAAAAAGATTAGACCACCCAGAATTTAAATGCAGCAATGGTTGGTTTGATCGTTTTAAAGATCGCCACAACATCACATTTAAAAAATTTTGTGGAGAGGCAAAATCTGTTCATGTTAACAGTGAAGCTATGATTGGGTAACATAACTGAAAGGCGTAATGGCTGAGTTAACACCCGATAACATTTTTAATGCTGACGAGACTGGGGTATTTTATAAATTGTTGCCAGAAAAAACTTTAGAGTTCAAAGGTATAGATTGCAGTGGTGGTAAACGAAGTAAAGAGAGATTAACTGTTATGCTGTGTTTAAACATGTCTGGTTCCGAAGTAGAAATACTAGTCATTGGTACAGCCCGTAACAGAGTAGTGATCGAATTCGCGTTTCTTTACCGTCAGAATAAGTTACGTTATCGACAAACTTATTTCAGAAGTGACATAATTTAATTTTCTTCATCAACAAAATATTTCATGTCCAACGTGTAAGTTTTCATTGTTTAAGTCGAAGTTTTTTTAACACACTAAAACATTTTTTATAATCAACCTCTGTCATTGGCATTTTCATTTTAACGGTAAAGGATCAAATACGGGATCTCCGAAATTTCTATCATTTGTTACGAGGAAATCATTATTCAATCGAACATATTTCTTTGTTCATTACACATATTATGAAATACAAAGGAGTTGAAATGATCAAATACTTTCGAACTAACGGAAACAAAAATACATAATCTAGAATGTGTGTTCTGTCATAAACAATGGCTTCGTCGTGCGAATCGACGAGATCATTATCGACTCCTATGAGTCGATATTAAGAATTGAACGATGGACAGTTAGTGTGTGAAATGTTCTTGCTACCTGATTGGAAGATATTACGAGACGTGAATAATCAAAGTTTATTGATTCGTAAGGAAATCCAAACCTTGTAAATGTCCTTCAATCCCGTAGAGTATCGGATTTGTCCTCTCTATTTTAGCAATTAGATTTTGCCTGGTCATTAATTATGCATATTCATGATATTGGTACATAGGTAACTTTTATCTATAAATAGTCGAATCTTCTGGAGTTTCGTAAACAACAACGTTAAACAATATATAATACTTCATAACGTGTGACCTCACGTGTGTGGTAAAATTTGTTGATTGATGCACGTGGCTATTCTAGTAAATGAATTAATCTACAAAGCGAGAGCACTTTCCATTTTCATCAGTTAAGAGTCGACTAGCCCTTTTTGAAAGGCCAATGCTTGTGTTACATGTAACTGATCTTAGCTGTAGAAACAGTTGGTGCGACCTCGATAAAATCTTTATCAATTTAATATAAGCGATAAATATTCATGACTACAATGATAATGAATTTATTGGAGTCACATCCACTGTTTCTACTGTAAACATGAACTCGTCGGTTAGTGCAATGAAGACACTTTTAAAGATAGAGATTGTTCGTTTATTCTTGACACCTTCGAGGTATTAAAATTATTTCAGTGTTGATTTAAAGTTAAATTTATTTTCAAATCTCTTCTGTTTAAAACTTCCATTTAAGATTTCTGTGGTAAACTATCTATTCTATAGTTAGGACCATTTTATAATAAATACCCTTTTGTAAAAGAATACTTTCTTTATAGAAGTATAGATCTGCTGGTTATAGATTTTTTTTTATAACTTTCATTATTGTGACGACGCGCTATGAAATTCAGATTAATTTATAAATGAAGTTGTATATAAATTTTTGTTCATAAACACAAATCTTTTAAACAGTTCGACGAGTGCGTCAATGTTACAGTAGCCTGTTTACTGTAAGTTACTAAGCTTGGCCCGATTCATCTGTCATTTATGGAAACTAATTCACCACGTTCTGAGACATTCATTTTTATTTCACCATCGGACATGGAGCTACATTTGTAACTAAAGGAAAACTACTGAAACTTTCTTATTATCAATTAAACGACTGCTTTTCTTAGATATGTGATTTTTCATGGTCAAACTTTTTAATTGTTAACGGACATTTTGAGATTTTTTATTGTAAAAAAAATGGTGTTTTTAAAAAAAATCAACATTCAAAATTTAGAACTTCATGAACATGTACAGGAATCTGAATTATTGCACATCTATGTACTACTTAAAATTGTACTTCGATCTGTTGCGTCCTTAAAATGTTCTGACCGTCCTAAGATTTAATGTACGGAAATGTTTCGGTAAATTAAATTCAAATCCGAATTGATGTTTATGACACACAAAAAGAGAAACCAGAATCTCGTGATGACCAAACGTATGTACACGTTGGGGCGATTTGGAGCTTTTCAGAAGGAGTGAGATTTCACCTTTGTGGAAAGCCTTGTGGAGACCTCTACAAGAAATACACAAAAGCAACTCTTTGCCTAAGATAAGGAACAATACTCACCAAGAGACGTTAGAATAAATATAGCGATATCTTTAAATTTTCAACTCGACCTCGATTAAAAATTCACTACTTACGTAGCACTACAGAATTACATTCATTTTCATATTTAAGCTGCTAAATTTATTACACTTTTTTTTAATATTCAAGTATTAATTCATGCTAAGTCATCGACACAATATATAGACAAGTAGATTAGCGGTGCCAACCAGTGGTCACCCCCTGACATGGTAGTCGTGATATACAGGGTATGAAATTATGTTAAATATTTAACCAGATTGTCGTGTATGTAGCTTGTTATACATAAAGGTAAGGTAACACACGGCCAGCGAAAGTTCTTTTTTGAGAGCCCAGGTGGTCGTGTGGTCTAGCGGGACGGCTACAGTGCAGGCGATTTGGTGTCACGATATCACAGTAGCATGGGTTCGAATCCCGGCGAGGGAAGAACCAAAAATTTGCGAAAGCAAATTTACAGATCTAACACTGTTGGCTTGATGTTTAGACGAGTTGTATATACATTATGTACACAGCCATGTATCACCATCATTGATGGCGATCCGATGGATACATCTGTTGTAGAGTTGTCACTGACTCAGACGTACTTATATATATATATACATATATATATATACAATTTGGCTTTTGTTTTGGGGTATATCATGAAACAGTTTTTTGCGTTTCGGGATCTAGACAGTGGCATGTCCTCTGCCTGACTGATCACCAGACAGAGAACAGGTCAATGTCTGGTTCCAGTTTGCAATTCACCTACACTACCATGGTTAGTACCTCCGTAGGATAGTGCGTATACACGATTCTCACGGGACCACTGGCTGGGGCAACTGATCAAAACTTAAGTTGTATATTTCAAAGTAAAATCTGATAAAAAACAACAAATGAGCGACACACTAGGTTCTTTTGCAACTCAAACAAAAAAAACAACAACATTAGGAACATATAGGGAGCATTTCCAGTAAGAAAGCCGTCCTTAAAAACCCACAGAAGAAGAAGAAGAATAGTTCATCATACAGTACACGATGTTAGCTGAAAAATCTAGTGACGGCACCGGGTCATCCGGGGGGCTAGCTAGATCGGCTTAGAGAAACCCCCAAAGTCAAATCAATAGAAGATGAATACCAAGCCATACTAGAAGTCGAAAGGACATCAAAACCCAAGTCAGAATTTGCACGCAGTTATGGTGTTCCTGCAAATACACTATCCACTTGGATAAAAAATGGAAATAAAATTAAAGAAGCTTACAAACAAAGTAGTTTTGCCCCTGAAAGACGTATGAGAACTGCAACTTATGAAAATGTTGAACACGCATTACTCAAATGGTTTACTAGTGTAAGAGATCAAAACTTACCTATCTCAGGTCCAATGCTAACAACAAAAACAGAGGAATTTGTAAAAAGATTAGACCACCCAGAATTTAAATGCAGCAATGGTTGGTTTGATCGTTTTAAAGATCGCCACAACATCACATTTAAAAAATTTTGTGGAGAGGCAAAATCTGTTCATGTTAACAGTGAAGCTATGATTGGGTAACATAACTGAAAGGCGTAATGGCTGAGTTAACACCCGATAACATTTTTAATGCTGACGAGACTGGGGTATTTTATAAATTGTTGCCAGAAAAAACTTTAGAGTTCAAAGGTATAGATTGCAGTGGTGGTAAACGAAGTAAAGAGAGATTAACTGTTATGCTGTGTTTAAACATGTCTGGTTCCGAAGTAGAAATACTAGTCATTGGTACAGCCCGTAACAGAGTAGTGATCGAATTCGCGTTTCTTTACCGTCAGAATAAGTTACGTTATCGACAAACTTATTTCAGAAGTGACATAATTTAATTTTCTTCATCAACAAAATATTTCATGTCCAACGTGTAAGTTTTCATTGTTTAAGTCGAAGTTTTTTTAACACACTAAAACATTTTTTATAATCAACCTCTGTCATTGGCATTTTCATTTTAACGGTAAAGGATCAAATACGGGATCTCCGAAATTTCTATCATTTGTTACGAGGAAATCATTATTCAATCGAACATATTTCTTTGTTCATTACACATATTATGAAATACAAAGGAGTTGAAATGATCAAATACTTTCGAACTAACGGAAACAAAAATACATAATCTAGAATGTGTGTTCTGTCATAAACAATGGCTTCGTCGTGCGAATCGACGAGATCATTATCGACTCCTATGAGTCGATATTAAGAATTGAACGATGGACAGTTAGTGTGTGAAATTTTCTTGCTACCTGATTGGAAGATATTACGAGACGTGAATAATCAAAGTTTATTGATTCGTAAGGAAATCCAAACCTTGTAAATGTCCTTCAATCCCGTAGAGTATCGGATTTGTCCTCTCTATTTTAGCAATTAGATTTTGCCTGGTCATTAATTATGCATATTCATGATATTGGTACATAGGTAACTTTTATCTATAAATAGTCGAATCTTTTGGAGTTTCGTAAACAACAACGTTAAACAATATATAATACTTCATAACGTGTGACCTCACGTGTGTGGTAAAATTTGTTGATTGATGCACGTGGCTATTCTAGTAAATGAATTAATCTACAAAGCGAGAGCACTTTCCATTTTCATCAGTTAAGAGTCGACTAGCCCTTTTTGAAAGGCCAATGCTTGTGTTACATGTAACTGATCTTAGCTGTAGAAACAGTTGGTGCGACCTCGATAAAATCTTTATCAATTTAATATAAGCGATAAATATTCATGACTACAATGATAATGAATTTATTGGAGTCACATCCACTGTTTCTACTGTAAACATGAACTCGTCGGTTAGTGCAATGAAGACACTTTTAAAGATAGAGATTGTTCGTTTATTCTTGACACCTTCGAGGTATTAAAATTATTTCAGTGTTGATTTAAAGTTAAATTTATTTTCAAATCTCTTCTGTTTAAAACTTCCATTTAAGATTTCTGTGGTAAACTATCTATTCTATAGTTAGGACCATTTTATAATAAATACCCTTTTGTAAAAGAATACTTTCTTTATAGAAGTATAGATCTGCTGGTTATAGATTTTTTTTTATAACTTTCATTATTGTGACGACGCGCTATGAAATTCAGATTAATTTATAAATGAAGTTGTATATAAATTTTTGTTCATAAACACAAATCTTTTAAACAGTTCGACGAGTGCGTCAATGTTACAGTAGCCTGTTTACTGTAAGTTACTAAGCTTGGCCCGATTCATCTGTCATTTATGGAAACTAATTCACCACGTTCTGAGACATTCATTTTTATTTCACCATCGGACATGGAGCTACATTTGTAACTAAAGGAAAACTACTGAAACTTTCTTATTATCAATTAAACGACTGCTTTTCTTAGATATGTGATTTTTCATGGTCAAACTTTTTAATTGTTAACGGACATTTTGAGATTTTTTATTGTAAAAAAAAATGGTGTTTTTAAAAAAAATCAACATTCAAAATTTAGAACTTCATGAACATGTACAGGAATCTGAATTATTGCACATCTATGTACTACTTAAAATTGTACTTCGATCTGTTGCGTCCTTAAAATGTTCTGACCGTCCTAAGATTTAATGTACGGAAATGTTTCGGTAAATTAAATTCAAATCCGAATTGATGTTTATGACACACAAAAAGAGAAACCAGAATCTCGTGATGACCAAACGTATGTACACGTTGGGGCGATTTGGAGCTTTTCAGAAGGAGTGAGATTTCACCTTTGTTGAAAGCCTTGTGGAGACCTCTAGATTTTTAAATTCCCTCTGTTTTTCTCATGGATGGAGTGTGGTCTCTCTGTAAATTACCCCATATCTTTTCATTTTCCTATTTACCGAAGGTTCCATGTGAAAATTTCCATTGGATCATATCTGTTAAACTAAATGTACAAAACAGGCTCAAGAAAAGGCGAAATTTCTTTTTCAAACCCGAACTAGAAATCCATTTTTTTCTAACAGAGCACCTTACATTATCGTCAATGAGTTCAGGCATGTGAAAAATTATATAATCATACACAAGAAAGAAACCCTGAACAGGCTTTCAGCAATAATTTTTACCTATTTAATATTAAGTAAATATTAACATGTACATGTATTTGATAAAGTACAGATATAACAAAGAAACTGCCGGTATCCGACGTAAGAATACATTTTTTACTGCACGCGTAGTCGAGTGCGTTCACTACGAGGACACTTGTACTCAACTACGCGTGAAGTAAGAGTACAGAATCGTCCCATACAGGATATTTTCTATGTTATCCTAGTATATTATCCGACAGTAAGTAAAGAAATAGTACTAAATATTAACAGTAAATTTCCAGTACTATATATTTTTAGTACAGAAATAGTACCTATGCAAAAGTAGCTGTGTATCAATATTTTATATAAAAAAACAAAATAACTGCAAACATCGGAATGATAAAATGGCAAAGAATATTAGGCGTAAAACCATTTCTGAAATCAAATTAGACACTCTTTATCCGCTGACATATACAACATCTTCAAAAAAGAAATTGAACTATATTTTGAAGTAAACAGAGGTGTAAAAAAACGTAAAAGTAATCTAATTCGCAAATTTCAAAAATTTCTTTGAATTGTTAGATTATGAAATATATAAACATAGTATTCATATATAGTTTCGAAACATAACGTAGAAAATAATCACTCAAGTATCTTTAAAATGAAATACTACAAATGAAAAATAAAAATTGACACCTCAGCGGCCGTAAAAAAAACACCTATTCTAAAACTTTAAATCAAAATACAATAAGGTACATATTATGGGGAAAGAAAATAAATTCCTATTTCGATAATAATAAACATATAATATCTTACCATTTGATAATAATCAAAAAGCGAAAAGATTAACACATGAACTATTATATTATCCTTCAATCATGTCAGGTTACGATTATTTGATCACACTAAGACACATGCACGATTTTTCTACAATATGTGTCAGGTAGATTATATCCAATAATGAGGATGTAAAAGTAAAGGTCAAATACGGAACAAAATTAAGTAATTATAAATGTGAATGATTTGCAATTATATATGCTTATATTGTATTTTTTTTCTATTTGTAATTGACTAGACAATTAGTTGGATTATATTATAATTATAAATGTATGTTTTACAGACAAATTAAACTAACAAGTACTAACAAAATTTAATATATACTGTGATGAACATGGTTCATCAGTTTTATTTTACTAAGGTTCATCTTCTTTTTATCAAGCTGAAACATTGTTATACGAACTCGTTAAGTTTGAAAATTGAACAGTTGTCTACTTTCGGTTTTGTTTTGTTTACATTGCTATGGAAATTTATAATATTTAGAATCAGGAATGGTCAGGTTGTGGTTAGCAAACCCGGAAATATTCCGATCGGTAGTTGTCAACATAAGGGCCGTCATTCAAACGTTTAGCAATAGGGGTTTAAGAATATATAAACACTCATATGAATAAGACATTTGGTATCGTCCAAATTAAATGGTATGGTCCAAAACCTTAGTATATAAGCTGATATGCTGTCACAACAAGGGTCGCTTGATGGATAATCCAGACGCCTTAAAGAAGGGAAAAGGTAATTATTTACACTTTATAAAAGAATTAATAGAATCTGAATAAGAATCTATCTGCGTACCTGGAAATACGTGCACTTGTTAGGCAGTGCACAGGCTGAATAAGCCAGATAGTGCACAGGATAGCGGTGCACAGGATAGTAGCGTATAGGTAGAAATTAGCAAGGTTTGGAATAGTGCATAGGTTAGCACTGGTTGTTGCTTAACACAAGGTCTGTTCAAAGACAGCAACACGTCCCACAAATTGTTATTGTGTGTCAGAGGCCAAAGTTAACAAATTAAAGATAAAAATATAAGAAACGGTGCAGCTTCCAATATCCAGGGGTAAACCTTGGTACGATACCCAGAATTCACTATCCCGAGTACGTGACATAATTTTGGTGGCAGCGGTGGATATTGGCAAGTGCACCGATACTTGATTAAACATGGACGATTTACAACAGCATATAAGTACGTTAGAGGAAGATGTAGAGCAAAAGATAGAGAAGTTGAGACAAACTCAAAATCCTAGGTTTTTGACACCACAACACTCTACCCCAAAAGAGCAAACTAGAAACCTGACAGATTCTGGTATTGTTCAGACGAGCCGCACGGATTTCGGAGATGTCACAGAGCGCACAGTCCAAACACAGCTTTAACGAGCTGATAATGCTCCAACATTTTTGGACCTTACGCAAGTGAGCATGAACAGGGAGTCCGTTCTAAGCAAGGGCATTACAAAACAACTAGCGCCACGCCCGGTACCAGTAGCTGAGGTTCAGTCGAGATTTCTCCTATCTTAAGACCTAGCCAAAAGAAATGCAAAACAGGCTGCCAATAACCAAGAAAAAGTACGCACGCCTGGAAAGAATACGAGAAGAGAAATCAAACTGGCCAATTATGATGGGTCTGGCGAGTGGGTTGATTTTAAATCGCACTTTGAAGTATGTGCTATCATCAATAATTGGAACGAATATGAACAGGGGGCTTTACCTTGCCGCTGCCCTTCGCGGGCACGCACAGAGTGTCTTCAGCGATTTACCAACTGATAAGAAAATGAATTATGAGACCTTAGTGAAATCATTAGAAGAGCATTTTGCTCCGCCAAATCAGAACGAACTATACAGAGTTCAATTAAAAGGAGAGACGCCAGCGCGCAAGTGAAACCTTGCCAGAACTAGGATAAACTATACAGCGATTAGTAAACAGAGCATACCCAGTAGCACCCACTGAAGTAAAAGAAACATTATCAAAGGATTATTTCTTAGATGCATTGCACGATAGTGAGATGAGGATAAAAATCAAACAATCCAGACCGCAAAACTTAAACCAAGCAATCTGTTTAGCTGTCGAACTTGAGGCGTTCTACAAAGCAGAGAAAAGACAAAATTTTGTAAAACCTCAGATGCGGGCTACGCATGCAGATAATATTACACAAGAATTATCTAAGGACGATAAGTTTACAGAAATGATGGATTCGTTTACTTAGCAATTAGAATCACTTCGAATGGAGTTAAATGAATTTAAAACAGCGGACAAAGAAACACTGCCGATCCGGAATGGAAACGGAATCAGCAATGTTACAATTGCGGTAAATATGGACATTTTAAGCGAGAATGTAGTCTACGAAAGCAGGGCGGCAATGGGAACGGTCAATACAGGAACCATGAAAATGGCTCTGCAAGGCCAGTACATTCTCGAACAAGAAAACAGCGGAGAAAACAAATCAAGCTGAATGTTCAAAATAGCTCTACGAAAGAAGCAGGGGCATATATAGACGTAGCTATAGGAAATATAAAGGCTAGTTTTCTCGTTGACACAGGCGCCACGGTCACTCTTATATCAAATAAATTATTCAATAGTTTGAGAAAGGAAGCGATGCCAAACCTCAATCAAGTGGTTCAAACTATTATGTCAGCAAACGGCACTGCACTAAACGTTGCAGGAAAATGTGAATTTCACATCTGTATTAATCAAAACGTATATTCAGCAGAGGCAGTGGCAGCGGATCTTGCTTTAGACGGTATAATTGGTTTAGATTTTCTCAAGAAAAATAGATGTCTGATTAATTTACAAGAAGAACATATGGTTTGCAATAACCAGGTGATACCACTGAACTTCAATGGACAGCTTGGTTGCTATAGAGTGTCAGTAGTTGAAGATACATGCATACAGCCAGGTACAGAAGCTTTGGTCCGGGGTCATATTAACGAATATCCGTCAACAAAGAATGAAGTAGGCTTATGAATCATTGAACCCTGTGACAAATTTGTAGCAAAGGACAGTGCCTTAATGGCAAGAAATTTAGTTGAAGCCTCAGAAACCGTACCACTGCGCTTTATGAATGTATCGAATGTAGTGAAGATAATAAGAGCTGGGACAATTGTAGGAAACATAAGCCCTATCCAGGACGTGATAAGCGACGACAAAAATATTACTGATATACATAAGGATCAGAACTTAAGAATTGAGTTGCAAAAATTACTGAGTAATTGCTGCGTAAATCTTAGCCAGGAGCAAAAACGTGGAGTTGAAAATCTTCGCAATGAATACAAAGATTTTTTTGCAGCATCCGACAGGGACTTAGGTAGAACTAATTTGGTGCGCCAAACCATAAATACAGGAAATAATGCACCAGTAAAACAACCGCATCGACGCACACCCATTCATATGCGAGAGGAAGTCGATAGACATATCGATGACATGCTTGAACGCGGAGTAATTGAGCCAGCCGACGGTCCATGGTCGTCTGGGATAGTACTGGTAAAGAAAAAGGATGGTACTACACGCTTTTGAGTTGATTATCGCAAGGTCAACGATTTAACAGTTAAAGACGCATACCCATTATCCCGCATCGACGACTCATTAGAGCAATTGTCCGGAAATAAATGGTTCTCTACTTTAGACCTTTGTTAGGGGTACTGGCAGGTGGAAATAGAAGAGAAAGATAGCCCGAAAACTGCATTTGCCTCCCGACGGGGACTGTTTCAATTTAGACAGATGCCATTTGGCCTGGCCTGCGCGCCGGCAACCTTTGAAAGATTGATGGAAAGGCTATTAGCGGGACTACAGTGGAATATATGTCTAGTTTACGTAGACGATATAATTGTGGTTGGAAAATCGTTTGAGGAAATGCTCGAAAATCTGCGATCGGTTTTTGATCGACTAAAGGGAGCTGGCCTAAAGCTCAAACCCAAGAAGTACACACTATTTTCAAAGAAAGTTAACTTTCTTGGACAGGTCGTCACTGCGGAAGGTGTAGCCACGGATCCAGAAAAGATAAAGAGCATAAAGGATTGGCCAATTCCAGTTGATGCGAGCGAATTACGTTCATTTTTGGGTCTCTGTGGATATTACCGGAGGTACATAGAACATTTTGCAAAAATCGCAAAATGTCTCCATCAACTAACAGAAAAAGGACGAAAGTACTTATGGACAGAAGAATGTCGGGAAGCTTTTCAAGCCTTGAAAGGACATCTAACTAAAGCACCCATTCTTGCACATCCAGACTTATCTAGACCTTTCATCCTAGCTAGACACCGTCGCAAGTAATAACGCTATCGGAGCTGTGCTATCACAGGAAATTGATGGTAAAGAGAAAGTCATTGCCTTGGAAGCAGAACATTATCAAAAACAGAACGGAAGTATTGTGTCACTAGAAAGGAACTCTTATCAGTAGTACACTTTGTCAAAAGTTTTCGTCATTTTCTGTATGGCCGAGCATTCATCGTTCGAACGGACCACAGCTCATTGCAATGGTTGTTAAACTTCAAAAACGCAGAGGGACAATTAACAAGATGGCTTGAGGTGTTGAGTACGTATGACATGAAAATAAAACACAGACCAGGAAGTCCACACCAGAACGCAGATGCGTTAAGTAGGATACCTTGTAGACAGTGCGAATATAGCTCTGATTGGAAGGCACAACAACTTGTACAGACAGTGTCATCAAAGCCCGATGAACGTGAAAGAGACAAAGACGGCGACACAGAAATATCCCTCAAACATCTTCAAGACAATAACAAAAGTTTGCAAATTGTAAGACAATGGGTACAAGATGGGCACAAGTCTAACTTGAAAAATCTAGGAGAGTACAATTATGTTATTAAAAGCTTATGGTCGCAGTTTGATGACCTGAAGATTCAGGATGGAGTACTTTGCAAAGTGCACAGAGACAACAACAAAAGTAGAGTGATAGTGCCCCTCACAGAAATACGTCGAATACGTCAGCAGTGCCATGATAACAAGACGTCAGGCCACCTTGGCATCAAGAAAACGCAATCTAGAATCAAAGATAGGTTCTACTGGCCTGGTGTACGACATGGCATAGTAGCCTATATAGCCGGTTGTGAAATCTGTGCCAAGAGAAAAGGTCCGAATAAACGACAAAGGTCTCCTATGAAGTTGCAAAAATCGGGTTACCCAATGGAAAGAATTGCTATGGATATATTGGGAGAACTACCCGAAACCAAGAAAGGACAAAAGTATATCCTAGTCATTAGCGATTATTACAGCAAATGGACTGAAAGCTTTCCAATGCCTAACATGCTTGCGTCAACTGTAGCCAAAATATTAGTAACAGAGGTCATCACGCGTTTCGGCGTGCCTACTGTAGTTCATTCTGACCAAGGCTCGCAGTTTGAGAGCGAATCATTTCAAGAAATGTGTCAGTTATTACAGATAGACAAGACAAGAACCACGCCTTATCATCCGCAGTGTGACGGAATGGTAGAGAGATTTAATGGAACATTGGCAAAAATGTGGACTGCGTATGTTGATGAACACCATTCGAATTGGGATTGTTTACTGCCGTACGTTATGATGGCATGTAGATCAGCTCAACATGAGACCACAGGATGTACGCCTAATCGCATGATGTTAGGTCGCGAATTCGCGAAGTTGCTACACCTGTGGACCTTATGTACGAGGTACCTGTTTATTTAAAGAAAATTCCACAAAACAGATGGGCATGGGAACTTCAAGAACGAATGGAAGAAGCCCACCACTTTGTTCGAAAACACGTAGGACAGGAAATGGTGCGTCAGAAAAAGTATTATGACAAACAGTTAAACTGAGCAAATTTAGGAAAGACGACCAAGTATATGTATTCTTTCCAATTCGAAAAGCTAGTCATTCTCCCAAATTCACATCTTACTGGCGTGGTCCTTTTCGAGTACTCAAAGAATACTCGGATGTGAATTATCTCATTAATTGTGGTAGACGTGGTCGACCACAGGTTATACATGTCGACAGAATGATGTTGTGCAAGGGCCAACATCTGAGAGGAGAAACAGAGATCAATGAACTCGAAATTCAAGATGATGCTTTTGTGCCAGAAAGTGTGTTGCCCAAAATTTTAAATGAGGAGCTTGATAGTGCTGACAACATTGTTGATCACAGTGATTCACGGGATGAGTCAGGCTACGCAGGGCGTCCACGCAGGGTTACAAAACAGCCGGCATGGCTTCATGATTTTGTTCGATAATTTGGATCTCATTGTTGTATATATATTCCTATCATGTATATAAATATAAAAAAGTAGTAATGGAAAAGTGAAGGAATCACTATCTAAATGTTATTTTGTTGTATATTTTAATATGAATGTCCGTCGGATGGGGACGTTAAATCCGAGGTCCCGTGTTCATTGATAACCACGCTTTGTGCACGTTAAAGATCCCTCTCAACAAGCTCTTTGAGTGGCCCATAAGTGGCCGGTTGTTAGGCAAAATTATTTCATACCGGTTTTGGCTTTTTGATGTTTTCAGTGGTTTTCAAATGTATGAATTGGCGTGTTAGTTTTCATAGTTAAATATTGGTTGCTCAAAAATCTGTCAGCATGCATGTTTCAATCAAGAAGTAAGGGTTCTTAGGATAAAGTTGATGTGTTTAAGTTGATGTCCATGTTTAACGTTTCCTCCAGTGTAAAGACAATAGTATACAGTTGAGTGGGAATCTTGTCATGTCGGGTAGATCATACATCTACGAGTTGTTCTAGTGGTTAGCTACTGAAGAAGTAACGGTTATTATTGTGGTTTTTTAAATGGCATGGCTCGAGGCAATACCCGGATAGAGTTTAGGACTGCAAAATGTCCACTTGATGTAGATGTGCTCAATTGATTTCGATAAATGCGGGGACGCATTTCCTGGAGGTGTGGGTAATGTGATGAACATGGTTCATCAGTTTTATTTTACTAAGGTTCATCTTCTATTTTTTTTTATCAAGCTGTAACATTGTTATACGAACTCGTTAAGTTTGAAATTGAACAGTTGTCTACTTTCTGTTTTGTTTTGTTTACATTGCTACGGAAATTTATAATATTTAGAATCAGTAACGGTCAGGTTGTGGTTAGCAAACCCGGAAATATTCCGATCGGTAGTTGTAAACATAAGGGCCGTCATTCAAACGTTTAGCAATAGGGGTTTAGGAATATATAAACACTCATATGAAAAAGACATATGGTATCGTCCAAATTAAATGGTATGGTCCAAAACCTTAGTATATAAGCTGATGTGCTGTCAAAACAAGGGTCGCTTAATGGATAATCCAGACGCCTTAAAGAAGGGAAAAGGTAATTATTTACACTTTATAAAAGAATTAATAGAATCTGAATCTGGAATAAGAATCTATCTGCGTACCTGAATAAGGTTGCAGGAGTATTAAAGTTGTATTTTACGCACCGAGTAATAGGTGTTTAGGCGACTGTGTGGAAATACGTGCACTGGTTAGGCAGTGCACAGGCTGAATAAGCCAGATAGTGCATAGGATAGCGGTGCACAGGATAGTAGCGCATAGGTAGAAATTAGCAAGGTTTGGAATAGTGCACAGGTTAGCACTGGTTGTTGCTTAACACAAGGTCTGTTCAAAGACAGCAACACGTCCCACAAATTGTTATTGTGTGTCAGAGGACAACACACTATCTTAAGAAAAAGGAATCTCTGAACCCTCTCCCACCTGAAACGATCATTGTCGCGCTTGATGTTACCTCCCTCTATACAAACATCCCCTGACGATGGCATTGAAGCCTGTAGGGAAGTCTGGAACTCTCGTAACACCGTACATCCACCAACTGAATGTCTCATACAGCTTCTAACTTTGGTATTAAAATGCAATAACTTCACATTCAATGGTGAACACTTCCTTCTTGTTAATGGAACAGCAATGGGAATAAAGATGACCCTGTCTTATGCCAATATTTTTATGGGGAAATTAGAACAAAGAATTCTCAATTCATCTCTTCGTCAACCCCTCTCTTGGTTCCGATTTATTGACGATATTGACATGAAGTGGGACAATACTGAACAAAAACTAAAGTTTTTCATTCATCGTGCCAACGATGCCCATCCTTAAAAAAATCACATATGAAATCTCTGACTCTAAGATCACATTTCTGGACACTACAACGCAATTTAGGGATGGAAACATATTAACAGATCTGTTTTGCAAGCCCACAGACAAACATTAGTATCTATTTCCTCTGAGTTGTCATCCCAAACACTGCACCAAAAGCATTACCTACAGCCAGGCTATACGAATAAAAAGGATTTGCTTCACCAACGATATTGAAAAAACAAAAACGTCTACAAGAACTTCGCGGTCACCTTAAACATCGGGACTACAAAAGAAAAGACATTGATAAAGGTTCTCTCGTGCTAACAACATCAGCCGAGATGAGCTTTTACAATATAAAGACAAAAAGGTCAACAAGAGGGTGCCTTTTGTGTTGACGTACCATAAAAAATTCGACAACTTATCCTACCTAATCCGCGACAATTGGAAAGAGTATTTGAAAAAACATTCTAAATAAAGGCAACAGTAGTATACCACTGTTCAAACTCATAAATCCATGGACAAAAAACAAAATCGGGGTAACAAACTAAAACTGACGGAAACGCATGAATATAAGAGGAGAACAACGACACAACACTACAATGTAACTAACACACACAGAAACGGACCAAGCATCAGACAAAATCCCTAGAGAATAACAAATATAACATCAAAACCAAATACATGAATTTGGGATTGACAAGTACCGTGACACGTCTTATCGCAATGTCAATTTACACCCAAAAATAAGAGAAAACAAACGACGCAACGTTAAATTGTAACACACACAGAAACGAACTATAATATAACAATGGCCATATTCCTGACTTGGTACAGGACATTTTTAAAGGAAAAAAAGGTGGGTTGAACCTGGTGTTGTGGCATGCCAAACCTCGCACTTTAATGGCAATGTTAAATATAACATAGAAATGACAACATAATATTACAGGACTACAATACAAATAAATAGGAAAACGTACTAGACAAAGAAACACATGATTAATGAATAACAAAAAGCATCAGGTTTAAAATTTAATACGCCAAAAACGCGCCTCGTCCACACAAGACTCACCAGTGACGCCCAGATATAAAAGATCGAAAGCGAAAAAAAGTACAAAGTTGTACAGCACTGAAGATCAAAAGTTGAAAAATGTTGTGTCAAATACGGCCAAGTTTGTATGCTTGGGATAAGAACATCCTAATTATTTAGAACAATTAATGCTATTGCAAACAGTAAATTTTATCAAATGAATATAACAGATATACATAATGAAACTGAAGTATTAACCCATTACATAAAACAAACACGAATACATAAGGAATGACCAACACAGAATAGACACACCCGACTCAGTCCAGGCCTCAACGCAGTAAAGTATCCAAGATCTCTCCCGAGCCCTTGACTTGCTTTCCGTAGGCCCAAAAGCCTTAAAGACTTGCTGGTGAGAGCTGATTTATCCTCTCAAGCAGGCTCTTCATCTGTGGGCTCTTGCAAGGGTTGCGGAAACAAACGATCATTGACTTGCAAACAGGGTTTCCCCTGGGTCAATTATTTGTTTCGCTACATCTTTCGCCAAAACAATACATTTTTCGCCACTTTATTATTTTTTTCGCCATGTGACACACATATATTTTTCTTTTGAATCATCTCCCCCTTTCAAACCTTAATAAGATTACTTTGCCCCATTGCTGTCTAAGATTATTCTCTAAAACTATTCTTACAGTCTTACAATAAATACCAAACATTTACCTTATAAAAAAAGATCTTAATTCATAGGGAAAATTGATTACATTTTGAACAACTTTTAAAAAAGGGAGCCACTTACTTTTGAAATAAAAGAAGATATAAATCCTGGAATATAAAAAAATCTTGGTTACCTGAAAGATGTCACAGTTCTTTGGGAATTTATTTCAAAAATAATAACATGTGTCCTTTTGTACTAAGAAGTGTTTTTACAACAAAACAAAAGTTTTTTTATCACTTGACATTGATCCCTCATGTAAGGTGTAGTCATAACATTGAAGGGTTATTTTCATTAAGGGGTTGTTCCCAATCTTTTGAATAAATTTCTTCATAACGACAGTTTTCTTTTCTAGACTGTATTTTCTAAATACATGTGTAAGTAAAACTATGTTTGAAACACGTGTGTCACTGAAACGACTTTAAAGTACCCACTCAAATCAATTATCGATATCAAAGGTAAATGATAGAGTCTTAAATTAGAGACCTTGCTTGCTTTTGAACATTTTTCTTCATAGCAAGTTTTCTTTTCTGGACTATCATTAAAAGAAGGAGAGAAGTCGTCAAAATTTTGCTTCAAACACGTGAGTCGCAAAGTGGTTAATAGATCCTTTAAGTGACATGTAACGAACGACATTCAACCATATCATTACAATCAAAACCTTATTAATTAGTCCTTTGATGTCGATAGGCATAACATGCAATCAGCTGACTATTGATTTTCTGTCAAAATCTTAACGAGTTCAAGGTGAATTCCGAGCAATGTCTGACTAGGTAAAGACCGAGAAATCCGAACAAAAGTAAACAAGCAAGATGGTTGAAAATAAATCGTTATATATATTTCATTCGCCAAATTCATTCGCCAATGACGAATTTTAATCGCCACAATTATTATTTTTTTTCCGACCGCCAGCGGAAACCCTGCTTGCAAACAAATACTTGATACCCAAACTTTTAACAGTTTCTCTACTGGTACAGAATACACCATATTTTACAATATTAATTGCAAGACTTCACATGTTGTATAGCTCTTACAGTGCTAATGTGGTAAACAGTATGTTGGCGAGTCAGAACAGCCGTTTCAAAAACGAATGAGCGGCTATCGTAGCGACTACCAATGCAAGCCTGACCGCACTCTCAGTCGACATTTGATACTCCCTGGCCACACTAAGGCAGATCTCAATCGACTGATCATTAAAATCATTGACCACAACTCTACTTGGTCAAAGGAGGATAGACGCGCTCGGGAAAAATTTTGGATAAGTAAATTAACAACTTTGGCACCCAATGGAATAAACGAAAAAATGTAGTTCAACTCCGTGTAGTGCTTCGCATTTAGGTTATATTACTTATTATTACAGTCTCTGTTTCTATATCTTAACCTTTTACATCTATTAAATAAATTTGTTGAAGATACCAATTTAAATTGCTTAATTTTTTGAGGGATGTCAAAGTACCAAGCCACGTTCTTTTAGTTATACTTAGTCAAAACTTAGTATTACATTTTTACGGCCGTTTATTCGCGATGTTTATATACTCAGACTCTGTTGTAGCTACTTTACTCTGTCAATTTGAAATATATTTTAAAATTTAGATCGTTCAGTGCTGTCTATTTGGTAATTTTACTGACGTAATCATGCTTGTACCATCATATTGTCGTTCCCGTTAAAGTTTTAGAATTGTGCTAGTTCATATCTCACATTATTATTTGTATTTAAAGCATATTTTTGAACTCTCTTTTGTAATCATGGTAAGAAGCCATATAACCTATGTCATGTTTAACAAATTTTTAGAATGGTGCAAGCGTCTTAACTGATTTTCGGTTTGATTTTTTTATTGTATAAATTTCAAGATTGTTATAGTTTAATCTAAGAAGACTTAAAGATGATTCGTTTGACATTAGAATCTGACTGAAGAAGGATATCTGTTTATCCGAAATATTTATAAATAATTACATTTATAGTTACCTTTTTTTATTTGGAGTTGTGTATATTTTTTTAGACGTTTACATAATTTATTTATTATGGACATGTATCGTTACTCGTAACGATCCACCGCCCTCGTGGGAAAAATCGCTGACTACTATTCAGACGTTATATATATATATTTATATATTTATATATAGAGAGTCTATCTTAAATTGATGGTAAATTATATGGCCTTCCAAATACCGTCTCGATCCCTAACATCACTGAAGAGACATATATTGTCGAAATCTAGATCTGTTGTACAAAATAAAAAGTTGACACCTTGTTTTTGTAGCATGACATCTTGGCCACAGGTTTATTTACTTGTTTTCTGTTTAGTATGTTTATATTAAGATCCATTTTGTTACATCTCGTGATCAATTTTATTTGGCAACCGCCAATTGCAGTCAGAAGGGTTAAAGAACATCAGTTGTTCGACCTGTTAGTTAAATGCGTTTTGTTAAAATATACTTTTTCACTTTTTTGTTCTTTTGGAAAATGTTGTTTGTGCTGTATTTAGACCCTTCTACAACTAAAATTGTTTTACATGCACACGTATAAAAATTGCGGTTTTTATCCAACGCAATCATAGGTTTGAACATAGTTTTGGATTTAGACTTGTTTATATTTTTTCGTTTGGGCTTGTATCATATTTTCCCTCCGCTTTAGATGATCCTTTCATCCTGTATATTGACTCTTTAAATTCAAGAGTCTATCTTAAATTGATGATAAATAATATGGCCTTCCAAATACCGTTTCGATCCCTAACATCACTGAAAAGACATATATTGTCGAAATCTAGATCTGGTGTACCAAAAAAAATAATAATATTG
The DNA here is from genome assembly GCA_019925275.1 of Mytilus edulis. Taxonomy (NCBI): domain Eukaryota; kingdom Metazoa; phylum Mollusca; class Bivalvia; order Mytilida; family Mytilidae; genus Mytilus; species Mytilus edulis. The sequence goes on along the minus strand of CM034361.1, from coordinate 45,351,566 downwards.
ACACCTTATGTTTGTGACATAACATCTTGGTCATAAGTTTATTGTTTCCTGTTAAGTATCAAATTTATATTAAGATCCATTTTGTTACTTCTCGTGATCAATTTTATTTGGCAGTCGCCAATGGCAGTCAGCAGGGTTAAAGAACATCAGTTGTTCAATCTATTAGTCAAACATGTCAAATACGTTTTGTTTAAATATACTTTTTTACTTTTTAGTTTTTTTCGGAAAATATTGTTTGTGCTATATTTAGACCATTCTACAACGAAATTTGTTTTACATGAACACGTATAAAAATTGCAGTTTTTATCCAACGCAATCATAGGTTTGAACGTAATTTTCAATTTAGACTTGTTTATATATATATTTATATATATAATGACTGAATAAATAGTCAATGATTTATCTTACATGGCTATGGATCATGTAATGATACTGTACACTACAAAATATAATACATAACAAGTGAAAAAGGGAACAACATCACCATAAAATAACTATAAAATGAACAAATATTAGATATTTCGGATAACAGATATCCTTCTTCAATAATAGACATGTACACCATAAGCCGATACCGAAAACAATACCGGTACCAAAACCGATACCAAAACCAAAAATAGTAGGGAATTGAAAATGTATATTAGGTTAATTAGTTCAACCGTTTCACTCCATTTTATTGTTTGAAATTCGAATACAAAAGACAAAGTATCACTTCAATTCGTCAATTCACATGAATCTATCAAAAAGCAAGATAAATTTAACCATTATTTAACTACAGCAATGCAAGTAATATACAATTTAATATGTTGATACAATTTATGTTTGGTGTACATTAAGCAGGTTTCGTCGTATAGGGGTATTAGCTTCACATAGTTCTACAAAAGGTGCAACAACGTTCCGACTATGTCTATAAACAGAATCTATTATTTGATAAATGTATATAAGTCTTATGGAATGTTTTACATAATCTCTTCTGCACGAATCTTAGGAAAAAATGAACAATTTCATTCGAAGTCGACAAAAAGTAATAACATTGTTATTGGTATATATTTAACCATAATGTTTATAAACTATGAAAAGCGATTGGCCTCTTTAATATAAAAATTAGCGTGTTTATGTTCATATTAAACAAAGCATTGCCGTACATTAAATTTTCAAAGTCGGTAGGTATATTTTCTTTTCTAAGTTTCAAAAAATAATTTATTCCTTTGCACTGTATAATTTTTACACGAGAGGAAATAATGTTGAGCATTTTCATATAAATAACCACATTGACACATTGCGTTAATATTTGCGTGATACAGATCCATGTTCAGGGCACTGCATTTGTTTCTTAATCTTGCGTGTAAAACATTTAAATATCTATCGCCAATATTGAAATATGTAGGAGGTGATTTGTTTTTAAAATATTTCTGTTTAATTTTTAATTTAAACATATTTAAAGAAAGTTCATTTCTAATACTTAAATCGAGCGAATTTCACAGTTTGATACTAGATGGAATAAATGATTCCTGATAAAGAGACAGTCTGCTAGAGGTTTGGTATATGTTTTGACTGCTTCGTAGATTGTAGTTGTTCGTTTCTGCAACTGTAGGGGTATTAAATCTAATAAGTATTCTGGGGCGTCCTCTTTCATAATTTTGTAAAATAAAGTTAATTTCTTCACTTCCCATCTAATCTTCAATTTTTCCCATCCCGTCTCTAAATAAAGTGATTGAGTGCTAGCATAGCTTGTTAGACCAGTGACAATACGTGCTGCTTCCAGTTGTAATTTTTCTAATCTTTCAGAATTCAACTGACCACAATTATCCCAAACTTCAGAAGAATATTCTAGAACAGGCCTTATAAAAGTTAAATATATTCTTTCTAAATATTCCCTTTTTAGTCGGAATTTTAAACGTCTAAGAACATTTAATTGTTTTGATACCTTTTCTATTAAAGAATCAACATGCTTGGTCCACTTACAGTCACTGCTAAAAAAATATGCCTGAATGTTTATGACTAGTAACCATATCTACCTGAACTCCGCCAAAATGAAAAATCAAGTTATTTTTTTAATTTTTGTTACTAAATAACTTAATATTAGTTTTAATTGGATTGCATTTAACTAGCCAATCATTTGCCCAGGAATTAATATTTTGTAGATCGATATTTATCATAGATTGGAGAGTAGTTTCATCTGGAGCAGTATGTCCAATAGATGTATCGTCTGCAAACATTCTACTCAATCCAATTATATCATCTGCAATGTCATTAATGAATATTAAAAATACAAGAGGACCCAGTACCGAATCCTGTGGAACACCAGCTTTAAGATTACCTAATTCTGAAGTCGCATCTTTTAATACTACTCTCTGAGTTCTATTTGTTAAGTAACTTTCGATCCATAATAACAGATTACCTTTTATACCATATCTTTCTAACTTAAGGAGTAGACCCCTTATCCATACTCGATCGAATGCCTTGCTAATTACATCGGCAAAAGTTAAACTTGTATAGAATTTATTGTCTAAAGCATATACGATAGAATGATACATCTCAATTAGTTGATGAAAAGTAGAGCAGCCGGGTAGGAAACCAGACTGAAATTTATACAAAAGTTTATTAGAAACTAAATGATTGAATATATGTTTATATATTATTTTTTCTAGTACCTTGCTTACGCAAGAAAGAAGTGATACTGGTCTATAATTACACGGCATTGACTTATCTCCATTTTTAAATAACGGAATAACATATGCTAATTTCCAATCGTTAGGAAATATATTTTGAGAGAGCGATTTGTTAAAAAGAATACATAAGGGAAGTGCAATTTCATTTTTACTGCTATAAGCATTCTATTACTAATTTTGTCAGGACCAACAGCTTTATTTGGATCTAAAGTAGAAATAATATCTTTAACGTCTTCTAAAGTTACTGTAATTTCAGACAAAATGTTAATACCTCTATCATCGAACTCGGGCAATTTTTTGTTTTCTTCATCTAGACTAGCTATTGAACAAAAATATCTATTAAGAATATAAACTTTTTCTTTTGCATCATAAGAAAATTCAAAATTATTACTAGGGTTTTTGCATCAGTGGAATATCATTTGAAGATCTGTCTTCTTTTAATAAGGAGTTTATTATTTCCAATATACTCTACTATTCCTTTGCTTTAGTTCATTTAAGTTTTCATTAATATTTTCATAAAAGTTTTGTTTAATTTGTTTCTTTAAATTATTCACTCGATTCCTTTGGTTTTTAAATTTCTTTTCGTTTCTCATGCTTTTATTTTTTATAAATATTTTACGAAACCTGTCTCGTTTTCTTTACGGAGATTTGAATTAAACCAAATTTTATCATTAGATCTAATAATTACTTCTTTTTTCGGAATGCAAGATTCAGTCACTTAAATATATTGCAAGATTCATGGATGCTAATATCATTATCCAGTAATTTATTCCATTCGACCTCTGAAACCATCTGTTTCATTAAATTATAATTCCCCCTTTTATAGTCCCATATTGTACGTTTGAAACTCTTCGAGTTACTGAACCCGCTTCTGACTGTTATGTAAGTACCTTCATGATCACTTATGTCTCTATTGATAGGTATAATACCCGAGTCAATAAATTGAATGGAATCAGTTATCAATATTGGGACAACGATCCAGTTCGAGAATCAAAATGAGTAGCATCGCTAATTGTATCAAATAGACCATTTATACTTAGTATATCACTGATACAGTTAGGAAGGTTGAGAAGAAATATTTTGTTTAGATCACCCAAACAAATAATATGATTACTTTCGTCTAATGCCCTTTTCAACATCATATCGTATAACGACCAAAAATTGGACGGTGAAAAACGTTCAGACCGATAAATTATGTTTATCAATATCACGTGCAATTTTGCTTTCAACTCAAACCACATAATTTCTATACTATCATGCTCCAAATCAAGGCGCCGCTTTATGTTAATGTTACTTTTATAATACATAATAACACCGCCTCCATCGGAGTTCCTGTCTTTTCTTATTGGTGTTTCAAATTCCGGGAGTGCTATTTTTTCATTGGTAATAAAAGAGGCCATATGAGTTTCTGTGAAAAATACTATATCGAACTCTTCTATACCATTTGAAATATAATCGAGTTTGTTTCTCAAACTGCGTATATTACAGTGGAAAATTGATAAACTTTGATCAGAAATGTCAACTGCGGGGCCTGGATTTGATTCAACATCTCCTGCCAAAATCAAATATATTTACATATATAAGACATATAAACAAGAATGATAAAATGTTTTTCAGCATGGATAATTGGTTTTAACTAAGCCACACAGCCATAGTATAAATGATCAAAATATATCATATATATTAACATGTATTTTTATCGCTTTTCTTGTAAGTACTCCACTAATTCTGCCGTAAAATAGCCCTGTTGTTATTCTATGTGTGATTGCGTCACTACCCATTGTCAAAAATGGATCTGACTAACATGTTTAAAAAGGGCTGTATAAAAACTAAACAAAGAAAAAATAACTTAATTGTTGACTTCGAATGGTAAGAATGAAAACATTTGAACATAAGAAACAAAAAACAGTATATGTACAAGGAATATTTGCGTTCTGTAAATCGATGTATGGTTGCAAATATCAAAATTGGAAAAAAAGGAAATGATATACCTTTTAACTGTAGATTGAAAAATCATACTATAAATGAATATATATATTTATATTTGTTTATACCTATTACATTTTATATAGTAATTAAAATTTGAATAACTACATTAGTTGCCCTATATTATTATTACGGAAATAAAAATCTTTTAAAAAAACCTAAAAAAAAAAAAAAAAATAACCAACACGAAATGGGAACATGAACAAACAAAATAGATCGAGTTGAACGAATTTTAGCAATGAAAAATCGTTGTGATACGAAATATCATTTAGAGATTAAAATAATACTATCGGCCCGGCTCAACATTTTTGTACAAGTCGAATTTCCGGAGGAAAACCTGGATGTTCGATTTTGTAGTGTATATCTTGTTTCAATGCACAATTCGAAATAATGCTTCTGAGACAAATGATTTTGATATTATTGTTTAATAAAGGTTTGAAATATCATATAAATAATGCATAATTTACATTTTGCGTAAAAATAAATGATGATAATTAAAACGAACTCTATTCATGCAAATTTTTCGTAGTGTTCAATTTATACATAAACTCTTCAATAACGGATTAATTTTGCTAAACTTTGTTCGAAATTGTTAAAATAAGGTATAACAACAATGTATATAATAACATAAAGCATATCACGAATGTTTATTCAGAATGAAGACCTAAAAACTTTTTAAAGTCAATTTTTCTTTAAAGTAAGGGAGTGTACTTCAAAGCCCATTTTACATAAATTGCAACGTACGATTTTTTGACGACAAGTCACAATAGTAAGTGTAACCTTTTAACTACCAATACTGTGATTTATAGTCGTATAGTCCGAATGACGATTAAAATCCTTAAATAAGCGACTTTTCCGTACTTGGTCACCGTACTATAAAGAACAGGACATACTTTTTTTTATGGTAAACAGACAGAAAGTCACAGGACAAAAAGTCACAGAACATAAAGTCACAAATTTTATAGGACAAAAAGTCACAATTAATTCTTTGACAATTGTTTGAATATATAAGAGAAAGATCTTGAAATATTTACTTTTGAATACATCTATTCATTTTTAAGTGTAGAACATTGTTCATAAGCTGTGTTAAATAAAAATGTATTAAATTTTAATCATTCAAAGGAGATATATCTTGGCACCATGAAGCCATTTAAATACCATGTCACGTTGACATCTTGTTTTCATAACACTTATATGATCATTATTGATATTTATTGAATAAATTTTAATCACATAGCTGCTTTATGTATAACACTTCAAGAAAAAAACATTTTTTTTAAACTTCTATTTATTAGATTATTGTTTTCTTGTTAAAGCCTTGCGGCTTTGGTCCTGATAACCTTCTTGTCATCTATAATACTACGTCCGAGACTCATCTACCAGTACTCCTTCATCGGGGCTAGCGGGCTGCCAAGCTGACCAAACTGGTCCTAAAAGCAGTCGTTTTGAAGAATATAACATCAAATTAGTAAACAAACCAAATCAAAACAGCTCACAAAACCAAGATGGCGACCACCACTCATTCCTGACCGATGGCACAAACTTATTTAAAATGCTCACCAATCGCCTTCGGGCACCGAGCCGACCGTGCAAGGGCTGTATAGCCAGTCAAGGTCGTTAAACTCTTCCATATATATAAACCTGCTGCAAAGGTTTTAATAGCAGGTAAATTTATATAAGCAACACGTAACGTCCCACATGTGGAGGAGGATCTGATAACCGGAGCAACTGAGATCAATCCCAGTTTTTGTGGCATTCGTGTTGCTAAGTATTCATTTTCTATGTTGTGTCTTGTGTACTAATATTTCTCTGTTTGTCTTTTTATATTTAGTCATGGCGTTGTCAGTTTATTTTCAATCTATGGTATCTTTTGTCTCTGTTTTTTAAAGGTACTTCTTATTTGTTATATTTTTCTCATAAAGGATGTTTAGGCTTGATTCACATTTGTACGATTTACTTCTTCTAGTTTGGTAGACCCAGCTTTATCAATATAATACACAAATCGTATACCCTTTACCTATTAAAATGCATTTTTACGAGAAAAAAGTTTATTTTGCTACCTTTATGTTATTGTTAGGCAAATTGGATGGACAAAAACATTCCAAAATGTCATACTCATCTTTTTTTCTGTGAGCAGTTTAGCAACAACGCTTATAGTAAATTTTTCCAAAACCATTTATTATTTAGTATTAGTTTTTGTTTATAAACTTCTTCAACCATATCTTTTTTTCTACCTCAATCTTTTTGCTGATGACTGTGTGAGTGTTACCGCCTTTGACATTTTAAATTATTATAGATAAAGAAAAATACTGGATCGTACTGTTTATAAATATAAATGACCCAAAAGTACTATAATATACATATGAGATACATGTTCTGTCTTTATCAAATCCGATAGTTATCGTTTCAAATACATCAAATTTCTTAGTTGCATCCAAAAGATTATAACTCAGTCTGTTTTGCACGGCGAAGAATCGCCTCTTTAATACACCATCTAATACGGCTCTCACTTTCTCTTACGTTAAATTCCATCAATTTACTAAGCCATTTAAATTCCAGTGCAGAATACTGTAATTTGTAGGTCCTAAAATCTGATAGTTTATAATCTGCTGTAGCCAAGCATTCTTCTGGTGTAAGACCTAAACAAATAATACAAAAAAATAGAATGGAAACACTTCATAAAATTCAATATATATTGTAACATTATATACTAACCCAGCAAAGAATACCGTCCAGACGGATCTTTTGCATTTAACGCATTTTAATGCTAATTAGCATGATTAATGTATCTAATGTGACATAATCAAATTACTATTTGTTTAATAAAATCGAACGGTTCAACTGGTTTGACATTTAAACCATGTGTTGTAGAAAGTCCTAGTCTAGTTGTCAATGTGCAAAATATTGAAATAAATCTAAGTTTTACTTAGCCAGTCTAAGTTAGACATATAATCTAATAATTTAAAAACTAGAGGCTCTAAAGAGCCTGTGTCGCTCACCTTGGTCTATGTGCATATTAAGCAAAGGCGAAGATGGATTCATGACAAAATTGTTTTTTGGTGTTGGTGATGTTTTTGTAGATCTTACTTTTACTGAACATTCTTGCTACTTACAATTTTCTATATCTATATAGACTTGGCCCTTTAGATACAGAGAATAATATTTTTTAAAAATTAACAAAAATTTACCAAATTAATGAAAATTGTTAAAAATTGACTATAAAGGGCAATACCTCCTTAAGTGGTCATGTTGATTTATTATAAGATCTTACTTTGCTGAACATTATTGATGTTTACAGTTTGTTTCTATCTATAATAGAATTCAAGATAATAACCAAAAATTTCTTTAAAAAATACCAATTGGGGGCAGCAACCTAACAACCAGTTGTCCAATTCATCTGAAAATTTCAGGGCAGATAAATATTGACTTGATAAACAAATTTACCCTGGTGTCAGATTTGCTCTAAATGCTTTGGTTTCAGAGTTATAAGCCAAAATCTACATTTTCCCCCTATGTTCTATTTTTAGCCATGGTGGCCATCTTGATTGGTTGACTGGGTCACCGCAAACATTTTAAAACTAGATACCCTTATAATGATTGTGGATAAATTTAATTAAATTTTACCCAATAGTTTCAGAGAAGAAGATTTTTGTAAAAGATTACAAAAATTTATGAAAAAATGGTAAAAAACGACTATAAAGGGCATAATTTACATTTTATCTCTATCTATAAATGACCAAAAACGGCAAAATTTCCTTAAAATTACCAATTCAGGGGCAGTAACCCAATAACTGGTTGTCCAATTCGTCTGATAGATCTTGACCTGATTAACAATTTAACCTCATGTCAGATTTGCTCTAAATGGTTTGGTTTCAGAGTTATAAGCCAAAATCTACATTTTACCCCTATGTTCTATTTTCAACCATGGCGGCCATCTTGGTTGGTTGGCCGTGTCACCGGACACATTTCTTAAACAAGATACCCCAATGATGATGGGGGCCAAGTTTGGTTAAATTTAGCCCAGTAGTTTCATAGAAGATTTTTGTAAAAGTTAACGACGACGACGGACACCGTACGCCGGACGCCAAGTGATGAGAAAAGTTCACTTTGCCCTTTGAGCCAGGTGAGCTAATAAAGGGCTGCGCTTTAGCGCATGATACGCCCGTTGCTCTTTTAACTTGTCTTTTATGCTTTAAATGCATTTATATGATCAACTATAAATATATATGGACAATAGATATAAACAATTCACCAAAGTTTCATGGACATTGGTGAAAGCCTTTTTGAGTTATTGTCCGAAGTGTTGAAAATCCCCCTTTTTTATGAATAAAGCCCCATAAATCCAAAACTTAAAATCTGAAATTTATAAAAATTGAAAGGGAGCTTACATCAATAGATATAAACAATTCACCAAAGTTTCAAAGACGACGGGTGTATAAAAAATGAAAAAAAATACCAAAGTCATTGGATAATTCAAATCAGAAAGTCCGTAAAAAATGCAATTTCAAAAGCTCAAATATATCAAACTAATAGATAACAACTTACATATTTTTGACAAGGTTTTTTGTTATCTTTTGATGAACTTATTTAAGAATAAGGACGAGACGTTCTCTGACATAAAGCTGTTTTATTACCTTTTTGCTCAGACATTTATTTTTATTTCATTTTGAGGAAAGCGATGACACAGATTGACTCCGAATTTCGGACGTGAAAAAATTTGGAAGCATAATATCTGCGAGGGCATTCAAAACAATGTTTATTTTTCATGTTTTTAAAAATTCAAAATCCAGGTAATAAAATTATAGATAAATGAGGAAAACAAATTTTAACACAAATCAATTATGAATGAAATTTCTTGCTTTTTTCTGAAATCAATCATTTTGATCAGAAAACAACAATCTGTAAATTTTACGCCAATAGAGCCAATAGACAACTTGTTCAGATTAGTAGCATGTATCAAATTAATTTTATATGAAGTATACATTGTTTTGTTTTCTTTGTTAGATAATTTTATAACATCAGCAGTGACAATAACAATATTCTGCACCTTATTTGCATTAGAGCAACTAGACAAAGAGTAAAATAGTGTAGCTATAAAGATAAGGTGGTGTGGAATAATTGGCAATGCGAACTCTCTCCGACCAACACTGCACTAGGACCAATTACGTTTAAGTGAGTTTCATTCGTTATCTCAAAAAGATTTGAAAAAAATCGATAACAAACACTTCTACGTAGATTCGCTAATATTTGATAATCAATAACCAACGTCTTACAAACAGTTTCATTTTTATCAAATCCCACTAGACTTGAATGTGTGCACTTTTATATTTTTTAATTTCATATGCACTTACCTGGTTTATTTTTTTCTTTGAATTTTTTATCATCCATCATGAAATGTATTATCCATGGCGAGGTATCGTTTTGAAACACACGCATCATTCCGTTTGCTATACTTTCTTTTACATCGGGAAAGTCAATTTTTCTTTTTTCTGCCCACTTTGCTGCTTTTTCCAATTCCTTTAAAATGATAGAAAAAGATGAATACAAACACCAACTATTTTTTTTTTATATAAGATCATGACAAAAATGTATTTCATTTATTTACACTTATTGATGATGAAATATCAACTAATGTTTACTCACCAGAATACTCATTAAAAGTTTTTGTTCAAATTAACCAAAATTGCTGAAATTGCTAATTAATAATCCGTTACTCATTCAGTATAGAATGTATCTTGAAATGATAATTATAAATAATTAACGGAAAGGAGAGGCGAACAATACCAAAATGGTTATTCAAAATTATACGTCGAAAAATTCTCAAAGATTATTCTCAATTATACGTCGAAAATGAGCTGACAATGTCAAGTCATTCTCCCAACTTTCGCCAAATACAAAAAGACACACATGAGCGTACGAAAAAACAACATATAATACTAGAGACTGAGTAACCCCAACAAATTCCAAGAGGATATTTCAGATGATACGGAATTTCTTTGGTCATACTCGAGGAAAGATGACAAAAACAATAATCGTGAAATAGACTTACTAACTTTATCTTTTTTTTAAAAGTTGGATAGGAATTGCGTTCAATATAGTAACCAAACTTAGAAAAAGCACAGTATTCCACTCTTTGTTGCACAAGTAGACAACTGAAGGTATAATTTGCAGTTTCACTACACACAGGCAGACATATCTTCATGTATACTAGTATATGAAAACATAGTGATTATATGTTTCGAAAAATAGAAAAGCATCCGGCAGTCGACCGAAGAGATGAGTAGATGGTCGTTCATGTACACTTAAACTAACTTCGTGTGTAGTAATTAGTCGACTTTCTTTCATACCTATGAGAAGAGATCACCCCCGGTAACGAAAGCGGGATTATATTTAGAGGTAAGGATAAGGCGTCTTCACAAAGCTAGTCGGTGTAGTAGTAGACATGAAGAAAAGGTTACAGGTTCCGGCCCCTCTTGGCGGTGGTGAAGAAACAGATTATTTCTAAAATCGTTAGATTGATTTTCACGGCCCATTTTATATAAAGCGCACTCGACCACTCCAACAACTATTAGTTTCCATAATCTTGTTTTTCCTACTCTTAAAACATTTTTCCATAAAAGAAGATTTTCGGTGTGGAAGTTTTAATGTACCTGTATAAAAATGAATCACGGAGTTTTACATCATTGCCTTTTTGTAATCGTTTGAACGTTGTGATACCTGATACATTTTGATCATAAATTAGAAAGAGTTGTATATGAATATTGTACTTCGCATACGCTTCTCATACTAAAGGTACTTACCCCTAAATCATCCTTGGAACCGTTCAAATTTTGTGAAAAATCAAACGAAATGATAACATCAACATTTCTAGCTGGATGAAGTACCAGCGGATATGGTGAGTTACACACAGTGCCGGCATCAGCCAAGATAATTTTTGGTTTGGTTTTGTCAATGGTTTGTTTCATTGCGTCTGAAAAATTCTTTTCTACAATGAGAAAATTACGGAAAGAGTTTGGTTTTTTGGTTAACTCTCTGCAAATTCAAACCACAGGTCTGTACGATAAATGTAAATATAGACTATTAAATGCTTTCTTAAGATATACTGTTTTTTCAACATTGTTGTAAGATTTTGTTTGCTTTTCTTGGTTAAAAATACATATAAGAAGATAATTATTCATTATAGCTGAATAATAAAAGTAAAAACAGTAAAAATGTAAACAGAATGAAAGTATTTCGTGGTAATGATTTATCTACACACGAATTTCTAATCGATGCACAACTAGAACATAGAAGTCAGCAAATAAATAATGCATAAATACATAGAATTGTTAATTGTGTTTTAAGTATCTTCTTTAATAATTTGTTTTTGTCTTTTTGAGTACGTTTTTAAGTATTTTTCATCGAACTGGTTATTTGTTAATTGACTCAAAATCGTGACCATATATATACTTTCGACCGTTTTCTACTTTTGTTGTCGGGTTGTTGTCTGAGGTAGACAAATTCTTTATTTCCATTCTCAATTTCATTCTAATAAACGTTAGAGAGAGAAACAATATACCATAGGGAAATTCAACTCAATAGTCGAGGAACCACAATGATTCTCCTGTACACGAATGCCCCACTCGCACTATCATTTTCCATGTTCAGTGGACCGTGAAATTAGAGTAAAAACTAATTTGGCATTAAAATTAGGCAGAGGATATTATAAGGAACATGCGTACTAAGTGTAAACTTCATCAAAAACTACCTTGAACAAAAACTTGACCCTGAAGCGGGACGAACGGACGAACTGACGAACGAACGGACGGACGAACAGACGTACAGACCAGAAAACATAATGCCCCTCTACTATCGTAGGTGGGGCATATAAACAGAAAAAGTAATGGCAAAAACAATATTCAAACGAAAAAACAAGCAGTCTACAAAAAAGACGTAAAAAGGGAAAAGATCTTCAAAACATTATACTATACGAAAATACTCTAATTAGGTAAGCAGTTCCTGTTCCAATTTAGCTACAATGGTGGTCGTAGAATATGTAAAGTGTAAAATTGAGAATTGAAATGGGGAATGTGTCAAAACGACAATAACCCGACCATAGAGCAGACAACAGCCGAATGCCACCAATGGGTCTTAAATGTAGCGAGAAACTCCTGCACCCGGAGGCGTCCTTCAGCTGGCCCCTAAACAAATATGTATATACTAGTTCAGTGATAATGGACGTCATACTAAACTCCGAATTATACACAAGAAACTAAAATGAAAAATCATACAAGACTAACAAAGGCCAGAGACTCCTGACTTGTGACAAGCGCCAAATTTCGGCGGGGTTTAACAAGTTTATTTACATTTGGTTGAAAAAAACTACCTATTTCTTCGTAGCCTGATACCAGCATCTCCTACAGATAGAGAAACTCTTAAGTTGATGCGATACTCTAGAGCTAATTTTTGAATCCTTATTTCCTTGATACTGGGTTGCTGATTACATGAAAGGTACGTCAAATAAACAACAACTCAACGGAATTAAATTTCTTCGGAAAGTCCAATTTAGTAGACACATATTTTCAGTTTGTTGAGCTATTAAACTTAATTTAAACCTTGGAAAGAAGTGAATAAATATAACAGAAACTGTCAAGATCTGTTGTCAACATTTAGTCAATTTAGGGACAAAACATTGAAATATTACCATTACTATAGACAAAATGACGAGGTTCCTGATTAGAAAATACAACAAAGTGGAATGTTTAAACCATGCCATAAAGATTTAATCCCTTTGTCCGACAACATTGTTTAGTGCATACGTTTTGTAACAAAAAGCGGTATTTCTCTGTTAAACAAATAAATCTTTCACTAAAGCAAAAAACGGTAGGTAAATTATTTTGAGTCAAAACATTGTCTAATTCAATGGTGTATGACAAATACAAGTACCTTCTAAGTCACGTGCACGGGAGTCGAACTTATCTGCTCCATGTAACCAGCTCGGTACTTTTCCAAGACCTTCGGTTTGACAATATTGAAGGCAATAATTCACAATTTCCTTTTTTATGCTAGAAGTGAAAAAGAATAACAACTTTATCCAAATTGTAAAACAACATTTCGAATGAACCAAAAACAAATTTTGAACTTTAATAGATTTACAGCGTATAGCATATATATATATATATAAGTACGTCTGAGTCAGTGACAACTCTACAACAGATGTATCCATCGGATCGCCATCAATGATGGTGATACATGGCTGTGTACATAATGTATATACAACTCGTCTAAACATCAACCCAACAATGTTAGATCTGTAAATTTGCTTTCGCAAATTTTTGGTTCTTCCCTCGCCGAGATTCGAACCCTACTGTGATATCGTGACACCAAATCGCCTGCACTGCAGCCGTCCCGCTAGACCACACGACCACCTGAGCTCTCACAAAAAGAGCTTTCGCTGGCCTTGTGTTACCTTTCCTCGTTAGTTTTAATCTAGCGGCGTACTACAGTACATGATATATAAGGCATGAAGATGTTATTGTTACAGATCAGCTAAATTATCTATAGTAACACCCTTATCACTGCTTTGGACTTACATGAAGAGCAGGATCATATTACTTACCGGTACACCCGAGATCACACAGGATATTTTGTTGGGTTGGTGTTGCTCAGTCTTCAGTTTTCTATGTTATTTTGTTTTATGTTCTGTTATTTTTCTGTTAGTCATTTAACGTTTTTGCCATGACATTGTCATTTTGTTTTTGACTAGTGAGTATAGATATTCCATTGTCATCGTTATCCTGTCTTCTATCAACTTATACTTTCAGAACATATGAATACGGATTTAACAAAGAAGGCCACAGTTATCATTCCTTCTACATTGTTGAGTTTAAATAAACTCATCATAGATACCAGGATTAGATTTTGTATTTACGCCGGACGCGCACACAAGAGACTCATCAGTGACGCTCGAATCCAAACAAGGCGAAAAGGCCAAACAAAGTACGAAGTTGAAGAGCATTGAGGACCAAAATTCCAAAATGGTTTTGCCAAATACAGCTAAGGTAATCTAGATCTATTCCTGAGGTAGAAAAGCCTTAGTATTTCAAAATTTCTATTGTTTGTAAACAGTTAATTTATGAATATGACCATTTCAGAAATAATTCATGTCAGCACAGACGTGCTGACTACTGGGCGGGTGATACCCTCAGGGAATTAAAACTTCCACCAGCAGTGGCATTGACCCAGTGGTTGTAAATTAACTCACCATAGATACACTGATTAAATTTTGTATTTACGCCAGAAAAGCCTTGCCTTGCAAGAGCCCACAGATGAAGGGCCTACTTGAGAGGATAAATCAGCTCTCACCAGCAAGTCTTTAAGGCTTATGGGCCTACGGAGGGCAAGTATATAAGATCCATTTTTTACATCTGGTTATCAATTTTATTTGGCAATCGCAAATGGCAGTCAGCAGGATTATAGAACATCAGTTGTTCGACCTGTTATTCAAACGCGTTTTGTTTAAATATACTTATCACTTTTTTGGTCTTTTGGAAAATGCTGTTTGTGCTGTTTTCTACAACGAAATTAGTTTTACATGCACACGTATTAAAATTGCGGTTTTTATCCAACGCAATCATAGGTTTGAACGTAGTTTTCAATTTAGACTCCTTTATATTTTTTCGTTTGGGCTTGTATCACATTTTCCCTTTACTTTATATGATCCTTTCATCCTATATTTACTCTTAAAATTCAAAAGTCTATCTAAAAATGAGGGTACTTTTTATATGGCCTTCCAAATACCGTTTCGATCCCTAACATCACTGAAGAGACATTTATTGTCGAAATCCGGATCTGGTGTACAAAAAATATTAACGCCTTATGTTTGTGGCATAACATCGTGGCCACAAGTTAATTGTTTTCTGTTTAGTATTAAATTTATATTAAGATCCATTTTGTTACATCTTGTGATAATTTTATTTGGCAATCGCCAATGGCAGTCAGCAGGGTTAAAGAACATCTGTTGTTCGACCTGTTAGTCAAATGCGTTTTGTTTAAATATACTTTTTCACTATTTGGTCTTTTGGAAAATGTTCTTTGTACTGTTTTAGACCCTTCTACAACGAAATTTGTTTTACATGCACACGTATAAAAATTGCGGTTTTCATCCAACGCAAGTATAGGTTTGGACGTAGTTTTCAATTAGACTCGTATACATTTATATATATATATATTAGTATATATATATATATATATTAGATTCACAGATCTAACATTGTTGGGTTGATAATTAGACGAGTTGCATATACAGAATGTACACAGCCGTGTATTACCATCACAAATATTTGATATATATTTCCTTTTTCATTTGGACACATATATATTCTCTATGCAATTGTTATACCATTAATATCTTAAGATACACACATTTTTAAAAGTTACTGGGCCATAGCTTGCTTTAAGATAAAGCGTAGGTGATCATTAAACAAAAACGACAAAATAGTCCTAATATTGTATTAGTTGTATACACAGTATCCAGTTCATTGTACCTGATACATTTGTAAGATTAAGATGTTACAAAAGGACCCAGAAATTACCAATATATATATATATAGATATGTAATTATTATTCCACCAAGGCTGACATTTTAGTCTTTTTTGTGCTGTACTTATTTTTGGTCTTTTATTCGAAGTCATTAGATGTTTTGTTCGTATGTCGATATAGTGCATATATGTTTTTATGTTGTTAACTTTACTATAAAAGATATCGATTTCTTGTTCTTAGGACACATATATATTTCATTGGCTTTCTGTTTTTTAAATCCTTGAATATTTGTTCTAGAAAAATAAACTGACTAGGCTTTCAAAAACACGAATTTACTAATCGTTAAGGAAATATGAGATCAAAAACTGAGATCAGCACAAACAGGTAAGATATGATAAATATGTTCGCATAGTTAAATATATAAAATATCAACGTTTTTAAAAGTTGTGTGTTGCATAGAAAAAGGGCAAGAACATTTATTTGAGGACAATTTATAGCAGGATTCACAAAACCTTGAAATTGTTCATCAAACATTACACTTTGCATTAAAAACAAACTCATGGCAATACCAATATAACCATACCGTTCAAATTCAGAGTCTTCTTGATTCTCTAAAATAAAGACAGAAAAATCAAAATTGGAAAAAAACATAATTAAAGTACATTGATTGAGTATTGATTGCGATTTGCTTCAAAAGTTTTCATTCTTCATGTTCGGCACGCTAACCATTATAACAAAATATAATTTGAAATTTACCCTGATTATTATCAGGCTGATATGATAATTATAAAAAAGATGTGGTATGATTGCCAATGAGACAACTATCCACAAGAGACCAACATGACAATTAGTCTATTTTTTTGCAATATCCTTTTGAACTATAGGTCACCGCACGGCCTTCAACAATGAGCAAAGCCCATACCGCTGATTTTGAATATTGTTCAAATTAGACACGATTATTCCGAAACGGTTCGGTCTAAAGTTTAAAGCCCCGATACCAGCAGCATAGCAGAAAAAAGACTCAAATACAACAACGATCCCGTAAAGGCCACATGGTAAACACAAACAGTTTAGAATATGGATTTGATAGAAGAATAACTAGATGTGGTATTATTGTCAAGGAGAATTACAGTTGTAAGTATTAACATAATTTTATTTTAATTTAAAATCTTAATAAAAAATTCCATTACAGCTTTTCAATATTATGAGCTCACTTAGTTTGTGTAAATACAACTTTCACTGTTATTCTAAAAACGGATAATCACAATAAAAAAAAATAAATAAAAAAAAGTAATAGGATTAGCTAGCTATAAAACTTGATTGAATCCACCATTTTAACCTGCTATGTGCCATAAGGCTGATTTGGTCGATCTTGTTATGCTTCCTATGAGTGCCAACGGTCAGCCCAGCCCAATTTTTGAATTTGGTCCAACGTCACAAAGTATGTGACGTCACAGCCAAACCTACGACAAGCGACGCTGTCAAAAATGGCCGCATCGAGAGATCAGCCAATTTGGTTCCTTGTGTTTCCACCAGAGGCAGAGCAGGACACGCCATTTCACGGAGATGCATCTGGACCTATCAGGATCATGCCAGCTAGAGATTCACCTCCTATTCTATACTTTTATCTGCTCTTTTTATTGGATCTGATGAAAGAATTTGTGAAGCAAACAAACAGGTACAAATTTTGAAAGATTTTTATTTAGAGATTTTTTTTCTTATTACTCAGTTTTCAGCGATTTCTAATTTCGGAACCAACAGGAAAGATTATTTGCAGTAAAGACAATCGATTATTTTTAATTATAATAATGAAAAGCAAAAAAAAAAAAAAAACACACACAAAAGATCCGAGTCAATGAAAAAAAAGTTTTTCACGGGAAGAACGAGTGATAATATTCCGATAAATTGAATAAAATATGTTTTTGGATGGGTTTTTACATATATGACAACATAGAATAATATGTGTTCGCTAAAATTATTCTTTTATTATTAATTCTTTCCAACTTTGCAAACGGGAAAAACGGCTTATAAACGTGTTTTTTTCTCATTTTTTTTAAACTTAATTGAACATTAACTTTCAATTACAATCCAAAAACTAGATTCCAGACTGGTAGATTTTCCAGGATATGTCAGTGGAGAAAAGAAGGAAAGCTCACAATATCCGAGTTCAAGGCTTTTTTATGCGTCCTTTTCAATATGGGATTAAATAGGAAAAGCTCCATAAAAGAATATTGGAATCGAAAAAACGTGTCTCAATCTACTCCATGGTTTAGAATGACTTTTGCCCGCAATCGTTTTCAAAATGTTTTTAGATTCTTACATATTGAAGACTGTAAAAAGATCCCGGCAAGAAATAACCAAAACTACAATCCGGCTTCAAGAATAAAACCATTAATTGACTTCGTAAATCGAAAATTTCTTCATTACTATAGACCGAGACGGGAGTTGTCAGTCGACGAGACGTTGGTCGGAACAAAGGGTAAAACGGCAATGTTGCAATACATTCCGAGCAGAAGATCTCGCTTCGGAATAAAATTCTGAGTTCTCGCGGAAGCTGTTACGTTGTACGTTTTACAAATGCACATTCATCTTGGCAAAACTTTTGAACCCACTCTCCCTGCTGGAACATTACAAGGAACAAATTTGGTTATTAAATTGTTACAATCTGCTGATCTATCAATAAATGGTACAATTTCTTGTCATCCTTTAATCTTGCAAGCGCACTCCTTGTTCAGAGAACCCACCTTACAGGCACTTTACGAAAAAAATCGACCCATGCCTAACATGATTAAGAACGCTAATCCCGACCCCGGACAGACAACTTATGATAGACAGGGAAACCTACTGCTGTGCTCCTTCCGAGACCAGAATCGACGTAAGCAGGTAAAGCTAGTGTCTACATTTATAGCGCTGTCTTTCCAATGAATGCAACACCACTTATCGTTAACGCGTACAACAATTTCATGAGCGGTGTAGACCTTTCGGTTCAAATGATGGCATTTTATAACGATCACAGAAAACACACCAATTTTTGGAAAAAATTATACTACACATGTTTCACAGAATACTGCTTAATTCTTATAAACTGTATTATCAGCACACATCCCATAACCCAATATTATCAAGCTTTGAATTCGTGAAACAAGTAATTGAAGGGCTTTCTGAGGAACATCTATCAAATAGACAGCAGAATCCTGGACAACGACAAAAAAAACGAAAGGTAACGTAAAGAAAAAAAAAGATTACTGAGTGTTCCGACAGGAAAAACGGCAGACGAAGAAGAGCAAGGACCGAGTGTTCAAGATGAGTGAAGGGACTGCACAAGTTGTGTGTTCATATTCACGAATATTGATAATGGAATTACGACTTTCTCATAATTGTTTTGTGAATTATGATAAAAAATATTGTTGTAAAAAACATGAATGAATTAAAAGTTGTATTTTATTTTCAAACGACAATTGGGTTTCCTTTACTTATGGAACGACCATTTTAAACTCAGAGGAAGGAGTGCAATGGGTTTTTTTTTTCGGAAATAAATAATTTGATTCTACTCTTGAAAAACATAATAAATGGCATTCAAGGGAATAAAACAATCTGAAAGGGAATATTTAACATAAACTATAATGCCAAACTATGAGGGAAATGTTGCACCACGCCAAAATACCCAAAAACAATTGATCAGAGATTTTGTTTTAGCTAAAAGGTCGATCCCTTTGAGACGGACAATTTAACTTGCAAAAAGGGGGCATGGATTTTTCGCAGAAAAACAAGGGAAGCCAAAAAAAAAAAAAAATTGAGAGAAGTTTTTTCGATAAAATAATTTGTTGCATCGTCTTTCAAACATAAATAATTTTGAGAGACAGGAAAAAAACCCCTTACAAACTCAAAACGATTAAAAAGTACACAATCTAAACCGGATAAAGTATACAAAACAACATATGCATAGTTTTCGAACTGTCAGATATCTGTTTGTATGTTTTAAAAAATCGTCAACAAGTGAACTCCATCTGTCTTCTTGTCTGAAAAATGCCTGTTCTCAGACGAATTATTCCATTGACGTTTATGACGTTGTATAATAATTACGTCTATGACGTTCTCACGAAAAAGCAACTTTATGTTGGGCCGATTCTTGGCACTCAAAGGGAGTAACCAAATACATTCCTGGATCTCAAGGGGATAATATTTCGATTTGATAACTTTTTACACCATTGGGTCGATGCAAATGCTGGCGGAGGTTTCGTCCCCAAGGATACCACCAGCCAAGTGGTCAACACTTCGGTGTTGACATGAATGTTAATAATATGGTCATTTACAAAAAAGTTTACTGTTTGTAAAAGTATGATTTAATCGGAAATACTAAGGATAATCTGATTATAAATTACCATAGCCGTATTTGGCACATTTTTTTTTGTAGTTTTGGGTCTTCACCTTAATTCTTATGTAAACGAAACGTGCGTAGTCTGGCATATCAAATTATAAGCCTGGTTCCTTTGATAACTATTTATATATATTGTAAACGTATTAGGAAATTGAAAACTAATTGTTTAAGAATAAAAAGAATTAACTTGACTTGGAATACAATGCTTTACTTCAAAAACTTGTTTCTTTCTTTAACTTGCAATTAACGTCCTCACAGCACGTTCATAAGTCATCAAGGTCAACTTTACTTTTTCCCAAAATATAAATCTGCAAATCACATAAGAAAAACAGTAAATTTCAATGACACAAATACCTTGAACCTTTGTGAAGCTAAATTCTCAATTCTGAAATAAAGGCAACAGTAGTATACCGCTGTTCAAACTCATAAATCCATGGACAAAAAACAAAATCGGGGTAACAAACTAAAACTGAGGGACACGCATAAATATAAGAGGAGAACAACGACACAACACTACAATGTAACTAACACACACAGAAACGGACCAAGCATCAGACAAAATCCCTAGAGAATAACAAATATAACATCAAAACCAAATACATGAATTTGGGATAGACAAGTACCGTGACACGTCTTATCGCAATGTCAATTTACACTCAAAAGTAAGAGAAAAAAAAAGCATCAGGTTTAAAATTTAATACGCCAAAAACGCGCCTCGTCCACACAAGACTCACCAGTGACGCCCAGATATAAAAGATCGAAAACGAAAAAAAGTGCAAAGTTGTACAGCACTGAAGATCAAAAGTTGAAAAAGGTTGTGTCAAATACGGCTAAGTTTTTATGCTTGGGATAAGAACATCCTTATTATTTAGAACAATTTATGCTATTGCAAACAGTAAATTTTATCAAATGAATATAACAGAAATACATAATGAAACTGAAGTATTAACTAATTACATAAAACAAACACGAATACATAATGAATGACCAACACAGAATAGACACACAGGCCTCAACGCAGTAAATTATGAAAATGACGTCACATACAAATGTACGATGGTGAAAAGGCATTAAAAATTACGTCACATACGAAGGTGAAAAGGCATTAAAAATTACGTCACATACGATGGTGAGAAATGGGAAATTGATAATTGGGAAGTTGAAATCGTCCCGTTTGTCATAGATTTTCGTGTGAAGTCGTCTATCTAGGTAAATATTGCGGAAAAGATCAAGGTATAAAGACGTGCATTTATGAAGTCAGCGACTTGCATAACGTACTCAGCGAAGTTCAAAATCAGACAAATGTACCTTTTTCATAGTTCGGTAGCAGTCCTGCATAAGCACTACCGCAAATTCCTGAATAAATTGAGAAAAAAACCCATGTTATAATAAACAATGCGATACAAAATAGGTAAACAAAAGACATCAAAGAATGTCTAGCGAATACAAATAACACACATTGTATATAAAACAACAGAATTAATAGTTTTTACAACAAAAAAATCATCGAAACCCTGCTACTAATTGTAACGTGCATTGTTGAAAACGATGTCAATATTTTAACCTCATGGATTTTTATTTCTAGTAAAAATAAATGTTCTGCATTTCAATACTACTGCCTTGAATGCGGAAAAGATTATTCTCATTCTTGAACCCTATGATTTCTGTTGCCAACTGTTACGTCATTCGGTTTCTTGTAGAAAGTCTCATTGGCAGTCATGCATTCCGAGGATACGTCAATACGGCAGATCCGAAACATGAGTGACTTTTACAAACCCATTCATAATTACTTATATATTTAACTGTAAATTTGAGGAGATGTGAAATGAAAGCAAATGAGACAAAATTCATGAAAGAACAAACGACGAAAATATGAACAACTATATGGGTTCAAGTACGACAATCAGCAATGAATCACTGGCAATTGACTCGGTGTTTTTCAATGAATCGATCATGTAAATAAATTATCAGGTCAATAGCGTCACTTGCTTTCGTAGCTTTAGTCTTGTTTTCCTTACGACTCGCGGTAGCGAGGGGGTAAAATATATATAAATGCCCAACCCATGGTTAAATGAACACAAATCTATGTTTGCCATGAATTATATCGATTCTAATTGGACACATTCGGTAATTTTCTTAACCGTGAAAGTACGGGGCGCCGAATGGGACTCTTGTGGTTTTGTACAAAATTCAATTCTGTCATAACAAAATCATGTTTGTCTTACAAAACTATGTGATACAGACTTGTTTTATGAGAACTTCAATTTTGTGATTACAAAATTCATTTTTGTAGACAAAATTCATTTTTGTCATGACAAAAGTCAATTTTGTCTCACAAAAGTCAATTTTGTATGCAAATTAGTTCACAGAATTCAAAACTAAACTAACTTGCCTACAAAATTGACTTTTGTCGCCAAATTTTTAAATTAGGCAACAAAAGTAAAGTCTGTGTTACAAAAATGAATTTTGTCATGACAAAAGTAACTTTAGTCCACTGAAAGATAATTTTGTATGACAAAATTTTAAATTTGTAGTATGCTACAAATTTTGTAAACTGAACTCATTTTTGTTGAACAAAACTCACTTTTGTCCGTACAAAAGTGAATTTCGAGTACAAAACCACAAGAGTCCCATTCGGCGCCCCGTAGAAAGCCCTATACATACGATACTGTTTTGGCTGTTCCGTTTTACTGAATTTTGATAATATTAGTCATATTATATCGCATTTTTCACTTATATGACAAGACAATAACTTCATTTCGCGGAGTTTTCGTTTTATGAAATTTTACAATAAAAATAAATTGAAATGGACTGCTTTGTTTGTTTTGCTGAAGAAAAAGATGAATATATTGTATCTGAATCTTAGCCTTCGTAAACTGGGGATTATGATGCCAAAACATGAGAATATCTTTTAGTATAAATAAGTTGGTTGTAACTCGGAACATCCGTTTTTGTGTATAACTGCGTTTGCGCTCAATGTAGATTGTAATTATACTGGTTGACGATAATAGGTCGTCATATTATAATTTATGATAAATATATATACATAGGCGCCCCAGTTTAAAGATAAGAAGAAAACAATTGGTAAAATCAAATGTTACCTTGCAGAAAATGTATAGATTGTTCTGCATTTCTCTTTGTTACATAACCTCCATCAAACTCGCTTCCAAAATGTCTCATATCGATACCAGTACAATACTTTGGCATAAAGGCTTCATAAGGTGAACATTCGATCCACTCTTAAATTGAATTATGAATATCAGTTTCAACATGACAAATATTGCAGTATGTTATTACAAATTTAATCTCAATCCTAATATTTCATTTTGGTACATGTCTATTTAATAAAACCAACCTATTCAATTTAAAAAAAATTACTTGATATGATATAAACGTCAGACAAACTACATCAAACTACATTGTGGCGTTGATACATTGGTTTGGCGCGTAATTTATATTTTGTTTGTGGTGTCCTGCTGTACTGTCATTTATTCATTGGAGTTGTGGTTTACTTGTTGTGATGTACTAACATATTAGTTATTCGTGTTTTTCTATGCCCTCAGTGTTTTTGCACTGATCTTTGAATTCCTGTGACGTAGTATTGTCATTTTAACAATTCGATGTGAGTTAAAAGTTTGGATAGCTATACAACTAGGTTCAAACCACCATTTGTTTTCTTTAAGATGTAATACCACCAAATCATGGTACGTCACATCCGGTTGTATACGAAATTAGGTCGAAAAAAATATTCCCTCAAATTGGATAGTTGTAGGTAATTTATAATACATTTTATTGCAGTAAAACATTTCTGTTTCATAAACATATGTCTTAGGTATTTCAAATCACTATTTTTATTTTATTTGGGGTTTATATAGAATATTTTGTAAACTTGAGGTTATATGGTTCCTAAACCTTGTACACAGGCTAGATAAGGGGAGAAATTTGATTGTTTAACTTCCAGTGATGGTTATTTTATTGTATGCAATGAAATGGTATGTGAAATTTTTTCTATAGTATTGGACAGGATACAACTTTACTCATACCAAGTATTTCTTTATTTGAAACAAAGATAACTTCTGATTATTTTTTTCGAAAAGTGCAAATTTAACAAAGACTAATAGGGGAAAATCAATGGTTGTATTACACCTTAAGTGTCCTGTCCAAAGTCAGAAAAATTGCAGTAGTTTGTTTCTATTCGTTTTATATTAGATTGTTCTGTTGTTTTCCTCTTGTACATTTGTAATAGATGTTTCTTCCTCGGTTCTTCCATTAACTTTGTTTTAACTCAGATTTGTTTTCGCTTAAACGATTTATGGCTATTGAACATCGATATAATAATGTTTCCTTTATACTATCTAACGTCTGAGTCAATTCCTAAAGGATACTTGTTTTCACTGTTGCATTATCTTTACAATATTTAGGCTGGAACTTTTGTCATTC
Organism: Mytilus edulis; assembly: GCA_019925275.1. NCBI lineage: Eukaryota > Metazoa > Mollusca > Bivalvia > Mytilida > Mytilidae > Mytilus > Mytilus edulis. The sequence continues at coordinate 45,326,569 of CM034361.1, read as the reverse complement.
TGCAAATCTACCAAATCTATTTTGTCACTTTATGATAAATGGTGAATGGTTTATAATTGGGCATAGTAAATAGTTGTGATATACATATATATGTAGAAAGTCTCTGAATGGTTGTATAATAAAAACGAACACAAATTCCCATACGTTTCGGCCATTACGGCCTTCTTCATTGGAACAAATTAAAACATTGAAACAAAAATTACATCGCTTGGATACATTACGTTATAATAACTACTATGACGTTCATTTGCCTCGTTATTCTCTTTTTTAATATAAATATTTTTATTATCGTTCATACATAGTGTGGAGTTCCTCATGTTCTAAAGTTTTGTAATTTCTTTATCCAAAAGGCTTCTTTAGTTTTTCTGCAAATTATTATTCAATTCAATATTTAAAAATATGTGTAATTATGTATGTTCATAGTATACAGAAAAACAGAAAACAAAACAATAACAGACTTTGGAAAAAGGGGAAGGGTTTAAAATTGGCAAGTCAGCACGGTCACCGCAGGATAAGACTTTTGATACCTTGCCTAAATCTCCTCCAGATATAAAATCTTTTTTGAAAAACTCATTCTTCAACAATCTATATACTTCATCACGCACTAAATGCCCGCGATTCGCGGGTGTGTTCTAGTATCTATCAAATCAGATGTTTTGACATTTGTTACTGATTGAAATGTAAAACAGACTGATACCATTTCTAGTGATTATGTATGTCATTATGGTTTTACATTCTCAACATATCGTTATATACATTTAAGTTTGTAAGATAAATCAACTTGCAATAAAAAAAAAGTAATTAGTACCATGAAAACTTTTTATTGGTTGAGTACTATTGACGTGAACAGCAGCCAATAAAGGTAATGGTAACTCAGCCTCTTGTAACGTCTCCGCCAAATCACTCCATTTCGATTTATGATTCTAGTCAAAAACAAATGATAACTATCGTAAATTCCTTTGGATTATATTTAATGTGCTACAATACAAGACATACGTGGTTTTGTTTTATCTCAAGTTTTTGTGTATAATAAAATAGAAAATAAGTAAAATCCGCACATATATAATAAGGTACGTAATGGCTGTTTGGGGGAAAATAGAAAAAAACTCGTGAAATGTTGTTTCAAGGTTCATCCTTCCGATTTTGTTGTATGGTCTATAACATTCGTTGTATTATTATAACACTTAAACAATCAATTTTTCATTGAAGAATGTTATTAAATAGACTATTATAGGTGGCAGACCACCAAATACTCCCTCCAATTTAGAACGTGTGAAAAAGTAGCCCTACTCTGACACACAATAGTGCTTTTGATGTCCTTGTTTACTTCAACAAACCAACAAATTTGCAGAACTTTTGGTGAAAGAGTTAAAATCATCATAGATACCAGGACTACATTTTGTATATACGCCAGACGCGCGTTTCGTCTACAAAAGACTCATCAGTGACGCTCGAATCAAAAACAGTAAAATAAGCCAAATAAAGTACGACGTTGAAGAGCATTGAGAACCAAAATTCCTAAAAGTTTTGCCAAATACAGCTAAGATAATCTAAGCCTGAGGTAGAAAAGCCTTAGTATGAGAAATATATCTAGACCATTTTGAGCCAAAATGTACTTGTCTATGAGTTTGAGTTAAAAATTGAGGATTAATACGCTCCATAGTACACTAATTTAACATTTCCAGAAACCCAGGGGTCATTTTTTGAGTACCTCTGTTCGAAGGTCAGTTATTTTGTTAGAATGCTTTAAAGGTATGTTGAAAATTGGCATCAAGAAGGCTTATACATGTACAATTCAGGATATACCTGGTTTCTATGAAGTTAAACTTATTAAGGTAAAATGTTTAGAAAGCTGTGAAAATTGCAAAATTTGGTGGAACAGATAGGGACTTTTAATTGGTGGTCTGACACCTATAGTTTTACCTAAGATTCTTCTTCCTGTTTGTTTTTTATACCGATCAATAGAGTTAAATGATTTTCAACTGTTTTATAATTTTATGCTGTGTAGTAACACCACTAGTACTCTCCCAGATTAAGTGATGGGATATTGAGCACTTTTAACATGCTATGGTCGGGTTGATGTCTTGTTGGCACATCCATCATTTTCATTCCTAATGTTATCAACTCGACACTTTTACTGACATGTTCCAATCCCAAACCAGTAGACTGCATTTGATTTGATTGGTTAACGTTATTCATACATGCCAATAATTTAAAAGTAAATTGTGTTGTTATACATAAATCCGTTAGTCGTTTTGATTGCTTCACATTCATCAGATCGGGAATTAAATACATGGCTAAACGGTGTATTTGTGTTCTCACTGCTGATGGCCGTACGTCGACCTATAACTGCTTTTACCCTGAAATCGACCTACTACATGTAATACTAAAAAAGGTGTACAGCTAAAACGAATCTATATACGAATACTAGACGTGTATAATCTCCTGGTATCCTGTCTCTGTTTACATCACAGTTCAATTTCGGATCCTCACTTAAGTCATGTCGATTTTATCTAAGAACAAATTCACCGATTGGATGCGACAAAGTACAAAATTAATTTCAATATTAGCTGTATTTGTTGAGTAATATCCTTGCTAAAGCTCGCATGACACCTGTGTCTAAGCCCCGTATAAATACACTGATATTTAAAGTTACTAAACAGTTATTGTTTATATATCCTGTTATGTATAATGGATCATTATTTCATTTGTAATCATACCACAGCTTCTAATTCCATATCATTATGATAAATCAACGGCCGAGCGATATATTCTCTTTCTTATCTTTTATGTCTGAAATAAAGCAGCCAAAGACTATGAAAAATAAAGAAAAATCAAAATGTTTATTATCTTTAAAAAAATAATACCTGTCCAAGCAGAATAGCACCAACTTTATTTCCATATATATCCGTCAGCGTTTTATTAGAGTCCTCATCCAAACTATGAAATTCTTCGACACATGATATTAATAGACTTATGAAAGTCTCTGGTGCAGTGCTTAAACTCTTCTGAATAGAATTGCTCACCTCTCGTGGATTGAATCCAGACTTATTTGCATATAATGTTGACAAATACCTAAAAAAGAAATATCTAATGTATAAAAACACAAAAAAGGAAGTTAATTTTATTTTAGAATACATTTATTCTAACTCTCTTTCATAACAGTATTAAAACATGTGACTTTTCTACACTTTACACAAGTATTCCACATTCCAAACTAAAAGACAAATTGAAAGAGTTGGTATTGCTTTGTTTCATAAAAAGAATGGCCAGCGTAGATGTCTTGAAATCAACCCATGGCTGTTTGATATCAAACGAACGAAAACTATCGGATTTATTTCTTATGTGGAACACACTGAACATTTACGATTTTTCAATGCAGTCAATGTTACAATAAAGTATGGGTTTATTTCATGATCTTTCAAGGATATAATGTTTTCCATATTTAATGTGCAGGTTTTGCTACTGTGCTTGATAACAATGAGATAACAAAGGTGTAATGTATATCTGTTTGCAAAGTTCAGTTGTTTTCCAATTGAGGTTAATGTTGTTGTTTGTCTTTGTTGTTGTTTGTTACGGCGTGTTAAAACTCCCCTTTGTTTGACAGTAATTTCTATTGTAGTTACTTTGAATCGTAACGTGAATAAAGCAGTTACATACATTTGATGTCAAAAAAGTTATGTTAGGTTAAAAACAACAATAATATTTCATTGACGCACTTCATCTCTTCATTCAAACAAACAATAAAAAACCAAGTCAATTAATAATTTAAACAATGAGATTATCAAACGAAACACATACTAACTCCTCTCGTATTTATCTGCCTTTAAACTAATAACAAAGGTTGGATGTACACTAAGCTGGTGTATTCTATTACGATTATGTTGAATTAAATGAAACTACTATCGAGTGATGCCAAAAAAATTCCTTCTATTCTAATATGTATTTCTAAATACGGAATGTGAATTGAAACGTCGTAACTAAAGTATGACAATGTATAAATTTAAGGTCTCTAGGAGTTATCAATTTTCAATAGTAAAGGGGTCAATATAATAATGTATGAATTTTAATTTAATTTTTTTGTGTATATTTCGGAGTTTAGTATGTCACTGAACTTTGATATTTCATTTTATATATTATATGAAACCAAAAACAAATCCAGTTTAACATGTCTTTTGCAGTGTTGAATGATAGTTTTTTTTTTATACTAATTGAAAACTATCTGGTTTCTATACATTGTTGTTTGAAAATATGGAAATAATATGTTATCTCCAGTTGGAAAACTAATTTACGGTATTTTTTTTTATAGATTTCTTGACACTGATTCCATAGAAATATGATTTTATACACTGTTACTCTGAACAAAAAATAGCTACTTCATGTTTAAACAAGGTCAACTTTTCAAGGTCATAGAGCCTGCAACCTAATGCAAAAAGTCCCTCGGGTCGATCAGGAAGTAAAAAAAGGTCTAAAGCTAGAACGTAAAATTTACATTTGACCTGTTTCTCAGTTACAAGGTCATTAATCAAGGAACTTAAATTAAAAGACACTAGATTTTTTTATTGTACAAATTTAACCATACGCGTAATTTTAATATAATATAAGGAAAAACTCCTATTTAAGGTCAATGACAGTAAATGGGTTGTGAAACATATTTTGTAAAATTATTCATAGCAGTTTGGTTTTTGAATTATATCTAAAAATCTTGAAAATGATACATTTATCTCTTTTATTTTCTTAAATATTACTGATTGATTTGTTTCAAAATGGATGAAAGGAACCACATGCAAACGACATTTAAGTTTATAAATTTACCTTAAAATCAACAAATTTTATATTTTTACTCAATTGTTTTTTCCTAAAAAAAGTTATATGTTGTTTATTAATACATTTCCGTTTTAATGATGTAAAATAACTGTTTTCATTGGTATAGTCGACTTCGTTTTTGGTGTTTTAACAAATTTCGTTACCTTATCTGTAGTAAACAACGTCAAAATTGATGATTGAGGGTCTACAATGCGATGACGTTAATATTTTTTCGACGTTTTTGTGTATTTTTTCACCACTTTGCTTGATGTATTTCGTGAAATACGGAAAAATACATGGATAAAAGATTGAACATTTGATGATTCAAAGACACATTAAAAAACGGTTTTTGCTGATTTTATGTGTTTTCTATACGAATGGGCACTTGCATTGTATTTGGAAAGAATTCAATCAGAGTTTAAGGGGAAAAAGAGATAAAGACATATTTGTTTTCGATTTTCAGATACAGTTCAATATTTTAAGAAAATCTGTGACATAGTTCAATTAATGTAAATTGCCCTCAATGTCAGCTTACCCTTTCAATCAAATTGTATGTGTAGAAACATGTTACAACTAATAATTTAGTAGAATATGTACTAGAAAAAATAGGGGTTAATTGACAAATTTGGTCATATAAAACTTTTTTGTAGATCTTACTTTGCTAAACATTTTTGCTGTTTACAGTTTATTTTTATCTTCAATAATAGCTTTTTTGTGCTAATGCGGCGTAAAGCAACCAACAATCAATCAATCAATCTATCTTCAATAATAATTCAGATAATAACCAAAAACTTTCCTTAAAACAACAAATTTCGTGGCAGCAACCCAATAATTGGTTGTTCGGTTTGTCTTGAAATTTCAGGGCTGATCAAAATATAAATCTTGACCTTTTAAACATGTTTTCCCCATGTCAGATTTGCTCTAAATGCTTAAGTTTCTGCGATATAAGTCAAAAACTGCATTTGATCCCTATGTTCTATTTTTAGGTGTGGCGGCCATGTTTGTTGATGGATAAAAAATTATGATACAATTCATAAACTAGATTCCAAAAGAAACATTCATTTACATCACTGTACTAGTATACATATTTTTAGGGGCCAGCTTAAGGACACCTACGGGTGCGGGAATTCTCTACATTGAAGACCCATTGGTGGCCTTCGGCTGTTGTCTGCTCTATGGGCGGGTTGTTGTCGCTTTGACACATTCCCCATTTCCTTTCTCAATTTTATTTAAAATTAAAAAGTATAAGGCACAATTGTATCACAGGAGAAGATTTTTTTTTAATGTTAGCAAACTTGATAAACAAATTGTGTAAAATTGTCTTTTAAAAAAAAGGGCAATAACTCCTTGAGGGGTCAATTGACCATTTTGGTCATAATTTGTTTTGTATATCTTAATTTACTGAACATTATTGCTGTTTACAATTTATATATATCTATAATAATATTAATGAAAACAAAACACTGCAAAATTTCCTCAAAACTACCAAGTTAGTGGCAGTAACCCAATAATGAGTTGATCGATTCTTCTGACAATTTCAGGGCTGACAACTCGTGACAATATACCAATTTTACGTTATTTGGAAGACTAGAAACTTCAAACTACCAAAAGAAAGGGATAAGTAAATCGATTAGTTTCAATATGATAAAACATGAAATGCAAGTTTTGTTCATATATATAAAACAAAATACGAACACCGAAGCCTTTTCTACTATGTGTGAGTCTTTTGGATATTAATTTATATTTTTGCGCGGTCAGGTCAGTGTAATGATCTCTTCAATACTGCATAAGTTATCATATACTATGCTTTTTTTTAGTGTATATAAGTTATGTAGTATACATACTTTTAACATGGACAATCATATTGTATCAACAGGTACATATTATACTCAAATATTTACTCACCATATCTATGATGAGTTTATTTGAAATAAATCCTTTTTTTGGGAAACAAAATCTTCAATCCCACGTTTTTGAATGAACTACATATTTCCTTTCAGAAAATATTTAACTAGTAGCACATGGCAAAAGATCACTCGAATTGTAATCGTAATAGAAATTAACATAACAAAAGAACGGGATGAAGTGCTATAAAATTGAAACTGCTTTATAAATACAGGTAGCTCTTGTGAGAAAAAAAATACAGATAGAATTGATAATTTATTCAAATGATTATATATGGTAAATTGTATAAATATAGTGATAGAGGATGATAACATGGGCATTAATTTTGTACAAAGTTAAATGATGTTTATAAAAAGAAATGTTAATTACTTATAATGGGAGTTCTTTTTTCGCATTTACTTCCCCCCCCCCGACAAATGATACTTAAAATCGGGGGTCCCTTAGTTGCTACCCTGGACAACTAATGGTTGATGTAACATTAAAATTGAAAAAAAAAACCCAAAACATGACCTTTGATTGTTGACAAAACCATCATGACAAACGTTCGATAAAGGTGAAAATTCCTATAAGACTTCATTGAATCGATTCAATCGAAATCAGCCAAAAGTACTTGAAGATATAACGAACAAATGGGTGGAAGAAATTTGTCGTTTGTTTTAGGTTACGTGTGAGATACACTAACACTAAACCTGTGTTTGAGGAGATAACCCTTACAATAGAAAACTACGGCTTAACCAAGTGAGTTCTGAAAGCGCAATAACAGTTCAATATGATATCATAAATATGTTAGTGAGATCTTATACCACACTAAAAGGTTTGTCGAATGAAGAAAACAAATAATAATGAAAAACCAATTGTCCAGTGAACAATTGAACAATTGAAGGTCTTTCCATATTTATTTACAAATAATTGATTAGAAGCTACTTCTGGTTGACTGGATGTTACTATTCCCATCCTATCATACATTTAGGTTTCTCCGGATTCAATAAATACATGTTTTTTTTTATACTATTGCATGAAAGAAAAGAGATAATTGAAAACTACTGGTCTCATATGATAGCTTTATTTACAATAATTAAATAAATATATTGTTCAATCTCCCTTTGTCCGAAAAACGGGATAAAATTGGCTACTGCCGGTTACGAAAATGTAATTTTTGGTCCCATATATTAACTTTATTTACAATGATTCCAAAAATGTATAGTTTGTATAAACTTATAGCTGTAACGAGGGAGTTAAGAACCTTATGCCGGTTTGATAAATTGAATGCAACGTCCTGTCTCAAATGCTAGGCTAATGTACTTTTGCATGAAATAAGTGCAAACATTACTACTTCCTGCTCACTCAAGGTCACTTTCGGTTCATATTGTGCAAGGTCATATGCCTCTAAACATTTTGCAAAAGATCTTATAGCTTCATCATGTACCAATTTGCAGTAATAATCAATTTACCTTAGAATAACACATTTCAGGAGCAATATCTTTTTAAAGTTATTTTTGGATTGTTTCAGACTTCTTTTTCAGAATAAAACAAACGTTTTGCACTAAGTTTATGAATAACTTTAAAAGAGTCAGAGAAAAACCAAAAAACATGAAAAAGGCAAAATTGAGAACATGAAACATAAAGACAATTTTTTTCGGTAAAGTTAGATAACTCCTATTTTATTTAACCCAATTGCTTCGATCTAAATGAGCCAAATATTCTTGAGGATGTAAAAACCAAACATGAAAAAGAATTTGGCTGTTATATTTAAAGTAATGAAAGAGATACAACCACAAGAAAAACAGTGTTTTGGGAGAAATGAATATTCGCTTAAACAGGATTTAAGTTTTAAAACCGTTATAAAAATATCCATAACACTGGCGAAACAAATTTAAACTGCAAGAAAAGGGTTTGGCAGAAATTTCTTTTAATGATTATCATTTTCAGAACAAATACAATTTGTCTTTCCCGATCTTATTATGATAAATATAAATCAATTGTTTTACGAAAATTTGTACACGATCTTTGCTCGTAGAGACGTGATTGATTCATTGACTTTTTAAATTTTTTGATTTACTGATATTTTGATTTATTAGTTGGTTGGTTGGTTTGTTGATTGGCTGCTATATTAATTAAACATATGGGATACGGCTTCTTGAAATATGCAAAAAAATAACAGATGAAATCTTTGACCGCGTATAAAACAGATATATTTGTTGGTCGGTTGATTGATTGATTTGTTATGATCGTATTGCTTGCAATCTAATGCAAGTTTTTCCTTGACTCTACCATGTATGAATATGACATAGTTGAAGATAGGGTCAAAATCTAAAATTCGGAGATAACTGCATTTTATTTTAAGCTTTGCCTTCGTAAAACGTAAATTGAGTTTACCTAGCGACGCGGAACGAAGATTGGTAAACGGATATTTGCGACAGTTAAATCGAGTTTTACGAAGGCCAAGCTTAAAATACAATACAGTTATCTCCATTCGTAAGCCACATATCAAAATAAGTCATTTAATAAATATTTGCCTTACAAATGGCATAAATGAAAAAGTCCGCTGAACTGTTGCATCGTCTAAAGCATCTAAACAATGTGATATCATATGTATACTCTGGATGTCAAACATAAATACTAAACGTATTTTTATTTTTAACAAGGAAACAGTGTTTGGGGAGATAACTCAAACAAAGAAAATAATTCGATAAAGCAGGGTCAATTTCAAAGGCGGATAAACTATGCGATATCTACGAGATATCTCAGCGACATTTTGCGAAACAAAAAATTTTACGCAAGAAACAAAAAAGGCGGAAAATATGTATTTACAAAACCTTTAAACAGACTTATTAAGGGATTAGTTACGATATTTTTGTCAGGTCATTAAAGATTGCATATGTTGGCTTTAATATTGATTCACTTATAGGGTCTTTGCAACGGAAATAAACACATTTATTTAAAAAACAGTTGTTGGCATGACACGGGTTATGTTCTTCTCATAAATTTTATGATAGTATGATACTTAACCCATAACTGGAGGGATTGTGCATGAAATTCCTATGATGAAGACATAATCTTTCAATCAGTTTAATTGAGGTCTGGAGCTTGCATGTCAGTTAACTGCTAGCAGTCTGTTGTTATTTATGTATTATTGAAATTTCATTAATTTTCTTTTGTTACATCGTGTGACATCGGACTCGGACTTCTCTTGACATGACATTTAATATGCGTATTGTTATGCGTTTACTTTTCTACATTGGCTAGAGTTATAGGGGGAGGGTTGAGATCTCATAAACATGTTTGACCGCGCCGCAATTTTGCGCCTGTCCCAAGTCAGGAGCCTCTGGTCTTTGTTAGTCTTGTATGATTTTTAATTTTAGTTTATTGTGTATAATGCGGAGTTTAGTATGACGTCTATTATCACTGTACTAGTATACATATTTTAAGGGGCCAGCTGAAGGACGCCTGTGGGTGCGGGAGTTTCTCGCTACACTTAAGAACCATTGGTGGCTTTCGACTATTGTCTGCTCTATGGTCGAGTTGTTGTCGCTTTGACACATTTCTCATTTCCTGTCTCAATTTTATTGATCAGAAAAGTGGAAAGACCTTTTAATCAGATCAAATATTATAGGTCTTTCGACAAAAAAGTTAAAATACCAAATAATAATCAGGACAAAAGCAAAGCGTCTTTCCATGGAAAATTAGAAAGATCTTATTATGGCTACATGACGTAGTTGATTAGTTATGACGATTTCAAGATCTGAGATCGATAGGAGGGGTTTCAAACCAAACACTTTAAGCAGATAACTGAAACCGTTATTGCAACTATGCATAATACGAATGAAGGTTACAAAATATAAGGTTTATTAGGAGACTGACTTCATACTAGTATATCTTCGTGAAGGCATATTAACATTTATATGATGAAATGGAATTCATCCTCTATTGATATTTTCTGTTTTATTAAACAGGTTTTAGAAGAGCGAAGCTTACATTGAAGATCATCGATTAAATCTATCTTAAAAAAAAATCTTCACAGCAATAAAGTGATTTACTATTAGTGTTATAAAATTTTTACAAAAAAGTCTGACTTCACGACTTATGCAATATTTCAAAGTGCACATTCCTCCGTATTTATTTGAGAACAAGAATCTGTGACAAGTATTTTGTCTTAAAAAGATTAATAGCCGATTTTAGGTACACTCAATAAAAATAAGCCTCCTTTTACATTTAAAAAAAACCAACCAACCTGATGTTGAAGTAGCCTTCTATATTTAAAGAATGTTATTTGCAAGGGTCGCCGGTTAACTTATGAATTAGTGGTATATTTGTTACAGTTTTATCCATTCAAATAGATGTAAAACTAGTCATTTCAATTGACTGCAAACTTTCAAATGTGTTTTTGACTCCATCACGAAATGTTTAACCTTTACGATGTGTCTATGTCAAAACTAACAAACGACACATCTTAGAGTGCGGTTTATCATCTACGTCGACTAGTCCGCAAAGTACCGAACGTGACCTTTTCCCGAAAATGACATTCTTAAAGAGTGTGTTTTGGCATTGCTATAAGAACGCATCTGTATTATACATTAAACATTCATGTATTAACTTATGATGTGTCTTTCGTAAGTTTATCTGGCTAGATGTTGTGCTATGTCCTATTGTTTGAAATTGAGAAAGGAAATGGGGAATGTGTCAAAGCGACAACAACCCGACCATAGAGCAGACAACAGCCGAAGGCCACCAATGAGTCTGCAATGTAGCGAGAAACTCCCGCACCCGGAGGCCTCCTTAAGCTGGCCCCTTAAAAATTATGTATACTAGTTCAGTTAAATACCTGAACGTATAAGACGTCTGCATGTTGAGTTATATTTACGAATTATTTCCTGATACCGATGATAAAATTTAGTAAATATTTTGACTAGTTTGTGATATCGAAACCCCTGGTGTAATAATTTGTCAGTAATACATAATTTTTTCTCGCTAAAATCTAATACGTTGTTACATACAATAGGGAATCGTACAAGTTGAGATATATAAACACCGTAAGATGGTGACAAGGGAACGTCACCATCTAATAATGAATAATCAACAATAGGAAATGAAGAATCTCTTTTATCATAAATATTTGTATTAAGCTTCCTGTTAATGATACAGATATCAAGATAGAGCGAAGGGCAGTGGTCATTGTTAGTATTAGCTTTATTTAAAGTAAGGTCAAAAGAATACATTTCTTGAGTATGATACTGAAGTCGTCATTATTGAGAGCCAATATATCATCCAAATAACTAAAAGTTTTGTTAATAGTTATCAAAGGTACCAGGATTATAATTTAGTACGCCAGACGCGCGTTTCGTCTACATAAGACTCATCAGTGACGCTCATATCAAAATAGTTATAAACTAAACAAATGCAAAGTTGAAGAGCATTGAGGATCCAAAATTCCAAAAAGTTGTGCCAAATACGGCTAAGGTAATCTATGCCTGGGATAATAAATTCCTTAGTTTTTCGAAAAATTCAAAGTTTTGTAAACAGGAAATTTATAAAAATGACCACATAATTGATATTCATGTCAACACCGAAGTGCTGACTACTGGGCTGGTGATACCCTCGGGGACGAAACGTCCACCAGCAGAGTAATTTTGTATCAAATGTTGTTGGATTTATTTGTTTTCGCACAGTTTTCATTTTAACGAAAACCGGAATTCCCCAATATATAAATTATCACACTATTGGTGACATATGTTTTGTAATGGCTAGACAATACAGTGTTGTACTGTGTGTGGATTGTGTCCGTTGTTATGCTGTGGATTACAATTTATAAAATACTATTATATTTTTTATTAATGAATTTATCTATCCTTAATGTTCGTTTGTTTATTTGTACTGTATTCCTGTCACATAATTATATAATATATTTTAAACATTTAAGCGAAATTTGATATTTGTAAGACTAGCAATAAAACCAGGTTCATTCATCCTTTTTCTTAAAATATCCTGTACAAAATTAGGAATATGCCAGTTGTTGTGCAATAGTTCGTTTCTATGTCTGTTGACGTTTGTTTTTGTAGCAGTTCATTGGTTCTGTTATAACGTTGTTTTTTTTGTAGTTGATGTATTTCCTTCGGTTTTGGTTTGTGACCCGGACTTGTTTTTGCTTAATCGATTTATTACAATGGAACAGTGGTATAATACTGTTGTCGTTATTTTCCCTTTGAAAACAAGTAATATATGTATGTTATTATGCTTTGCTAATATTTAATCAATTAATTGAATGTAAACTTACCATGCAGACCCGGATACCCCGGCTGTATACATAGCATCATTTAAAATTCCCAAGTCGTCGAGTGCAATCATAGCACCACACATTCCAACTACAGCACGCATCCCGCCTCCAGATCCAATAACTGCAATGTTTGGTACCTACAGTTTTAAAAGTGAATCGATATAGCCAATAATATTTCTTAACATATATTTTTCTTACATCACTCTATCTATTATATTCTAAAATAATATGGTATTCGTCTTCTGGGGTAAATTCAGTAAATAAACATACGTCATCAGGAACCGCCCATTTGGAGGAGAGCTTTCTGTATAAAACTGAAGTCATGTGCTCTTCTGATTGGTAGATGATGTTTATAATACATATTTTTTGGTAGATGGATCAAAACTAGAGTTGGAAAAAATAAATAAACAAAATGCTGAATGTACATGTACTTATTTGTTTTACTACAGGGTTGAAAAGTAATTGGGGTCAGTATAGGAATTCAGTGCGAATCTACATTGTTTGTAAACAAGGTCATGTGAATACCCAAAAATGCCGCATGACCCTATTATTGCAAAAGATATGGCTACATTTGTACTTTCATGAATGATATATGAAAGTTCTAATTTCTTAAGGTAAATCAGGTATAAATTTAATTCCATACATAGATTAGCATTAAAGTCAATGGGAAATTGTTTACTGAATTTACCCCTATAGGAAAATATGCACTCTTTCACTGTACTTGTCCAAGGCCACACAATAATCTCAAAACTCATTTCCTGTAAATGTTAATGTAATGGAAGGAGTTTGGAACCATTTGAAGTTGTTTTTTACACTATCTTTAACTGCGGCTTTCCAGGATGCACTGCGTGTACTGGGAGAGGAAGCATTGGTATATGGTAAAAAACTAGTTTTTGTGTCCAGATAAAAGAAACAATAGACATAACACTTGAGAGTTATGATAGCAATGAAATGTATAAATATTCCACCAATTTACATCACATTTTGCACATATTTTTCCTCATAATGTATGAAATCATATGAAAAAAAACCCGGATTCCCTCCCTTTGATATAGTGTTTTTTAGCTGTGTTTTCCATGTTAAGTTGTAGGACGAGACTCAGTGGTAAATAAGGACTTTTCTAGTATCTTAACACTGGAATAATTTGACCGCATGAAGATATTCATTTATTTGTATATAACGCGTTGCGTTTCTTTATTTAAACTACATGTGTCAAAGCGACACGAATGGCCCTTCTCCAAAAGTTGACAAATCTGCAATTTCAATAACACATGTGACACAAACATGATGGTAGTCTCACATATAAAAAAATCAGCTAAAAATCTGGAGGCTATAGAAAATGTCTGTATAATTGTCATTTTCAACAATTTTCAAAGTTATAAACCCTTAATTCTAAAAAAAAGATAGCGGAGCTGAACGCAACTTAAACTTGATCTGTAACCATCATGGTTACCTCACATACCAAAAATCAGCCCAATAACTGAAATCATTTAGAAAAAAGGTCCGTTTAACTGTGATTTTCAACAATTTATCGAAGTCCAAAGTCCAAAATTACAGCAAAAATCATCATGAGTAACTCACAAACCAAAAATCAGCCCAATACCTGGAGGTGTTTAGAAAAAAAGTCTGTATAACTGTGATTTTCAACAATTTATCAAAGTCCAAAGCCCGTAATTTCGGCAAAAATTAGCCCAGCAGAACAAAACTTAAACTTGATCTGTAACTCATCTGGGTTAACTCACATGCCACAAATCATCCCAATATCTGAAAGCGTTTAAAAAAAGTCCGTATAACTGTGACTTTCAACAATTTATCAAAGTTCAAAGCCCGTAATTTTGGTAAAAATTAGCGGAGCGGAACGAAACTTTTACTTGATCTGTAACTCATTATGGAGAACTTACATTCCATAGATCAGCCCAATATCTGAGGTAGCAATACACAGTTAGGAAAATAACTTAAAATTGACACTCATAATTTTTAAACACCCTCTTTCCCCTCCTGTCTAACAAAGAAGGCTTTATATGTGTGTTATGCATGTATATACTTATAGAAAGAGAATCTTCCATAGATTTGATTTCTAATGGTCATAAGGGTGAAATATAATCCCTCTTGGGTGTAACCATGGAAACAATCTGCATTTCTTAGATACAAAATATAGCAAAAAAGGGGGGTGAACATGTCACAAAAGTCTCCAAAATTTGGTCTAAAGGAAAATTTCAATCAATTACAGTAATACCTTTCCTGAATCCATAGGTTTATATCTATCAAGTGGTCCCAAAAAAATCATATGCTTATCTGCTCGTTTTTCCATAAAATTGAATTGAAAAGATCGAGCGCAAAATCTTATATATTCGACAATCATATAAATGGCCTATAAAACATGTTAAAAACAATCTTAATGTTCGTATTGCTACCTGAAGCGGTTTAGAAAAAAAAATCCGTATAATGGTTTGTTGCGGAATGACGGAATGACGGAATTTCGGAATTACGGAATTTCGGTATTTCGGAATTAGCGGAATTTCGGACAAGGATAAAACTATATGTCCCCGACCACGTATTTGCGGGGCCATATAAATAAACTAGACAACTTTTTATGATTACATGTCCTTCATCTATGAACTAGAGTTGAAATGTTTGTAATTGGATTACTTTGTTAAATAATTGTTTTTAAATATTCTAAATTGTTACTTTAATTTTCCAAATGCAAAGTTTTGTCATACCCAGTCTTATTTATTTATATATGGCACTTTTTTCTACTTCAGTTCTGGCTGTCTAGTTTTGGCGAAGAATCCATCCTGATGTTGGGGTAACAGGAATTCCTGCAGAGTGATTGTCAATGACATTTTGTAAACTTTACAAGTAATTAAAACACAGATTTAGTATACTGAAACATAATTGTTGTTTCATTTGGTATGAAACTGCTTAAAAAAACCTCTGACAGTAAAACTACCGATGGGCGTCCGCAAAGCTTCAAATACAATACAGTTATCTCTATTCTAATGCAAAACAAGTTTATAGTTAAATTTCAATCATTATTTCAGTGTAAAATGTTCATTAAAGAAAATTCCGCGAAAAGATGTTATGTTCTTTGGTCCCTACACTAGGTGACGTCATAGGTATGCTTCCGGCGTCAAACATAAACAACGGCCGTTTTCTGGCTTCTGTGCCGCTTCAGAATGTAATAAAATTTGATAAAAAGAAGATTTTTAGGCGCAACAAGTGAGTTTTTTGTTTATTATTGTAGAAATAACATGTCAATACATTCCGAAATTCAAAATGTCGGCTTCCTTAGTTACAGACAAGGATATAGAGAATTTTACGCTTGCTGTTATCCAATCAGAACAATTGTTACAAAATAATTGCATTAGAATTTCTAATTGACGGTCCTTTATCTGCTGTTTATGAACTCTCACTCTATCAATTAGTCTATTGGTTTGACCTATGTAATTTTGATTACAAGTGGGACAGGTTGCACACTAAATAATATTTTCCGATTTGCAGTTCATGCTTTGATTCGGTTTGATTACTGTGCCGGATTGTGCCACTTCTAGCATTTCGTAGGTTCCACATCTGGTTTCCCGCATTTTTGTATTTCTGCTACCTTATGTGTACTGAATTCAGTCGGAAAGCAAGCCCTTAGAAACGACCGTTGTTGCTACTTTCTTAAGACAACAATGGGACTGATATTAAAACCCGCCATTCTGAAATTGCGTTAATTTCGCGGATTTTTTTTTTTGGCCCCAATTTGGAAGTTTATCTATTTTTCAGTTTCCCACTTGCCATTAGGGTCTGAAATAGATTTATTTCGATTTGTTGAGCATGGAGTTTATTGTCAAAAGGAAAAAAAATCTCAAACATGTCAAATTGGCCGTGTTTTAACGATCCCGTAATGCCGTTGATCGTCGTTTAAAATTATTTTCTTCTATTTTTCACAGATTAACAAAGACTATATGTACTATACAAACAATTAATAATACGTATCTCAAAATTTAAAAAAATCATAAAGTATTTGACGTTCTATTACCCCTTGGGAAACCCCGTTTGATCTAAATTCCAAAAGAAAGACATTTTTTGACATTGTAGTTTTTCGGTCTTACACATCGATGTCACCTGGCATCTGAACACAGTCAATGTACACACATTTAGTATGTTTGTTTGAAAAAGTAATGGCGAGATCAGCTGTGAATATTTGACTGGATTAATTATTCTCTTTAAGTCAGTGAAATGTATGACTAAACTAAAACAAGGTAAGGAAATCTTATACTGTCTTTGCACAACCTTAACTGCTTTAGATGCACTGACATAAAACATATTCGTTGTTTAAAATAATACTTTTTTTTTGTGATAAAGGAATCCTGCAAAAGTAAATGAGAAAGTATTGTCCTAAATTTCAACTTAGGCAGCCAACAACCATTTGATTTTCTGTAGGGGGTAGGGGTGGTGGCTTTTGATTGTTTTGAAGAAAAAAAGTTTGTTTCCAATTTTGGGATAAAAATAATTTGTTTTTGACCCTGAAAAAAAAAATGTTTGTTTTACCCTCAGCTGCCATTAAATGAAATGCTAAAATTGAAAGAGAAGAATTGTTTTCAACTTGTCTGGAAAAAAATCCATAGTACCCCCCTCCCTGAAAACAAATGGTTGCTGCCTTCAAACAATCTCTTTCAGAGTATCATTTTAATCAATCTTATTCAAAGCATTATCATACTGACATGAAGTGTGACTTAATTTTGACTTGTGATCTAAAACATAATTGTTGACTTAGCCCCCAGAAACTGCTCTGAAATACTTTTATATAAATGTAAAAATGCATAGTTTTTTTAATGTTATTATTATTTTTTTCAAATAGAAAAAGAAAAATATTACTAAGTCTATTTTGTTCTTATTTATTTTCAAGTTCATGACCAGCACCATTTATTTATTGGTTTAGTGTGTTATTTTTATAATTTGAGTCCATTCATTAGAACTATAACTTGCATGAAATCAATGAGACAACATGGTTATATTTAGTTTGTTCATACAAGGATTGCAAACTAATTTTCCTTTTATAAATTTAAAATAATGAAGATTTTACATTCAGAATACTTTCATTATGATCTCTTTTATGTTAAAATGAAAATGGTAGGACCAACTTGCAAGTGTCAGTAATGAAAAGGAATTCCTGTTTTTTTTATCATTTTAATACTGTCTTGATCCATTATTCATGAATATTTAGACTACCCCTTGTATAAATTGAGTAGACATTTATTTCTGTGTTAAAATAATTTGGTTGCAGCAGTAAAAAATACTTTAATACCAAAACAAGATTAAATTAACTATTGGAATATTAAATTAATATTAAATTATTAACCCTAGTATGGCACAAAGGGACACATAGACTAGGGCCTATTTCACAGGGACTGAGTTCTGGAAAGTGATAAAATGTGTTTCTCTATTTTTTGGCACATGTTTACAGTATCAAAATATATTTAATAAGATAATTTTTAATAATATCCACATGTAAATAACAGCATATTGCTTGATATAACAATAGTTTGTTCATGATAGTGTCAAACAAAGGGACGTAATCGTGAATTACCGTCGGCCCCGCTTCGTCAGAAATATCGACACATCTAACTGGCACATTTGCGTATCTTAGCATATCAACTGGCACAAATTTGACACATCATAGTCCAAGTTATGTTACATAACATAATTTAAATTCAGCATAGCTTCCCGAGAAGTTAAGAAAGAAAATTACGATTTTAATTTTCTGTGACCAATTTTTTTCGTCAACACCTCGACTTTGAAGACACATTTTGAGAGAAAAAAATGAGTTTAATCCATAATTGAGTTGAGTAATATATTTCTTATATACTCAAGAATGTTCACTTAAAAGGAAATTAGTTTTAATTCATGCAAAAAACTACAAATTCCAAAAAACGAGCTTCACTTTTTTTGCTAAAAAAATGCCCATATATGGTAATCACATGACGTCCATTGTTGCTTTAAGAAATGGGGTCAAACCGGGGTCAGCTTTCCGACTGAATTCTGCTCGTGTAAGAAGTTCCTTCAGATTCGGTGCTTGTCGACGGCTCCCAATAAGCTGTGATTCATCTACTAGATCTTTCATTTTCTTTGATTGATGTAGAATAGGTAAAAACCCTTTAGCAGAATTAAAGATCTGGTAATTACGTGGATTATGAGTCATAACAAACGGAATTGATTGTTGTTTATCTTTTTTGTCATCCCTTGATACTGTTTTTTCTCAATTCAGCGATTGGAATTACTTTAATGTAACGTCACAAGTCGCTGGGATTCGAACCCATGCTAATGAGATATCGTGACATCAAATCGCATGCACTGCAACCGGCGCGCTAGACCACACGACCACCTGGGCTTCATTACAATAAAACTTTCGGTGGCCGGTGTTACCTTTCCACGTTAGTTTTTATCTAGCGTCGTACTACAGTACATGATATATAATGCATGAGGATGTTATTTTTACAGATCAGCTAAATTATCTATAGTAAAGGATCCTACAAATTAATGTTAGATACAGTCACAGAAATAATTATATTTATAAGTACGTCTGAACCAGTGAAAACTCTACAAAAGATTTGTCTATCGGATCACCAGTCGTGATGGTGATAAATATATATATATATATAAGTGCCTATAAATAACAGCACATGAGATACAAATCTATGGGAGTGCGGATTAATCAGAACAGAGATTAATTCAATTACACAAATAAAATTATAGATTGCCTAACAATGTAATTTTAACACACTATTTAGAATGTATATAAGAATGCTAAAAATATATTTAAAAAATGATGAATAAAAAATATTGGACAATGGACATTGCTTACTTCAACTACCAATTTTGTAAAACTCTTGAACTTCATCAATATCATGTATTATTTTCAAGGCAGCTAAATTCAAGTGCAACATATACATTGAGCTGCAAAAGTTTCATATCATCTACATCCGATTTCACCTTGATCGATGCACGCTTGATAAAGCTAGTTGGTCTAGCAAAATATTGCGTTTATTTTCATCATTTTGTAAATATTTTAAACATTCTTATATTTACATACAAAATAGTGTGTTAGAATTACATTGTTAAGCAATCTATATCTATATATATATATATATATTAAAGTACGTCTGAATCAGTGACAACTCTACAACAGATGTATCCATTGGATCAACAGAATTGATGGCGATACATGGCTGTGTACATTCTGTATATACAACCATCAACCCAACAATGTTAGATCCGTAAATTTGCTTTCGCAAATGTTTTGTTCTTCCCTCGTCGGGATTCGAACCCATGCTAATGAGATATCGTGACACCAAATCGATTTCACTGTATCCGACTTGCTACACCCCTCGACAACCTTGCCTTCATTAAAATAAACCTTTCGGTGGCCGGGTGTTACCTTTCCTCGTCAGTTTTTATATAGCGTCGTAATACAGTACATGATATATCAGGCATGAAGATGGTATTGGATCAGATCAGCTTATTTATCTATAGTAAAGGATCCTACAAATTAATGTTAGATACAGTCACAGAAATATTTATATTTATAAGTACGTCTGAACCAGTGACAACTCTACAACAGATGTATCAATCGGATCACCAGCAGTGATGGTGATACATGACTGTGTACATGCTGTATATACAACTCGTCTAAACATCAACCCAACAATGTTAGATCTGTGAAAGCAAATATTTTTTTCTTCCCTCGCCGGGATTCGAACTAGTTCAAATGTAAGGTAGCAAAATATCGAGGACATAATTACATATCTTGTTAATATGCTTTTTTTGAGGTAATATAACAGAAACAAGAAGGTGTTCATAGTACACGAATGCGCCATCCGCACTATCATTATCTATGTTTAATTGACCATGAAAATGGCGGGGAATCTCTGATTTGGCATTGAAATTAGACAGATCATATCATAAGGAACATGTGGACTAGTTTTAAGTTGATTGTACTTCAACATCATCAGAAACTACCTTGACCAAAAACTTTAACCTAAAGCAGGACGAACGAACGGACGGACGAACGGACCCATAGACCAGAAAACATAATGCCCATAAATGGGGCATAAAAGAGAATTCGTCCATTACAGATCAATACTAACAAAAACTTTTCTGTTTGATGTAGAGCACCTGGATCGCTTATTTAAATTGAGACATAATGATTGATAGCAAATGATAACTAAGTAATTATAGTTTTATATGGTAAGTGATGATTTAACGAACATTTTATTTGCCCTAAAAAGCACTGTAAAAGTATCTTTATGTTATAAAAGATCATACTCAATCGACTTGGTTGCAAAGAATGATATACTAATTGGTGAATTGTATTTACTGAAAATGTAATGGACGTCAAGTTGGTTACTTATTCCCTATTCCCTATTCGTTACCTATTCCCTATTCCCTATTCGTTACCTATTCGTTACCTATTCGTTACCTATTCCCTATTCGTTACCTATTCCCTATTCCCTATTCGTTACCTATTCGTTACTTATTCCCTATTCCCTATCGTTACCTATTCGTTACTTATTCCCTATTCCTTATTCGTTACTTATTCGATTTTTAATATCCTTCCCCCTTTTTAATTGTTTATACTCTTATATCTGGTAATAGTTCTAAATTTGTTGAGGTAAAATGACCTTTTTATGACCTAGTTATATGTGTTTGTGCTCAACCGATCCTTTTACTCTATGTTCGATACTCATTTGTCCTTATTTGATTTTTATACGTTCTACCTTTTAACTGCTTTATGTCCGTATGTTTGAAGATGGATCTTGGTTCGAAGAGATGAAATCACTGTGTTAGCGCTTGTATAAAAAAGAAGATGTGGTATGATTGCCAATGAGACAACACCCAACAATAGACCAAAATGACACAGAAATTATCAACTATAGGTCACTGTACGGCCTTCAACAATGAGCATAGCCAAAACCGTGTAGTCACCTATAAAAGGTCCAGACATGACAATCTCAAACAATTCAAACAACAAAACAAACGACCGTATTTCATATACAAAAAAATAAACGGAAAACAAATATGTAACACAAAAGCAAACGATAACTACTTGATTTCAGGCTCTTGTCTAGGAACAGGCACATACTAACATAATGTGGAGGGGTTAAACATGTTAGCAGGGTGTACATCGTTTCGGAGCATGCTATTACCTTGTTTAATTCGTTCCATCATTCGCTTATAATACGTGTATCATACGTTGCACATTTTAAAACATGATTTTCAATTATTTTGTTGTCTCTGGTGGTAGATTTGGGTTCTTAGAGGTGATATAACTCTATTAGCGCATATGTACCCGTTCAAGCGCTCGGATAATACCCTGTGAAATATTCGTTACTTATTCGCTTTTAATACGTTTGTAACGTTGCACCTTTTAGAAAAGAATTTTCAATTGTGTCCATGTCTCTAGTGGTAACAATGAGTTCTTAGAAATGAAATGACCCTATTAGCGTGCATGTACCCGTTCCAGCGCTCGGTTAATACCCTGTTACCTATTCGTTACATATTCGTTACCTATTCACTTATAATACGTTTGTTGTACGTTGCACCTTTTAGAAAAGGATTTTCAATTGTGTTCATTTCTCTGGTGGTAATAATGTGTTCTTAGGGATGAAATGACCCTATTAGCGTGCATGTACCCGTTCCAGAGCTCGGTTAATACCCTGTTACCTATTCGTTACATATTCGTTACCTTTTCACTTATAATACGTTTTGTTGTACGTTGCACCTTTTACAAAAGGATTTTCAATTGTGTTCATGTCTCTGGTGGTAACAATGTGTTCTTAGAGATGAAATGACCCTATTAGCGCGCATGTACCCGTTCCAGCGTTCGGTTAATACCCTGTTACCTATTCGCTACCTATTCGTTACCTATTCACTTATAATACGTTTGTTGTACGTTGCACCTTTTAGAAAAGGATTTTCAATTGTGTCCATTTCTCTGGTGGTAATAATGTGTTCTTAGAAATGAAATGACCCTATTAGCGTGCATGTACCCGTTCCAGCGCTCGGTTAATACCCTGTTACCTATACGTTACCTATGCGTTACTTATTCACTAATAATACGTTTGTTGTACGTTGCACCTTTTAGAAAAGGATTTTCAATTGTGTCCATGTCTCTGGTGGTTACAATGTGTTCTTAGAAATGAAAATAAACTATTAGCGTGCATGTACCCGTTCCAGCGCTCGGTTAATACCCTGTTACCTATTCGTTACCTATTCACTTATAATACGTTTGTTGTACGTTGCACCTTTTAGAAAAGGATTTTCAATTGTGTCCATGTCTCTGGTGGTAACAATGTGTTCTTAGAGATGGAATGACCCTATTAGCGCGCATGTACCCGTTCCAGCGTTCGGTTAATACCCTGTTACCTTCTCGTTACCTGTTCGTTACCTATTCACTTATAATACGTTTGTTGTACGTTGCACCTTTTAGAAAAGGATTTTCAATTGGTCCATGTCTCTGGTGGTAACAATGTGTTCTTAGAAATGAAAATAAACTATTAGCGTGCATGTACCCGTTCCAGCGCTCGGTTAATACCCTGTTACCTATTCGTTACCTATTCACTTATAATACGTTTGTTGTACGTTGCACCTTTTAGAAAAGGATTTTCAATTGTGTCCATGTCTCTGGTGGTAACAATGTGTTCTTAGAGATGAAATGACCCTATTAGCGTGCATGTACCCGTTCCAGAGCTCGGTTAATACCCTGTTACCTATTCGTTACCTATTCACTTATAATACGTTTTTTGTACGTTGCACCTTTTAGAAAAGGATTTTAAATTGTGTTCATGTCTCTGGTGGGAACAATCAGTCCGGAATGCGGTTCGATAAAATTGCTCCCCTTGTTTATTTCGCTCTCCTGTCAAATCATGTAATTTCGCTACCTCCATTGGTAGACGCTACAACGATGGGTGTCGTCAAGAAAGGTACGATTAAAAGAATTAGCTAGAAATTAGACGATCACCATTGGTATAGGTGAGTTGTTTAATAGTTGTTGCTTTGGGATAAATGCATGTTTTCGATTTATTCATAATCAGGAATAGCTGGAAAGGAAAGAAACGTGTTGCTACGTGAACCCGGAAAGGCCGGGACGAATTTAAAAAAAAATCTAGAGACGATCGTTCTGGGTGTGCCACCTACACATTCAAACGTGTACACAAGCACAGTATTCCCTATCTATGTAATGTGTTTTCATAATTATGTGATATAGGGCAAAAAAAGGTAGCAGCTTTTTGTATCTTGTTGTCAAGCATTTCCAGGGGAGATAATGTTATTTTTCACGGTGTGTTCGATAGGTTTGTTACATTGTAACATTATATAATAAACACTCATAAAGTGGATTAAAATAGCCTCCCACACTCAATTACCTGAATTTCAATTATTATATTTACCGTAGTGCTATTATATAAGACTTCGGAGGTTCATATCACTTATATTCAACGTTTTTATATCGGATTTTTTTTTTTACTATTGATGTTGAACGGTTCATAGTAAAAACAAATCCGATAAAACCGTTGAATGTAAATGATATGAATCTCAGAAGTCTTATATATTGTCCTTTAATATAAGACCGGAGGTTCATATCATTTACATTCAACATTTTTTTATCGAATTTTTGTTTACTATCAATGTTGAACGGTTCAACGGTTCGACATTGGTAGTTAAAAAAAAATCCGATAAAAAATAACGGTTCAACAATGATAGTAAAAAAAATCCGATAAACATGTTGAATGTAAATGAAATGAAACTCTGAAGCCTTACATTATAGGACTATCGTTTATTAGTTCTTTATCCTAACTAAATGTTTTTTGTGGTGTATATTACAAAAAAAAAGGGGGGGCGCTTTTTAAAACACCAAAAAAACCTTACAATCCTACAATATCTGTTTACAGAATGAGAGAAATATTTCGTATTATAAAACTAATTTTTCTCACATGTTTGTTTGATAAGTTGAAAATACAGACAAATGTATAGTACGTATATCCATCCCCTCTTTTTCAATTCATTAGTTCAAGATACAGCTCTGAAGAATATGCAATAACCTACATTTTTCTAACATGTGAAGACCAATGAAAACATTTGATATGATTTGAAAACATGGCCAATTAAGTAGGAACTATGAGTTCCGTAGACATAAATTATAATTCAACATTTTCGATTTATATTTTGCTTTATTTCATATTCTAGTATATTTAATAACATGTTTATATTTTGTGATGCATCTGATGTATAAATCCAGTGGAAGATCCGGGAAAGAGCTCTTAATTCTGATCCGTTTGTACGGGGAACATGTGGTTGCAACCCCCTCTTTAATTACCTGTTCGATTTTTATGTTTGTAGTGTCGAAAAGGGAGATAGACAGCAGTTTTATCAAGAAGTTATGTGAAAGTTCTGCTATACATATGACAGTCAGGAATT
The DNA here is from genome assembly GCA_019925275.1 of Mytilus edulis. NCBI lineage: Eukaryota > Metazoa > Mollusca > Bivalvia > Mytilida > Mytilidae > Mytilus > Mytilus edulis. The sequence goes on along the minus strand of CM034361.1, from coordinate 45,301,128 downwards.
ATTCTGAAGTACACATGTCGACCAGAGGCATAGAACAGAGAGGAGAGGTTTTAACATACCAGATGCTTATCTGAGATTCCAATTTGAACTAAAGAAAGCAATATATAAAGATATGTAGGAGAAATAATCTATATGAATAAAGTTATGCCACAAAAGGAATTTGTTTTTTTATATACAGAATTTGTCAAACGTATCCATAACAGAAGAGATGTGAATGCATCCTTCATAGCCTTGTAATACTGATGGTAATAATTTATATAATTTCTGAGATGATATAGCAGTGTCATTGGTTTCCCCTTTCTCCTTCTTCAAAGAACTTGATCATCTGAACCCTTTTTTTTTTTTTTAAATTGGAGCCCTGTTCAAGAACAGTTAAACGAGCATATGCTTAATTTTCGTTATCTTTTAGAATCATCATTTTTTTTTTAAAATAAAACAGGTTGTACATTCTACATTAAATATGCTAGTCAACCGTTAATGTTAACACCCAAAAAAGGTCTTTAAATTAGTATATTCATTTTTCAACTTACAAAATATGTCAAAGGTTTAAGCATCCCAAACATTACCATGTGACTTGAATTTTTGATTTGTCAATATCAAGCAAACTCAATATTTCCCATAACATCATAATAGTTCTGTTTTTATTATTAAAACAACAAAGGAATAACTCTTGTACAAAACTGCAGCAGATTATCAAAAACTGTCTAGTAAGTAAAATTTTAACCCAAGCCGCTGCTCTTTTAAGCACCGTCTTAGCAACGGCTTGGTTGATTGTAAGTGTTTGGTGCAAAGACTGAAGACTTGAAGGCTTTCGTCGGAAAAATATGTTTGATTAAACATAGGGAATCACTGAAGCATGACTGGAGCGGGCTCCCCTTAGCTCAGTCAGCCCCCCCCCCCCCCCTTAATATAAAATTCTGGATCCGCCACTGAATATTGGTTTGAACAGTGCGATGGAAGTCTTCAAATGTATAAAAAAAAAATGAAAGTCTTTGTGCTGGCTATTTACATACGGGAACGGAAATTTAACTTCAAATTGTGAAAAAGAGTGAGGGGTAAGATTCATTCAAAAAAAAATATCGTCTGATCCAAAATTCTTTCGAAAATATATTGTTGTCAGGCAAAATTTAAAACCAGAAAAATTATTATGAATTCTGATCTTCTAAAACCTTATAGTGTTAAGTTTCGAAAAAAAAAATATTTGATTGGTGGAGGCGAACAATAAATGGTCGCGCTCAGACAAGAAAACCATACCCCCTTTAAAGTTAAATGATTAACCTACTTCCTTGTTGATGGATTGTTTCCTGGCTTGCTTTGGTAGAGTATTGTTGCATGTTTCACATTCGAGTAATACATATACGCATGTGCAGAACATGAAATATGAAGACACCGGTGTACTACTATAGTACTTGACTTGTAATAGTGAGCATGTATGAGAAAAATAGAGTGAGCCAATTGTAAGATGCTATAAGATAGACTAACATGAATGTGTCCATAGTACACGGATGCCCCACTCGCACTATCATTTTACATGTTCAGTGGACCGTGAAATTGGGGTCAATACTTTAATTTGGCGTTAAAATTAGAAAGATCATATCATAGGGAACATGTGTACTAAGTTTCAAGTTGATTGGACTTCAACTTCATCAAAAACTACCTTGACCAAAAACTTTAACCTGAAGCGGGACGAACGGACGCACAGACCAGAAAACATAATGCTTCTCTACTATCGTGGGGCAATAAAAATGTATCGAAAATATAGCACAAAAAAAATCATGAAATAACTCAGTGCAATCCCAATCTAAGATGCAAACACATCCACTGCAATCAACAAATAAGACGCAAATAGTCACAAGAAATTTAAAAAAAAAATCCGTTCGCGGGCAACTACCGACTTATGATCACTTATTATACTGTATGATCGAACACGAACATAGCCAAAATATAACACCAAAGAAATAAGACGGCAAACTAAATTACAAGAAATTGCAAGATCAATAAATGATGTATAAAAAATAATTCCGAACGACAATTGGTTAACACAAACGAAAGGAATACAACGATATAAATATATGCAACTTCACAATGATCAACCAATCCGGGTTACTGTATAACTAAGATGTAACAAAATGTGTAACAAAACTTTTTTAAATAATACAGAAACTATGACTGTCGGTGTAAATGTAATTGTTTAAGAAAAAAACATGTCAAACATGCAAAAATTAAGTTTTAATCACTTAAAAGTCATGTGATGTTACATATATAGGACGGGTGTGTTCGATGCGTAAATTAATTAACAAAACCCCGTCATATAACATCCAACTTTGAAACTGCGCCCAAATGTCAATTTTAGGTGTGCCACTTTGGGAATGATCTTAAACGATTGACAATTCATTTCTCAATTTTTGTAATTTTCCCCAGATTTTTTCTATGTCGGGCAAAAAAAAAGTAGCAGTTTTTAAGGAGACCCCTAAATGACGTAACAGCTTGACTTATGGTCGTTTTGAAAACGATTGTTTGCAAGTTGCTCTGTTAACAATTGTACAATATGAAAATTAAACAACGTGAATGCAAATATTTATAATGACTTTACGGAAAGTAACTTTTGTGACATCTTGACAACCGTATACAAAGTTTATTTCACTTTTCTACCTTCTAAACACAAGAGGTCGAATTCTTTTGTTCTATTTAAACCGCATATCGGACTGCAATGTGTTCTTAGAAATAAAATAACAGTATTAGCGCGTATGTATCCGTCCTAGCGCTAATACCTTGTTATTCATTCTTATTTCAAGGTGCAACGCATAGCACGCGTATTTAAAGCGAATAAGGAACGAATAAGTAACAGGGTATCAGTCGAGCGCTGAAACGGGTACATTTGTTCGATTAGGGTTATTTCACCTCTAAGAACCGACAGTTACTGTAGTAGTGTCATTTTTAAGCCTATTAAATAATAGTAAAAATATCTTTAAAGTACTTAATGTTAATTGCATTTATTATAAACGTTGAAATCTTGAATTTTGATAAAAGAATATTATTATTTAAATTAAAATCTACACTTTACTTTTTATATTTAGTTGGTTCTTACTTTAAATCACGTATTTGATTGGTCTTTGTCATTTTCGAGGCCAATTTATATTTTGTATTGACCAGGTAGATTTGCACGGGAGATTGAGAATATTACAGTCGCATTATATTGTATCTCGAATTTATATACCTGTATTATTGTGGACACAACATATTACCTATTTAATGTATAAAGTTAACTTCTTTGTTATATAATTAATATTTTCACATGTAAATGATAAATCTAGCAAAGTTTCAATTATATGATTTCGTTCTTCTCGTAAAGTTTGGTTATTACATAAGTATGATAGATGTACCCGATGATATTTTATTTAGCTTCGTGCAACATATATTTTATTATCTACCGTTAATTTGTCACGATAGAATATAAAACTAGATAATTTGCATTGCTATTTAATTATTGACACAGATAATTGATATTTCATAAATGGCGGCATATTAGACAAAATAAGGAAAAGTGTTAAAGTAGATATTTATTAGTACACTTATATTATACATTGTAATGATAGAAGTATAACTATAAATGAACTTGAGTTATTTTGTCATATTGTATAGTTTTATATTTTACGAGTCCGAATGTTTATGATTGCATTTTGGTTTTAGGACTCCATTGATGTAATTATAAAGAGAATGTATTAGTGAACTGTGCCTTGTCCTTGCCAGTAAAAACTCACTCCACAAGTGGTAAGAGTATATCTATTTTTCACTATGTAATGTTGTAAACAAAACGTTATGGATTATTCCCCTTTAAATATGCGGTTTTAAGCATATTTAATATATTGGCTTAATTAGTCTTTATAAAAATAGTATTTACAATTTGACGATTGTTGTAACGTAATTGTATGTAAAGAACAAACAATATATTATGTTCCAATTAGTTTAATGTTATATTTGTGCAGTTTTAACTTTAGTTTTGTACCGTTCACATAGTAAACCAGTAAACACTATATAGTATATTATTTGTGATCAAGGGTTACATGCTGTGTAGGGCATCATAATGAGAAATAAAAGTACACGTGACATCAGCTGACTGATTGTCCATTATATTTAATCGTGGTATAGTACACAGTAATGAAGAGCATTGTATATTACTATTACCATATGTGATAATGTGTAATTTAAGATACTTGAGTTTTATAATAGAACTGTTATTTATAATTGTGATATTGTTATTTCAGAGTATATTTATAATTACTGTATAATAAATCATCCGAACCCAAAACAGAGTTGGTTATTTACTTTGACCCAAGAATCGACCCTGTTACAAAATGGCGCCCAACGTGGTTTAATGGATTGATAGCACAGTCAGATTAGGGTACCAGTGTGTGTGTGTGTTTAGTGACCACCGAAGCAGACGACAGATGAGACCACGTGATGTTTGTTACCAACATGCGCAATTCCGAAGACGCACGTGCAGTGTTTACGATCCGTGATGTCCACATGTGTTTATTTACATTAACATTTTATACCGTGTTCCAGTTATGAAGATTTGTGAAACCGGAAGTTACTTTTAGTAACTTAGACTTTTTGATTTTCTTAATTGAAAATAGAACATTTATTGTTGAACTTTATTCATATTATTGTGATTGGAATTAGAAAAGTAACTTAGCTTTATAAGGTAGGCTTTTTACTTATATATATATTATAATTGTATACTGAAAAAGTTTGCTTACACACTTTGAAAAAAAAAGATTTTACTCATACATTAATTTGTTTACATAAAGGAGACTTTAGTGATAGCATATATTGGTCGATTACTATATCGTATTGCAACATCAACACTTACTTATTACAGCAACACACATTGATAGATAGCATACATACATGTAGTGTTGTTGGTATACCACAGTTCAACTTGAACTTAATTCTTCTTCTTCTTCTTCCAGGTAAGGAACCGGATTCAATACTGAATGTTCATGGTTCCGCGCGAAAACTTTACGCAGTGTCGGGCAACACAGAAAGCTTTCTCTTGGCTATTTACAAATACATTTAAAACGTTCGCAAAAATATACAATTAAAATTATTTACAACTGGGTTTTCCTACTTCCTTTCAGAGCATGCCTTCGGGGCAGCTCTGAATCCCTTAACGGTGTTGGTCGCTGTAACTGTTGTTGGTAGGTTGTTCCAGTCCCTGATTGTCCTCGGGAAGAAAGATTGGCCGGAAGTGTCTGTACTTGTTCTTTCTTGGAAGAAGCGGTTTTTACCTCTGGTCCGGTTATCATTCGGTGTCAAATATTGGTGACGGTCTATATCTATAAGATCATGCTGGTTCTTAAATAGCATGCATAATCTATTTGTTTTCCTCCGTTCTTCTAGACTTTCCCATTTAAGATTTTTAACCATATTTGTGACACAGCCAGGTGTTCGGTCTGTGTAGTTGTTATTCACAAATCGTGCAGCTCTTTTCTGGACCTGTTCAATTGCAAATGCCTTTGACACAGAAACAAACCCAGGTCCTAGATGGCCTTGTGGAACATGTCAAAAGGCTGTTACATGGAAACACAAAGCACTTTGTTGTGACAGTTGTGATGTTTGGTATCACATTGATTGTCAAGGAATGTCACCTCAACACTATGACTGTATGAATGCCAGTAACATCAGCTGGGTATGCATACAATGTGGTATGCCCAACTTCTCAACTAGTCTGTTTAACCACTCGACTATTGAAACATCAAATCTATATGACACATTGAATGACAACTCAGTATTAGGGAGCCCGGGTGCTCCAAAAGCCACATCATCACCAATACCTAAACAATGTAAAAAGAAAAAGAAACAGCGTACTACAAATAAAAACAGAAAACCTATTAGAGTTCTTAACATTAATTTCCAGTCCATCCGAAATAAAAAACCAGAACTTCTACAATTGATAGACTCTGCAAAACCAGATATCATCCTTGGTACTGAAACTTGGCTTAACAAAAATTCATCCTCGTCCGAATACTTCCCAACAGATCTTTATAAGATCTATAGAACTGATAGGCCACCAAGTAAAAACAACCAAAGCTATGGTGGGGTATTACTTGCAGTCACTAAAGAATTTATTAGCACAGAAATCCAAGAACTAAAAACTGACTGTGAAATCATTTGGGCACAAATAAACATATCGGGTGCAAAAAAACCTGCTAGTTGGAAGTTATTATAGGCCACCATCAGATGATGGGAACTCCATAAAACAATTAGACTTATCGTTAAGTAGAATAAACCAAACTTCAAACAGTAACATATTAGTAGGTGGCGATTTCAACCTAGGCCACATTGACTGGTCTGTCCCTGAAGTAATACCAGGGAAACCAGATCAAGAACAACATAATTCACTTTTAGAACTTCTTTATGATCATAATTTACACCAAATAGTTAACATACCAACACGTAAAGAAAGAATCCTGGACTTAGTACTCGTCAATAATCCTTCTAACATTAACAAAGTCAGTACACTACCACCAATAGGCATTAGTGACCACGACATTGTCTATGTAGAATCTGACATCTGGTTACGCAGGGTGAGAGAAAAAAACCCAAAAATACTAAAATACAATAAAGCTTTAAACTGGGATAACATAAAGTTAGATCTAGAAAAAACATACAATGATCTACAAAACCTACAGGACAAAACAAATGTAAATGATATGTGGAACACATTTAAAACAAATCTTACACAATCAGTGGAAAACAACATCCCACACAAGTTCCTAACATACAAATACAGACTACCTTGGATTCATAACAACCTTAGGAAAATGATAAATAGAAAAAATAAATTATATTATAAAATGAAACAAAACACCAAGTATGCAGACAAGTACAAACATCTGAAAAAAACAAGTACAAAAAGAACAAAGGTTAGCATATTGGGGTTACATTGAAAAAATGATATTGTATTTACCAATAAATGAATCGGACCAACCATGTAACAATCAGTCAAAACCTAAAAAAACTGTTTTCCTTCATAAAATTACTGCGCACAGGTAACATCGGTGTAGCTCTCTTGAAAAAAGAAGGACAGTTAATAGCAGACACAAAGCAAAAGGCAGACATCCTCAACACACAGTTCCAATCAGTGTTTACAACTGAATCAAATAACACCATTCCAGACAAAGGTCCTAGCTCACACCCTGTGATAACACCACTTGAAATATCTTTACCCGGTGTCAAAAAACTACTACACAACATAAACCCTCATAAGGCAACTGGCCCAGACAACATCAGTGGTAGAATATTAAAAGAACTCAAAGATCAAACAGCTCCAATTCTTACACTAATCTTCAAAACATCATTTGAAACTGGCAGACTGGAAACACGCCAATGTAGCACCAGCATTTAAAAAAGGGGAAAAATACAAGCCAGAAAATTACCGCCCAATATCATTAACATGTATTTCCTGTAAACTTATGGAGCATATCATCACCAAACACATCATCAACCACATTGAAAAGAACAATACACTGTATGACCTCCAGCATGGCTTCCGTCTGTCACGATCATGTGAAACTCAACGCATTTCATTCATACAAGAGCTTGCAGCAAATAACAACAATAACACACAAATAGACTTAATTATAATGGACTTTGCCAAAGCATTTAACAAAGTCCTTCATAAAAGACTTCTATACAAACTTAAATATTATGGTATTCAAAAAGAAACACTCAACTGGGTCGCTGCCTTTTTAAATGACAGAACACAAACAGTTGTCCTGGATGGAGAGTCATCTGACCTGGCTCCAGTCACCTCATGTGTCCCTCAAGGCACAGTCCTGGGCCCAGTATTATTCTTGGTATATATCAACGACCTACCAGAATACTAACAATCCAGTAAGCTCAGACTGTTTGCCGACGACAGTATCATCTACAAAACCATCAAGTCTCAAAGTGACTGTGATGCACTCCAGTTAGATTTAGATGCAGCTGCTAGTTGGGAGCAAGACTGGTTGATGGCTTTCCATCCAGACAAATGCACAGTCCTTACAGTCTCACAGAAGAAAAACCCATTCAAACATGACTATATCCTCCACAATCACAAACTGGAACTTGTCTCTTCGGCTAAATATCTGGGCATTACACTTCAAGCAAACCTAAAATGGTCAAAACATACAGACAACATCATAGCTAATGGCAACAAATCTCTGGGCTTCTTAAAAAGAAACTTAAAAACCTCATGTCAGAACATCAAAACTCAGGCATATCTGGCACTAGTCCGTCAAAACTGGAATATTCATGTTTAGTGTGGGACCCTCACACAGTTGAACAAACCTCCAAAATCGAGATGGTTCAAAGGCGAGCTGCCAGATATGTCTGTAACAGATACCATAACATCAGTAGCCCGACAGATATGATAAACACCCTAAACTGGCCAACTCTATAGGAAAGAAGAACACGCACGAGATTAATAATGTTCTACAAAATAATACACCAAATCGTAGCTATACCATCTGCTATCCCCATACCATCAGAACCCGCAAAAACCATAATTATACTTTTAGACACATTTCAACCAAAAAAGATACATATAAGTATTCACTTTTTCCATATACCATAACTCAGTGGAACTTATTGCCAATGCAAACAGTCGCTGTCGCCACAGTCGACACTTTTAGAGAACAGCTCACACCAGCTGTTCTCCACAAATTCATCTAACTCATTATTAGCCTATGTACATAGTTTCAATCACCTTTTAAAAAAAGTTAAATTACGCACCTCAAATTTATTTCCAAATATTTTTTGTCTTTGTCTCTGTAAATATATATATAGGCCACGCTGCGCGCGCAAACAGTAAATAATCTTCAGATCATTGAAGGACTACTGAAAACCTAAAGAAGAAGAAGAAGAATTGCCTTGATTTTATTTTGGGCGGTTGGGTCCCATATTGTGCTTGCGTATTCCACTGCAGGTCTTACCATGGATACATACGCAGCTGCAGGTTTTGTACAGCCTTTGAGGTTTCTGCGTATAAATCCCAACGTTCTGTTTCCTTTGCCTACTGTATTGTCTATGTGTTTATCCCATGTTAGGTTCCTCTGTGTCTAGAGTATGACCGTGTAGCTGGTACGATGTTTGTATCACTGGCCTATTTTTTGGGGATATTCTGATGACAAGGCATTTTTTGGCATTAAAACTCATCTGCCATTTGTTTTCCCAGTCTTCCAATGCTGTTAAGTCCTTTTGAAGTAGTTCACTGTCAGCTTGGTTGGTGATGGTACGAAAGAGTAGGCTGTGATCCGCGAACAATTTGGTCTCTGATGTAGATGCTGTTTCTGGCATGTCGTTTATGTAGGCCAGGAACAGTAATGGACCAAGGACTGTGCCTTGGGGTACACCAGAGAGTACTGGTACTTGTGAGGAGACAGCATCCTCTAATATCACGCTCTGCTTACGGGGCGCCGAATGGGACTCTTGTGGTTTTGTACTCAAAATTCAATTTTGTACGGACAAAAGTGACTTTTGTTCAACAAAAATAAGTTCAGTTTAACAAAATTTGTATCATACTACAAATTTAAAATTTTGTCATACAAAATTATCTATCAGCGGACAAAAGTCACTTTTGTCATGACAAAATTCATTTTTGTTACACAGACTTGAATTTTGTAACCTAATTTGAAAATTGGGCGACAAAAGTCAATTTTGTATTCAAATTAGTTTAGTTTGGTTTCTGTGAACTAATTTGCATACAAAATCGACTTCTGTTACACAAAATTGACAAAAATGAATTTTGTCTCAACAAAATTGACAAAATTGACTTTTGTCTCAACAAAATTGACAAAATTGAATTTTGTCTCAACAAAATTGACAAAATTGACTTTTGTGAGACAAAATTGACTTTTGTCTCAACAAAATTGACAAAATTGACTTTTGTCTCAACAAAATTGACAAAATTGACTTTTGTCTCAACAAAATTGACAAAATTGACTTTTGTCTCAACAAAATTGACAAAATTGACTTTTGTCTCAACAAAATTGACAAAATTGAATTTTGTCTCAACAAAATTGATTTTTGTCTCACGAAAGTCAATTTTGTCTCACGAAAGTCAACTTTGTCTCATAAAAGTCAATTTTATTGTTACAAAATTGAATTTTGTCGTCACAAAAAATGAATTTTGTCGTCACAAAATTGACTTTTGTCTCAACAAAATTGACAAAATTGACTTTTGTCTCAACAAAATTAACAAAATTGACTTTTGTCTCAACAAAATTAACAAAATTGACTTTTGTCTCAACAAAATTGATTTTTGTCTCAACAAAATTGACAGAATTGACTTTTGTCTCAACAAAATTAACAAAATTGACTTTTGTCTCAACAAAATTGACAAAATTGGATTTTGTCTCACAAAATTGAATTTTGTCTCACAAAAGTCAATTTTGTCTCACAAAAGTCAATTTTGTCTCACAAAAGTCAATTTTGTCTCACAAAATTGAATCTTACCTCACACAATTGACTTTTGTGATTTAATTTCCATATCAGGTAACAAAAGTCAATTTTGTATGCAAATATGTTTTATTTGCATACCTTTTAGACAAAATTGACTTTTGTCATGACAAATATGAATTTTGTCTACAAAAATGAATTTTGTCATGACAAAAATGAATTTTGTCTACACAAATGAATTTTGTCATCACAAAATTGAAGTTCTCACAAAACAAGTCTGTAGCACATAGTTTTGTAAGACAAAAATGATTTTGTTATGACAGAATTGAATTTTGTACAAAACCACAAGAGTCCCATTCGGCGCCCCGTACTGCTTTCTGTTATGTAGGAAGGAGCGAATCCATTTATTGGTTTTGGGGTTGACGCCATATTATTCCAGCTTGTGTAGGAGGCGGTGATGTGGTACCTTGTCGAATGCTTTTGCAAAGTCTAGCAGGATGATGTCTACTTGGCCACTGCTTTTTAATTTTGATGCAATGTCGTTGATGGTTACGATTAGTTGGGATCGTCTTTTGCGGAATCCGTGTTGTGCATCAGTTAGTATTTTATTTTTGTCAAAGCGGTCCATGATGTTGCTATTTACAATATGTTCTAAGACCTTACACGTGATGGAAGTTAGAGATACGGGTCTGTAGTTAGATGCTAGGTGCCTTTCGTCTTTTTTAAAAAGTGGAACTACATTGGCATCCCTCCAATCTTGCGGGACTTCACCAGTGTTCAATGATGTTTGGTATAGGTCTGTGAGTATCGGAGCAAGTTGTTCTGTTGCTGCTTTCAGTATAAAGGCTGGTATTGAGTCGGGACCAGTAGCTTTATGCGGTTTCAGGTTTTTTAACAATTTGTGGACTCCGTTGGTACTAATTTTTATGTCCTTCATGGTGTAGTATGGACTTTTTCCTTTATCTGGAAAGTTATTAAGGTTTTCTTTGGTAAATACTGACTGGAATTTGTCGTTTAAAATGTCAGCTTTGCTCTTGTTGTCACTTTGCAGAAATCCCATTTTGTTTTTTAACGGTGCCACTCCTGTCAATTCTTGACCTTTGCTTTTGATATAAGACCAGAACTTCTTTGCATTATCTCTATAGTCTGAACTGACCTCTTCCATATATTTCTTGTTGGCTTGCCGGACCTCCCACTGAACTTCTTGTTGTAGTCTTTTATATCTATCTTTGTCTCTTTTCTTTTTAGTTTTTCTAGCCTTCTTGTGTGCTTTTTGCTTTTGGTTTATTTTGCGTCTAATGGTTGTATTGATCCATGGATGAGTGTTTCTTCTAATTACACTTAAACATTTTTACACTTTGACATTGCTCATTCATACATACTGAAATTTTTTGGTTAACGTCCTACATATTGACCTTTTCACATTTTTTGTTCATAGAACATGAGCATCACTTGGTGATTGATTGTTTTCATTTATAGATGTACTTGTAGAATTTATTGACTTAAATTTTTACACATTAAAAGTACATTTTATACAGAAAGTAACTTTATCGTATACAGTTATTGTATATAGTACCTTTACTCTGTTTTGAACTTAGACAGAATTTAAAAATCTATAGTTTGATTAAATAGATTTGAAATAAGTGACTGTTGAATTATTATAATGTATTCAATTACAAATATAATCTGATTGAGGTGCACTCATTTGCATATGAGGCTCAATCATTTTAATATTTGGTAGTACTTATTTATCAATGCACACTCATGTGTATTTGATATAATTTGTGTGTATTTTAGTAATTATAGAATTGAGTATTACTTATTGATTAAAAATTTACCATTTTGATTTAATGTAATTATGATACTCTAGTGTGGTAGTTATGTAGTTTATAGTTGTATTACATAATTTTTGTTTTGAAACACCTTTTATAGACATAGGCTATTGGAAGTGAAAGTATTTTGTTTTTCGTTTTCGGTTTTGTTGTTGGCATTTATTAAGTAAGTGGGCTACTACATTCTTCCAATCAGTCATGGAACAGTATGGTCCAAAGAAGAAACGCCATAGTCGTAGACGTAGACAACGACCCTACTAGGACAACGACTTCGACAACCAAGCCAATCAAAACTACTCACCTACTGCAACTCCTATTCCAAAAGATCCTATCGTATGTTATCGATGCGGAGGACTTAATCACATAGCCATTGGTTGCCGTATACGATTAGACCATTCACGACAAGCCTATAACTTCCAGCAGATCAACGCTGAAGATAGAACATATGCATACCAACAGCAACAGTCAACACAAGATGTCACTGACCAACTACTAGGTAACACCAACGAAGTCACTGTTAAGATACATGGTATTCCAGCTACAGCTTTTTTAGACACAGGTTCCACAGTTAGTACGGTCAGCGAGTCATTCCATCGAAAATACTTACCTGAACATGCTATACAGACACTTAACCGTATTCTACACATTGAATGTGCTGATGGAGAGAACTTAACGTATCATGGTTACATCACTGTCGACTTAGAATTACCTGGATCATCACCATCAGATATGCAGATTTACCACAACCTTGCTTACTACTGGTAGTCCCTGATAGCAACTGCAACAAGACGGTACCTTTGCTACTTGGTACCAACGTATTGCATAGAGCAATGGATGATGTAAAACAACGTTTTGGTCATCGATTTTTGCAAAACGCCAACTTATGACACCATGGTATATGACGTTTCGATGCCTTTTACTCAGACAGAAAGAACTCAACAAGAGAAGCAACAGGTTAGCATTGATTAAATGCGCAGAGGGAAAGACTGTTCGCATTCCACCGAATAAAGATGTCATGCTTCAAGCTTAAGGCTATATGGACCATGAGTTGCCGTACCACCCTGTATGTGGAATACTTCAACCAACACATAAGGCAGCAGTACCTGAAGACTTAGACATAGCTCCAACTCAATTACCAATACAGAGATAATCGATTAGTACCTGTACATATCAGTAATGTTACAACGAGAACCATAACAGTTTCACCTAACGCCATCCTTTTTGAGCTGCAACCCGTCTCAATTGCTGATATAGATACACCAGATTATACAGCTTATGATGTTTTGAACGACGTCCACTTACCAACAGACGTACTCAGTAACGACCAGTTAGAAAAAGGCAAACAACTACTTAGACAGTATAGAGATGTATTTAGTATGTCAGACACCGACATTGGTCATACAGATGCAGTTCGTCATATAATAGATCTATCTGATGATACACCGTTCAAGCAGAGACATAGGCGTATACCACCAGCAATGTTTGATGAAGTTCGTACACATCTACAGTAACTACTCACAGCTGGCATAATACGACGTTCACACTCACCTTGGTCATCTAATGTGGTACTTTGTCGAAAGAAGGATGGGAAACTCAGAATGTGTATTGATTACAGACAACTGAATCAAAGGTCCGTGAAGGATTTCTACGCTTTGCCACGCAGCGAAGAGATACTAGACGCTCTTGGAGGTAACACGCTATATACTGTACTTGATATGAAGAACGGGTACCATTAGGTAGAGGTAGAAGTCAACAGTCCAGCGACATATCAGAGGCTTATGGAAGAGATACTAGGAGACCTCCATCTTGATATCTGTTTTATCTATTTAGACGATCTTATCATATTCTCCGATACTTATGAAGAACAACTAGAAAGATCATCAGAGAATACAAGTCAGGAATCTGATGTACAGTAGTTGTCGTTTGTTTATGTAATATATACGTGTTTCTCGTTTCTCGTTTTGTTTATATAGATTAGACCGTTGGTTTTCCCGTTTGAATGGTTTTACACTAGTAATTTTGGGGCCCTTTATAGCTTGTTGTTCGGTGTGAGCTAAGGCTCCGTGTTGAAGGCCGTACTTTAACCTATAATGGTTTACTTTTTAAATTGTTATTTTTATGGAGAGTTGTCTCATTGGCACTCACACCACATCTTCCTATATCTATTCATCAATAACTTCGATAAGTTACAACTGAAAGATGGTATTCTATTCAGAGAAGCTACACTTGATTGCCAAACAGTTAAACAACTTATTTTACCAGAAACTTGCGTTCCGAAAGTATTGAAAGCATTTCACGATGACATGGGTCACCAAGGACGAGATAAGACACTGTCACTTATAAGAGATAGATTTGTATGGTATGGGATGACAAGAGATGTAGATCAGTGGATTACACAATGCAACAGATGCATAAGACGAAAAACACCAACTAATGAAAGGGCACCACTAGTTAGCATTGAAACATACCAACCACTTGAACTAGTATACTTGTCACTGGAAAGATCTAAAGGAGGTTTTGAACATGTTCTTGTCATTACCGATCACTTTACACGGTATGCCTTAGCGATTCCAACGAAGAACCAAACAGCAAAGACTACAGCCGAAGCATTTTTTAACCACTTTGTAGTACACCACGGCTTGCCACAACGAATTGACAGCGACCAAGGTGCCAACTTTGAATCGAATATCATCAAAGAACTATGTAACTATCACAGGCATGCAGAAATCACGTACTACACCTTACCATCCTATGGGCAACGGAAATACAGAACGTTTCAATCGAACATTACTGAGTATGTTAGGTACACTGGAAACAACGCAGAAGAAAGACTGGAAAGCACACATTGCTGGATTGGTACACGCTTACAACTGCACCAGACAGACAACTACCAGATACTCACATTACTTCCTTATGTTTGGTAGGGAACCAAGATTACCGATTGACCTTCCTGGTAATGAACAGAAGCAACCAGTGACCAAGTACATTGAAACCGTACAGAAAAGATTAAAAGAGGCATACGACTTGGCATCAAAACACTCGAGAATAGGGAAAGATAGACAAAAACACAACAATAACAAGAAAGCTATATCAGCCATATTTACAAACCGGCGACAGAGTCCTAGTAAAGATCTTGGCCTTCGACGGGAAACATAAGCTAGCTGATAAGTGGGAAGAAGATCCATACCAGATTGTTAATCAGCCTAACAAGGAGATACCTGTGTATGAGGTCAAGAAAGAAAACGGAACTGGAAGAAATAAGACGAAGATACTTACCTTCACCACCACGTCACATACCAGAACCTACCACACTTGCTAGACCTCAGAGAAATCGAAAACCACCGAAGTACCTGCACTACAGCAAAGCAGGCTACAACTAAACCACATTGGTTAGAAAAAGTACATTGGTTAGAAAGTCAGGCAGAAACTGGACGATTTAGAGGTTTAGAGATGGAACTATCGAGGGCTATCATCAAAATTATTGAGAACAGTTGAAATGTAAACAGCTTGACGAGGACGACACGGTCATAAGAGGGGAGAAAGACACAATGACATGGAAGTCATTTTCTTCAACAGGGGGGAGAATGTAGTGGTTTCATGTTTAAGCCTATTAAATAATAGTAAAAATATCTTTAAAGTACTTAATGTTAATTGCATTTATTATAAACGTTTACATCTTGAATTTTGATAAAGGAATATTATTATTTAAGTTAAAATCTACACTTTACTTTTTATATTTAGTTCATGAATATTCAAAAGGTTCTTACTTTAAATTACGTATTTGATTGGTCATTGTCATTTTCGCGGTCAATTTATATTTTGTATTAACCAGGTAGATTTGCACGGGAGATTGAGAATTACAGTCGCATTATATTGTATCTCGAATTTATATACCTGTATTATTGTGGACACAACATTATTACCTATTTAATGTAAGTTAACTTCTTTGTTATATAATTAATATTTTCACATGTAAATGATAAATCTAGCAAAGTTTCAATTATATGATTTCGTTCTCCTCGTAAAGTTTGGTTATTACATAAGTATGATAGATGTACCCGAGGATATTTTATTCAGCTTCGTGAAACATATATTTTATTATCTACCGTTAATTTGTCACGATAGAATATATAACTAGATAATTTGCATTGCTATTTAATTATTGACACAGATAATTGATATTTCATAAATGGCGGCATATTAGACAAAGTAAGGAAAAGTGTTAAAGTAGATATTTATTAGTACACTTATATTATACATTGTAATGATAGAAGTATAACTATATATGAACTTGAGTTATTTTGTCATATTGTATATTTTTATATTTTACGAGTCCGAATGTTTATGATTGCATTTTGATTTTAGGACTCCATTGATGTAATTATAAAGAGAATGTATTAGTGAACTGTGCCTTGTCCTTGCCAGTAAAAACTCACTCCACAAGTGGTAAGAGTATATCTATTTTTCACTATGTAATGTTGTAAACAAAACGTTATAGATTATTCCCCTTTAAATATGCGGTTTTAAGCATATTTAATATATTGGCTTAATTAGTCTTTATAAAAATAGTATTTACAATTTGACGATTGTTGTAACGTAATTGTATGTAAAGAACAAACAATATATTATGTTCCAATTAGTTTAATGTTATATTTGTGCAGTTTTTAAATTGAAATAATGGTCCACATGTAGAAATATCTTGTAAATATGTGCCAAAAGAAAATGGGGGTGCCAAAAGAAAATAAAAGTAAGAAAATAAAAGTAACTAATATCTATTATTTTTATTCTAAATTTAGAACCAAAAAAAATTTACCCCCCAAAAAAACCATGCCCCATTTTTTGATAAAGCTCCCCTTAAAAAAAAACCTTTTTAGAATGTTTTCTAATCGGGAAAATATATTTTTGGGTGGGGGTGCCATATGGAACTCTTTCCATAATTGTGATATTGTTATTTCAGAGTTTATTTTTACTACTGGTATAATAAATCATCCGAACCCAAAACAGAGTTGGTTATTTACTTTAACCCAAGAATCGACTCTGTTACATTACCACCAGAGACAAAAACATATTTCTTTTTTTAAAGTACAACGCATAACACACGTTTTATAAGCAAATAAGAAACGAATAAGTAACAGGGTATCAGTGTTGCGCTGAAACGAGTACATATGCGCTAATAGGGGTTTTTCACTTCAGAGAACACACAATTACCGCCAGAGACATGAAAGCAATAGATAATTTATTTAGTCCAAGGTGCAACGTATACCACGCGTATTAAAAGCGAATAAGGAACGAATAAGTAACAGGGTATCAGTCGAGCGCTGAAACGGGTACATATATTCTATTAGGGTTATTTCACCTCAAAGAACCGACAGTTACCACCAGAGACACAAAAATATTTCTTTTTTAAAGTGCAATGCATAACACACATTTTAAAGGGGGTAAGGAACGAATAAGTAACAGGGTATCACTGAGTCGAGCGCTGAAACGGAATGATATGTTTTATTAGGGTTATTTCACCTCTAAGAACCGACAGTTACCACCAGAGACACAAACATATTTCTTTTTTTTTTAAGTGCAACGCATAACAAACGTTTTATAAGCCAATAAGAAACGAATAAGTAACAGGGTATCAGTGTTGCGCTGAAACGGGTACATATGCGCTAATATGGGTTTTTCACTTCAGAGAACACACAATTACCGCCAGAGACATGGAAGCAATAGATAATCGATTTCGTCCAAGTTGCAATGTATACCATGCGTATTAAAAGCGAATAAGGAACGAATAAGTAACAGGGTATCAGTCGAGCGCTGAAACGGGTACATATATTCTATTATGGTAATTTCACCTCTAAGAACACATTGTTACCACCAGAGACATGGACACAATTGAAAATCCTTTTCTAAAAGGTGCAACGTACAACAAACGTATTCAAGTGAATAGGTAACGAATAAGTAACGAATAGGAAACATGTTATTAAGCAAGCGCTGGAACGGGTACATGCGCGCTAATAGTTTCATTTCATCTCTAAGAACATATTGTTACCACCAAAGACATGGACACAATTGAAAATCCTTTTCTAAAAGGTGCAACGTACAACAAACGTATTATAAGTGAATAGGTAACGAATAGGTAACGAATAGGTAACAGGGTATTTACCGAACGCTGGAACGGGTACATGCGCGCTAATAGGGTCATTTCATCTCTAAGAACACATTGTTACCACCAGAGACATGAACACAATTAAAAAACGATTTATTTCAAGGTGCAACGTATTCCCTGCTCATTAAAAGCGAATAAGGAACGAATAAGTAACCGGGTATTATCCGAGCGCTGGAACGGGTACATACGCGCTAATAGGGGTATTTCATCTATAAAAACACATTATTACCAACAGAGATATGAACTTAATTGAAAATCCTTTTCTAAACGGTGCAACGTCCAACAAACGTATTGAAAACGAATAAGTGACGAAAAGGTAACAAATAGGTAACAGGGTATTAACCAAGCGCTGGAACGGGTACATGCGCGCTAATAGGGTCATTTCATCTCTAAGAACACATTGTTACCACCAGAGACATGGACACAATTGAAAATCTTTTTCTAAAAGGTGCAACGTACAACAAACGTATGATAAGTGAATAGGTAACGAATAGGTAACGAATAGGTAACAGGGTATTAACCGAGCGCTGGAACGGGTACATGCGCTCTAATAGGGTCATTTCATCTCTAAGAACACATTGTTACCATCAGAGACATGAACACAATTAAAAAATCGTTTTATTTTAAGATGCAACGTATACCCCGCGCATTAAAAGCGAAAAAGGAACGAATAAGTAACAGGATATTATCTGAGCGCTGGAACGGGTATATACGCGATAATAGGGGTATTTCATCTATAAGAACACATTATTACCAACAGAGATATGAACACAATTGAAAATCCTTTTCTAAAAGGTGCAACGTACAACAAACATATTAAAAGCGAATAAGTAACGGATATTTCACAGAATATTATCCGAGCGCTTGAACGGGTACATATGCGCTAATAGAGTTATGTCACCTCTAAGAACCCAAATCTACCACCAGAGACAACACAACAATTGAAAATCATGTTTTAAAAGGTGCAACGTATGATACACGTATTATGAGCGAATTATAAGCGAGTGATGGAACGAATTAAACAAGGTAATAACATGCTCCGAAACGATGTACACCCTGCTAACATGTTTAACCCCACCACATTATGTTAGTATGTGCCTGTCCCTAGACAAGAGCCTGAAATAAGTAGTTATCGTTTGTTTTTGTGTTACATATTTGTTTTCCGTTTATTTTTTTGTATATATGAAATACGGCCGTTAGTTTTGTTGTTTGAATTGTTTGAGATTGTCATGTCTGGACCTTTTATAGGTGACTACACGGTTTGGGCTATGATCATTGTTGAAGGCCGTACAGTGACCTATAGTTGATAATTTTTGTGTCATTTTGGTCTATTGTGGGGTGTTGTCTCATTGGCAATCATACCACATCTTCTTTTTTATACAAGTGCTAACACGGTGATTTCATCGCTTCGAACCAAGATCCAACTTCAAACATACGGACATAAAGCAGTTAAAAGGTAGAACGTATAAAAATCAAATAAGGAACAAATGAGTATCGAACATAAAGTAAAAGGATCGGTTGAGCACAAACACATATAAATAGTTCATAAAAAGATCATTTTACCTCAACAAATTTAGAACTATTACCAGATATAAGAGTATAAACAATTAAAAAGGGGAAGGATATTAAAAATCGATAAGTAACGAATAAGGAATAGGGAATAGGGAATAAGTAAAGAATAGGTAACGAATAGGGAATAGGGAATAGGTAACGAATAGGTAACGAATAGGGAATAGGGAATAGGTAACGAATAGGGAATAGGTAACGAATAGGTAACGAATAGGGAATAGGGAATAGTTAACCAATAGGTAACGAATAGGGAATAGGGAATAGGTAACGAATAGGGAATAGGGAAAAGGTAACGAATAGGGAATAGCGAATAAGTAACCAACTTGACGTCCATGTAAATGTAAACCTATGTTATTCAAAAAATGTAAAATTAAGAAAACTCTTTACACAGTTTCATAATAGAATATGAACAGCCTCAATTAGTTTGCAAACTTTATGAGGAATTTCAAAGATCTAGGTAAAACAAACTCTTTAAATTTGTAGTTAAATAATCCTTAATTTAGGTGAAAGTCTGTAAATCAGGGGAATTATTTCAATTTCAATTTCAAAATATGTGAAGTTTCAAAAATCTGGATTCAATACTATTATAAGAGAAATTATTGCATAAACTAAGTACAGCACTGTCTTTTCATACAATTTATGAAAACCTTGATAAGTTCAAAGTATTCATATGAAAATCATTACTCAAACAAATCCATATAAAAAGACAACATACTTAACGTGTGTACAATATTTTGGTCAAGTGTTCGATTATTAATTTTGAAATGACGAGTTGTGTGCCCCTGATATGCTTAGGTTTTCATAGGTTTTCCAAATATTTACTCCTCTTTTTGCAGACATTTGTGGATTAAAACAGTGATATTGACTCCGTTTCTAGAATTCGTAGATTTATTTGCTGTAACCTTATAACTTGAGAAGATTTATTGTGTTTGGTAAATAACCAGCGAGTTGTTTACATGATTTCTTAATGGCGGTAGACTCTCATAAAACTCATATCAAATGTCACCTACCTATTAACTTCGATATTAGTTTCAACAAGGGTATTACACATACTGATGTATGGAATGAACTAAAAATTCTGGTAGACCAAAACAGAATACAAACCATACAAATTAGAGAGAAAGAAGGCTTAGTTATAGTACACTATAGCATACTCGAACACAAAACATACATTTCCCACTCGAGGCATACACTTGAAAAAACCGTTACATCAAAATAGTAGATGTAGAACAGCAAATACAAATGTGACTATAAAATATTACCCGTGTGAATTACAATATGTGGCCATATTTCAAAATATGGTGATGTGGTGCAGGGGTCACTCCGCAGGGGTCTGATTTAAGATACGAATATCGACAGAAACTCACAAACTGTGTTCTAATAATTCCAACCGCAACCAAATTCGGGGGACTCAGTGTCTGGGTTTTCGCAGACAATAACAGGACAGCGTGTCCATACTGTACGAGAACAATCAACAACACCTGACAAACATATATAAGAGTGGATACCTGCTCTTGGTTGCTGGTAGTTACTCAAAATAGTGTGGGGCATTTCCTTTAAAATCAATGAAAGCTATAGTACTATTTACTGAAATAACATGCCGCTGGGAAAGTCCTCGTTGTATCATATCTGACCGTGGCGCCAATTTTAATGTCAAGCTTGTTCAAGCTCTTTGCGAGTTATGTGATGTTACAAGACATTATACAAGTAGTTATCACCCTCAAACCAATGCTGTCTGTGAAAGAATTAATTCATATATAATCCAATCCGTTCGTTCCTATTGTAACAAAAAACAAACAGATTGACCAGATTATATACCTACAATCATGATGGCATATATACAGGTTTACACCTGCAATACAATCAACTCAGTTTTTACCATTTGAGATACTATTTGGGCAACCAATGAGGCTTCCTATTGATGTGTCATTAATACCAAAACAAATCATGCCAAGGAAAACTAAACAACATGTAAATGAATTGGTAAACATAGTGTAATCTACTGTGAAGTGCAGCTAAACCCAGAAAGAAAACAAAATATACCACCTGCCTATATACATGACAAAAAAGCTGTACAACCAACATTTCTTGCAGAAGCAAAAGTATGGCTATGTTGTAGTAGGACACCAAAAGGCAAGTATAAAAAACTAGTACAAAGATGGACAGGTCCCTACCGAATTATGTATAAAGGACAAAATAATACCTTTAAGATTAAAAGCACAGAAAAAAAAAAAAAAAAGAGATTAAGTCATAAATGCATGCAGCTAAGCGACTGAAAGATTATCATAATCCGCAAGACCGGCCAAATTAGTTGCTGCCTGAATATGATGACATTCCTCTAGATGCGGAGGAGCAAGATGATGACGGTACCACTAATATTGAGCATAATAACGAACTTACAGAATACATAACATGCAAAATGAAGACAACAATCAATCAGCACAAAATGAAGATAAGACTCAAAGTTCAGTTCAAAATGATACAAGTATTCATGAAAACATAATTCACAGTTCAAAAGTTCAAAAGTTCAAAAAAAAAAAATCAGGCCAATTAGGGACATTACAAAATCAAAACAGATTACAAAACTCTCAAAATATCCCATTTAATTCCAACGAAGTTGAAAAACTTGTTGAGTATAGTCCTTATCAAGGTAAACCTATATACAAAGTCAAATTCACTGGAACTAGTTGGCAAAATGGTTCACCTGTTCCAGACATTTAAAACAGGATTACCATAGACAGTTCAATGCAAAATAACGGAAACATAATTTTTTTAGTCAACTAAAAGTTGTTTGGTTCTAGTCATACAATCTAAAAAGGCATTTATAAAATCAAAATCAAATTACATACAAAACATCAGAAATTGTCAACAATTCAGTCAAGTACCAAATCAAAACATTGAAAGGGTTAGGTAAGAAAGAGATCAAAAAGAGTCCAAATATTAAGTGGTGTATTAAGTACAACTCTTTATAAGAACCAGGCAGTGTGCCATATACATGTGATACATGGGGGGTTTCAGATTTTATCTATAATTGGCCTAGTAGAAGCAATAAATGTAAAATGCTCAAAAAATAATTTTGAGTGGGAAAATATGAGTGGTTGTCATGGTAACGGACACACAATTTTTTGGTTGTTAAGCGTTGTAAAATCTTTCAAAAATCAGCTAAATCACCACATTTGAGAGCCTGATTAAGAATAGAATAATGCATTTTTCATTAATTTTCATATGTAACATTGATAGAACTTGGTTTAAGCTTCATTTTAGTGAAGATTGCATGTCAATCAAATTTGGAATTTTTTTGGAAAATTTTGTGAAAAACTGCATATTTTCAACTTTTCTGAAATTGGGATTTTTGCTGAATTACAACATTTTCTCTGGTGTTTTTCAGAAAAGTGCAAATGTGTACAGAATAGTTAGCACTGTAGTTATGAAGTTTGAATACTACTCTACCAAATTCAATAGAAAAATGTGTGGGATTTTTTTTAGTTTTATCACCATAGCAACCGATTTTTTCCTTGGAAACGGAGTTTTCATTTGCAGAATATTGCAGTTTAAGAGCTTAAATGTCCTGAATTTTTTATAACCGATAAGAAAAATACATAAAAGCTGACTCAAACTTTAAACTACAATCGTTACGTGTTGTTGACTTCAATTGTTACCACGGAAAGACATCTAATCCATAGCAACATCCACTAAAAAACTGCATAAATAGAAATTTATGTAAAAAAGTATATAAATAAAGGGTTCAAATTGGAATATGACTTCATTCTTTGCTTCACTCACAGTCTTGTCTGGGATTTTTTCTTCAGATTGTTCAATAAATGGAATATGTCATGAAACATAAGGGGGGAGGGGGGCTTGGAAAAGGGGGGGGGGGGGTAAGTTGATTTGTTCAAATGTTGCATACAAGTAGATCCTTGAAAAGATAATTGCGTTTCGTCGTCCGAAGAAACATTGGTTTTCGCACTTTAACTTTAGTGTAAATTTATAGAAATCTATGAAATTTAAACACACTGTTATTTACCACAAAAAGAAGGTTGAGATTGATTTTGAGAGTTTTGGTCCCTATAGTTTAGGAATTAGGGCCCAAAAAAAGGGTCCATTTAGACATTTTTCTTGGTTTTCACACATTAACTTCAGTATAAGTAAATAGAAATCTATAAAATTCAAACACAATGTTTAAGAACACAAAAGAAAGGTTGGGATTGATTTCGGGAGTTTTGTTCCCAAAAGTTAAGGAATTAACGACCAAAAACGGGCCAATTACGCATTTTTCTTTGTTTTCGCACCATAACTTTAGTGTAAGTAAATAGAAATCTATGAAATTTTAACACAAGGTTTATTACCATAAATGAAGGTTAGGATTGATTTTGGGAGTTTTGGTCCATCAGTTTAGTAACCAAAAGGGTCAAACTTAAACTTTGTTTGATTTCATCAAAAAATGAATAATTGGGGTTCTTTAATATGCCGAATCTTAACTGTGAATGTAGATTCTTAATTTTTGGTCCCGTTTTCAAATTGGTCTACATTAAGGTCCAAAGGGTCCAAAATTAAAGTTAGTTTGGTTTTAACAAAAAATGAATTATTGGGGGTTCTTTGATATGCTGAATCTAACCATGTATTTAGATTTTGGATATTGGACCATAATAGGTAAATGTCCAATTTTAATTTTTAAGTTCAAGTTCTTGGACCACATTCATTCTGTGTCAGAAAAATATGTTGTTTCAACTATTTAATCGCAATCCAAATTCAGAGCTGTATTTAGCTTGAATGTTGTGTCCATACTTGCCCCAACTGTTCAGGGTTCGAACTCTGCGGTCGTATAAAGCTGTGCCCTGTTGAGCATCTGGTTTAAGGTTGACAGATGATGAACTTCATGGGAATGCAATAGCCGGGTCAACCTGACACATGGAAAGGCAAGATATATATGGCCCTAACAAATGTAAGCAAAATTCGTAATTTCTTATGGCACACATCCGTCTGAGATGTTATTCCACCAGCATAAATCACAAAATTGATCCGTAACATAATATTAACAAACCAATAATAGAATCATTTGGTCAAAGCATTTCTAAACTGAAACTGAAGTGTGATGGACGGGTGGATATAGACGGACAGGCAAATTTAACACATTTTAAGTTGGTGGTGATTTTAAAAATAATAATAGGCAATGGGTGATAGCTAATATCGGAAGTCCAGTATAATGGAATCCTCTTAATATATACATGTAGCTATTAACATTAATTACTGCTTTGTTGTACTACTATCCCGCAATTGAAATTCAGGATCTCCGAGAGTGAGCATTCGATTAAAAAATGACACTCATCCTCATCTCTATCAGCTGTACATTACGATTTTTCAATTCTTAATGTAATGGGTGAGCACTGATTCTTAATTAACATATGCACTACCTTTCTTAAAATCTACGGAAGCGTATTGGCGCCACATATTTTTTTTAATTTTTCTTCCAGTGTTTGCGTTACAACGCGAAACCTTTGCGAAATAATGCAAACCTTTGTTTTATCTTATTTCTTATTTAAGATTCAAAGGAAACAGTTGTTATTAATAGAGGAGGCTGTATATATTAACATGTATCACTTGTGTAGTCATTGCAAAGTAAAATCCTTGAATAATTAGATTTCAATAATGAGCAGAATAATACAAGAAAATGTGGTATGAATGCCAATAAGAAAACTCTTTATCTAAGTCACTATTCCTAAAAGTAAACCATCATAGGCCAAAGTACGGTTTTCAACACGGAGCATTAGCTTACATTGCATGAACAACAAACTATAAAGGCCCCCCAGAAACGATATCCTTGTTACTTCTAGTATATATATATATTACAAAGAAAATTAAGTAAATTGCGGTTATACGGAAAAAACCAAAAATCAACCCTGCTAATATAGCTATAACCGAATATAAATATACTACCAAAGTAAGCTCTCGTTTGTGTTAAGTAGGTTGGCAAGAAATCTATATAGAATGAAGATGTTTTATTGATAAAATTATGTTCTCTCTATTTAAATTGCTATCCAAGCACCTTAAAAATACTTCATTATATCGAAATGATAATTCAAGGACTTTCTATCAAAGAATCTTGATCATATTCTGAGATTTAAAAAAAATTGTTTCCTTATTAAAAATTCATTTTAAAGCACAAAGATGAATTTGTCCATTTGACTTGGAGTTTCACAATTGTATGACATTATTTTGGATCTTTCAATTTAAATATAAGTGGATATCAATTGGGGATTAATAAAGTAATGAAAAGAGTAAAAAAAATATACAGTTCAACGTGCTTGATTTCGAGGTATTAGCCATTGAAATTTTGACAGGAAAATAGTCTCTCTTGACTTTTCATAGCTATTTCATTGACAAGTTTACATTCTCAAAACTATCAAAAAATAATTTGAATTTTATAAAACTTTTACAGATTGCTTATCATTATACATGTAAAAGATTTATAAAAAGATAAATGGGGGCCAATGCCATTTTTTTAAGTCATTCAAATGAATAAAACCTGAGGTTTCCGAAAATCTGACAAAAAAATCAAAAACATGGCAATAGAACTGCAATGTACCTTAACTAACCTCTGAAGCTAAACCCAAGTTATAGATTATCGATCTTATCTATATAAAACTTCTGAAGAAAAAAATGATTCTATTTATAATCAGGTTCTCCGACGAAACATAATCTTTTCAAGAATCTACATGTATGATATCCTTAAGAAATAAACCTACCACCCCCTTTTTTCTAACCTTCCAACCATAATATTACATTATATATTACATTTGTTGAACCTTATGAAATAAACAGAATAGACTGTAATTGAAGCAAAGCAGTCATATTCAAATTAGAAAATAAACACCCTCTATTTTTGTATTTTTTTTACATAAGTTTCTATTGATGCAATTTCGGAGTGGATGTTGCTAAGGATAATATGTGTTTCCGTGGTAACATTGAGGTCAACAACACTTACGATTGTAATTTAAAGTTTGCGTTAGCTTTTATGTATTTTTCTTATCGGTTATGAAGAATTCAGGACATTTAAGCTCTTAAACTGCAATATTCTGCAAATGAAAACTCCGTTTCCAAGGAAAAAATTGGTTGCTATGGTGATAAAACTTAAAAAAATCCCACACATTTTTCTATCAAATTTGGTAAAATAGTATCCAAACTTCATAACTACAGTGCTAACTATTCTGTACACATTTGCACTTTTCTGAAAAACACCAGAGAAAATGTGGTAATTCAGCAAAAATCCCATTTTCAGAAAAGTTGAAAATATGCATTTTTTCACAAAATTTTCCAAAAAAAATCCAAATTTGGTTGACATGCAATCTTCACTAAAATGAAGCTTAAACCAAGTTCTATCAATGTTACATATGAAAATTAATAAAAAATGCACGATTTGATTCATAATCAAGCTCTGAATTGTGGTGATTTAGCTGATTTTTGAAAGATTTTACCATGCTCAACAACCAAAAAATAGTGTCCGTTACCATGGCAACCACTCATATTTTCCCACTCAAATTTATTTTTTGAGCATTTTTCATTTATTGCTTCTACTAGACCAATTATAGAAAAAATCTGAAACCTTCATGTATCGCACTCTGCCTGGTTCTTACAAAGAGCTGTACTTAAAATGGTTATATCTGTCAAGGTCCAAGAAGTACCCTATTTATGAGTGGTGATTTACGACCTGATGTGTTCAGGAAGTTCTTAAAAGTTCTCAAACAAGAAGAAAAGATGTTGTGTTCGAATTCAAAAAATCCATTACAACTTATTGATTGTGTTCCAGTATCACAGTTTGATATTGAAACAATGAAGTTTATGCATCACTTTAGACCTACAACACGAAGATCAATACCCACTCAATATTCATCATTAGGTTTAGATTATAAATAATTGAACATTTTGCAAGGGCTAACGACAATGATCCAAGACTGTACCCAAAATTGGGTAGGTTATAGGTTCTGCTTTAATCGAGCTTTTGTTCTTGGAAACACATGATCGTTGAAGATTTTAAGGTTGTATTAACTTATCTCTGCATTATTTATGCTCTTGTCCTAGACAGAGACAATAAAATTCATTTTTTTTTTCAAGAGTATTGAGTTTTTAGCACTGAAACAAAGTTATAAGAAATAAATATGAAATACCAATGATTATTTAATGTGATGACAAATATTTAGAAGTATATGTATACTGCCGAGTAAGGGTTGGTCTCGTCAACCAAACCTTACTTCTTACAGGCAGTACAGCATGGAAGTGACGACTCTATGCTGAATTAATATCAAATTAAGGAAATTCATTTTCCATGACGCATCATTGTTATTTTTGGTTTTGGATTATTATTATAATTTTTAATCGATCAATTTTCAAAGTGGAAAATTATTCTTTACCCTCTTTTGCATTAAGCAACGTGTTTGTTACCCTTCATGTCCGTAAAAATGTTGTTCTTTGTAGTGTTCAATTAATTCATTCTCTACTCGATGATAATATTTATGCTATGTATATGTAAATACTAAACGTTACTCCATTAAAACTTTGCTCATGGCTTTTCAAAGGCTAAGAATATAAATAACTTTCAAGTTAGGATATATATCAATATTTTAATTATTAAGGCCAAAAACAACATATTGTCAGAGTAAT
The DNA here is from genome assembly GCA_019925275.1 of Mytilus edulis. Classification (NCBI taxonomy): domain Eukaryota; kingdom Metazoa; phylum Mollusca; class Bivalvia; order Mytilida; family Mytilidae; genus Mytilus; species Mytilus edulis. Next base: position 45,272,466 of record CM034361.1, on the reverse strand, counting down.
TTATGTAAGATTTTGAACAATTTGAAATATTACAAGATCTGGAGGAAAGAATCTTCTATTTTATCTGCTTTATCAGATTTGTGACCTGCATTTGATTCATAACGCATCAGAGAAGGTAGTTTTACAATAGCTCTCAAGTCTAACTTTTATACCCCCCCCTTCCCCCCCAAAAAATAAATAAAAATAAATAAATAATAAAATGTGTTGATAATTTAGTAAGAGGTGTCCTGAAATGTAGGAGGAATAAGCAATATAATGTTGCATGTAAGGACACTTACACAATATATGTCAGTAAGGAATCAAATAAATTGTTGAACGATCAAGTTTTATCAAGGGAATATAGAATATAATATAAAAATGTATCTATGATTATTCATAATTATAAAAAAGAAGATGTTGTATGATTGCCAATGAGACAACTCTCAATCAGAGACCAGATGACAACAGAAATTTACAAGTATAATAGGTAACCGCACGGTCTGTAACTATGAGCAAAGCCTATACCGCATTGTCAGCTATAAAAGGCCTCGAAATGACAAATGTAAAACTACTAAATCAAGAAAACGAATGGCCTAATTAATGTATAGAAAAAAAAAGAAAAAAAATATGTTACACAGCTACAAACGACATCTAATGAATAACAAGCTTCTCAATTGGGACCGGCACAGGCATATAGCGGTATTCCCACTAATATGGAACAGTGATGCAACAGTACAAGATAAGAACGAACTATCAAAATCAGTTGAAAAAGGCTTAACTCATCAGATAGATACAAATAGACCTTTTCAACATCTCTCGACACCGACTAATGACACCTACAGTTTACAGGTAAAATGGAAGGGTCGTCTCAAATTACAAAACAAAGATCCATTATGATTATCATAACGTATGCATATTCGATTTAGCGGATTTATGCTGTATAATATTGACTATATAGCTACAGAAGATATATTACATATTACATAAATATATTTCACTATCATTTAAAAGAGGGCAAAATAATATGCTTATTACATGTATTTACACAACATTTCACGTTTAATTGATTAAAAAATCTCTGCAATCATTCCGCATTCTGATCAGCTTTCCTTTCAATTTATGAGTTCCAAAGATTGTGCCGCATTACAATAACGATCATTTTTTATCTGTAAATTTTTTAGGGATCGAAAATTTAACATCGGGTGTAGGAGGGTCACGTTTAAATAAAAAAAATTATAATCCCCAATTTAATGAAAAAAAATTCTGGTCCGGCAGGTGACCAAAAAAAAATTTCTGAATGCAGATTTATCCAATACCTTATAGTATTGAATTTTGAAAAAAAATAATTTGATCGATTGCGTTGATAAACTAAACATATTTCATGTATGTGAAGAGAGCAGCGGGTTCGTTATTCGTCATTCGATATTCAATATCCAAACGACTTCAAAGATGTACTTTTTTACATGATATTTCTTAAAACAAAAAGAAAAACTGGATAACTCTAGAAAGATTCTATAAATCGAAATATTTATGGAAATCCAAAAAAACAAATTTTCAGCCAAAAAATGTCCAAATTTTAGGACAAAGGGCACATGGCAATGGTGAGAGCCCCCCTGATCTCTCAATCTTTCTAATATTATGCAGACATTTAGTCAATAGGTAGATACAAACGTGACTAAAATAAATTTGGGTTCACTTCCTGTCTTCTGTGTTTACGGAGCGCCCAAAGTGCCAGTTGGATATTCAAAGTATATAGCGAAAACCTACCCGAGACCGCTTAAATGAGGTTCAGACCCCCCTGGTCTTTCATTGTCCATAAAATTCAACCAAATCATAGATTCTATATATATATTAAGATTGCATTAGAAGGATTTTCCAGAATAATGTCATCTTCGATATCTACAGAGCGCTTAGATTGTCAATTTTTAGCCAAAAAATGTCAACATTTTAGGACAAAGGCCACAGGGAAATCGTGAGAGTCCCCTGATCTCTCAATCTTTCTAATATTATGCAGACAATAAGTCAATATGTAAATACAAGCGTGACTTAAAGAAATTTGGGTAAACTTCCTGTCTTCTATGTTTACGGAGCGCCCAAAGTGCCAGTTGGATATTCAAAATTTATAGCGAAAACCTATCCGAGACCGCTTAAATGAGGTTTAGACCCCCAAGTCTTTCAATGTCTATTAAATTCAACCAAATCATAGATTTTACATATATTAAGATTGTATTAGAAGGATTTTCTAGAATAATGTCATCTTCGATTTCTACAGAGCGCTTAGATTGTCACTTTTTAGCCAAAAGCTGTCAAAATTTTAAGACGAAGGGCACAGGGCAATGGTGAGTACCCCATGATCTCTCAATCTTTCTAATATTATGCAGACATTTAGTCAATAGGTAGATACAAACGTGACTTAAAGGAATTTTGGTACACCTCCTGTCTTCCATGTCTACGGAGCGCCCAAAGTACCAGTTTGATATTCAAAATATATAGTGAAAACCTACCTGAGACCGCTTAAATGGGGGTTGAGACCCCCCTGGTCTTTCAACGTCCATAAAATTTAATCAAATCATAGACTCTGTATATATAAAGATTGTATTAGAAGGATTTTCCAAATATTGTCATATTCGATATCTATGGAGGGATTATCTTGTCACTTTTCAGCTAAAAATTGTCAAAATTTTAGGACAAAGGGCACAGGGCAATGGTGAGAGCCCCCTGATCTCTCAGTCTGTCTAATATTAAGCAGACATTTAGTCAAGAGGTAAATACAAACGTGACTTAAAGGAATTTGGGTACACTTCCTGTCTTTTATGTTTACGGAGCGCCCAAAGTGCCATTTGAATATTCAAAGATATATAGTGAAAACCTACCTGAGACCGCTTAAATGGGGGTGAGACCCCCCTGGTCTTTCAATGTCCATAAAATTTAACAAATCATAGACTCTTATATATAAGATTGTATTAGAAGGATTTTCCAAATATTGTCATATTCGATATCTATGGAGGGATTATATGTCACTTTTCAGCTAAAAATTGTCAAAATTTTAGGACAAAGGGCACAGGGCAATGATGTGAGAGCCCCTGATCTCTCATCTGTCTAATATTAAGCAGACATTTAGTCAAAGGTAAATACAAACGTGACTTAAAGGAATTTGGGTACACTTCCTGTCTTTTATGTTTACGGAGCGCCCAAAGTGCCATTTGGATATTCAAAATATATAGTGAAAACCTACCTGAGACCGCTTAAATGGGGGTGAGACCCCCCTGGTCTTTCAATGTCCATAAAATTTACAAATATATCAAATCATAGACTCTGTATATATAAAGATTGTATTAGAAGGATTTTCCAAAATATTGTCATATTCGATATCTATGGAGGGATTATATTGTACTTTTCAGCTAAAAATTTCAAAATTTTAGGACAAAGGGCACAGGGCAATGATGATAGCCCCTGATCTCTCAGTCTGTCTAATATTAAGCAGACATTTAGTCAAGAGGTAAATACAAACGTGACTAAAAGGAATTTGGGATACACTTCCTGTCTTTTATGTTTACGGAGCGCCCAAAGTGCCATTTGGATATTCAAAATATATAGTGAAAACCTACCTGAGACCGCTTAAATGGGGTGAGACCCCCCTGGTCTTTCAATGTCCATAAAATTTAATCAAATCATAGACTCTGTATATATAAAGGTTGTATTAGAAGGATTTTCTAGAATATTGTCATATTTGATACTATGGAGGGCTTATATTGTCACTTTTCAGCTAAAAATTATCAAAATTTATGGACAAAGGGCACAGGGTCAATGGTGATAGCCCCCTATTCTCAATCTGTCTAATATTAAACAGAAATTTAGTCAACAGGTAGATACAAACGTGACTAAAAGGAATTTGGGAACACTTCCTGTCTTTATGTTTACGGAGCGCCCAAAGTGCCAGTTGGATATTCAAAATATATAGTGAAAACCTACCTGAGACCGCTTAAATGGGTAGAGACCCCCCTGGCTTTAATGTCCATAAAATTTAATTAAAATATACTGTATATATAAGTTGTATTAGAAGGATTTTCCAGAATTGGTCTATTCGATTCTAGGAGGTTATATTGTCACTTTCAGCTAAAAATTATCAAAATTTTAGGACAAAGGGCACAGGGCAAATGGTTGAGAGCCCCCTGAATCTCTCAATCTGTCTAATATTTAGCAGACATTTAGTCAACAGGTAGATACAAACGTGACTAAAAGGAATTTGGGTACACTTCCTGTCTTAATATTTTATGGAGCGCCCAAAGGCCAGTTGGATATTCAAAATATATAGTGAAAACCTACCTGAGACCGCTTAAATGAGGTTCAGACCCCCCTGGTCTTTCAATGTCCATTAAATTCAACCAAATTATAGTTTTTCTATATATATTAAGACTGCATTAGAAGGATTTTCTAGAATAATTTTTAGCCAAAAAATGTCAAAATCTTTAGGACAAAGGGCACAGGGAAATGGTGAGAGCCCCCTGAACTCTCAATCTTCTAATATTTACTAGACATTTAGTCAACAGGTAAATACAAACTGAACTAAAAGGAATTTGGGTACACTTCCTGTCTAATATTTACGGAGCGCCCAAAGTGCCAGTTGGATATTCAAAATATATAGCAAAAACCTACCGAGACCGCTTAAATGAGGTTTAGACCCCCTGGTCTTTCAATGTCCATAAATTCAACCAAATCATAGTTTTTATATATAAATTTATTAGAACTGATTTAGAAAATGGATTTTCTAGAATAATTTTTAGCCAAAAAATATCAAAATTTTAGGACAAAGGGCACAGGGAAATGGTGAGTAGCCCCTGATCTCTCAATCTTCTAATATTATGCAGACATTTAGTCAATATGTAATACAAACGTGACTTAAAGAAATTTGGGTACACTTCCTGTCTTCTATGTTACGGAGCGCCCAAAGTGCCAGTTGGATATTCAAAATATATAGCGAAAACCTATCCTAGACCGCTTAAATGAGGTTTAGACCCCCTAGTCTTTTTAACGTCTATTAAATTCAACCAAATCATAGATTTTACATATATTAAGATTGTATTAGAAGGATTTTTGTAGAATAATGTCATCTTCGATATCTACAGAGCGCTTAGATTGTCACTTTTAGCCAAAAGCTTCAAAATTTTAAGGACGAAAGGGCACAGGGCAATGGTGAGTACCCCATGATCTCTCAATCTTCTTATATTAATTCAGACATTTAGTCAATATGTAATACAAACGTGACTTAAAGAATTTTGGTACACTTCCTGTCTTCATGTCTACGGAGCGCCCAAAGTGCCAGTTGGATATTCAAATATATAGTGAAAAACCTACCTCAGACCGCTTAAATGGGGGTGAGACCCCCCTGGCTTTTAATGTCCATAAAATTTTAATTAAATCATAGACTCTGTATATATAAAGGTTGTATTAGAAGGATTTTCCAGAAAATTGTCATATTCGATATCTATGGAGGGCTTATATTGTCACTTTTCAGCTAAAAATTATCAAAATTTTAGGACAAAGGGCACAGGGCAATGGTGATAGCCCCCTGATCTCTCAATCTGTCTAATATTAAGCAAACATTTAGTCAACAGGTAGATACAAACGTGACTAAAAGGATTTTGGGTACACTTCCTGTCTTTTATGTTGACGGAGCGCCCAAAGTGCCAGTTGGATATTCAAAATATATAGTGAAAACCTACCTGAGACCGCTTAAATGAGGTTCAGACCCCCCTGGTCTTTCAATGTCCATAAAATTCAACCAAATTATAGTTTCTATATATATTAAGACTGCATTAGAAGGATTTTCTAGAATAATTTTTAGCCAAAAAATGTCAAAACTTTAGGACAAAGGGCACAGGGAAATGGTGAGAGCCCCCTGAACTCTCAATCTATCTAATATTTAGCAGACATTCAGTCAACAGGTAGATACAAACGAACTAAAAGGAATTTGGGTACACTTCCTGTCTTAAATGTTTACGGAGCGCCCAAAGTGCCAGTTGGATATTCAAAATATATAGCAAAAACCTACCCGAGACCGCTTAAATGAGGTTCAGACCCCCCTGGTCTTTCAATGTCCATAAAATTCAACCAAATCATAGTTTTTTATATATATTAAGACTGCATTAGAAGGATTTTCTAGAATAATTTTTAGCCAAAAAATATCAAAATTTTAAGACAAAGGGCACAGGGAAATGGTGAGAGCCCCCTGATCTCTCAATCTGTCTAATATTATGCAGACATTTAGTCAATATGTAAATACAAACGTGACTTAAAGAAATTTGGGTACACTTCCTGTCTTCTATGTTTACGGAGCGCCCAAAGTGCCAGTTGGATATTCAAAATATATAGCGAAAACCTATCCGAGACCGCTTAAATGAGGTTTAGACCCCCAAGTCTTTCAACGTCTATTAAATTCAACCAAATCATAGATTTTACATATATTAAGATTGTGTATTAGAAGGATTTTTGTAGAATAATGTCATCTTCGATATCTACAGAGCGCTTAGATTGTCACTTTTTAGCCAAAAGCTGTCAAAAATTTTAAGACGAAGGGCACAGGGCAATGGTGAGTACCCCATGATCTCTCAATCTTTCTTATATTATTCAGACATTTAGTCAATATGTATATACAAACGTGACTTAAAGAAATTTTGGTACACTTCCTGTCTTCCATGTCTACGGAGCGCCAAAAGTGCCAGTTGGATATACAAAATATATAGTGAAAACCTACCTGAGACCGCTTAAATGGGGGTGAGACCCCCCTGGCTTTTAATGTCCATAAAATTTAATTAAATCATAGACTCTGTATATATAAAGGTTGTATTAGAAGGATTTTCCAGAAAATTGTCATATTCGATATCTATGGAGGGCTTATATTGTCACTTTTCAGCTAAAAATTATCAAAATTTTAGGACAAAGGGCACAGGGCAATGGTGATAGCCCCCTGATCTCTCAATCTGTCTAATATTAAGCAAACATTTAGTCAACAGGTAGATACAAACGTGACTAAAAGGATTTTGGGTACACTTCCTGTCTTTTATGTTGACGGAGCGCCCAAAGTGCCAGTTGGATATTCAAAATATATAGTGAAACCTACCTGAAACCGCTTAAATGAGGGTAAGACCCCCTGGTCTTTCAATGTCTATAAAATTTAATCAAATCATAGACTCTGTATATATAAAGGTTGTATTAGAAGGATTTTCCAGAAAATTGTCATATTCGATATCTATGGAGGGCTTATATTGTCACTTTTTAGCTAAAAATTATCAAAATTTTAGGACAAAGGACACAGGCAATGGTTATAGCCCCCTGATCTCTACATCTTTCTCATATTATGCAAACATTAAGTTAATAGGTAGGCAAAACTTATAACCATATGCTGGAAGGTTGGGGTTGTGAGAGATTAAACAAGCAGCTGACCACCGTCTTGGAAACGAAAGAGACCGATTGAGCTCTGCAAATTATGAGCTATGGGATGAAAAAAACAGGCGCACAGGGTATGATTACCACGAATTTTATATTTTTTTATAAGAACGATAGGATCGAAAGATCAAAAACCGGGTTTTAAAACCATTGAATTATGGATAGTGGTTTTGGGGGACCTAAATTGATTTTTTTTTAATTGTTAGGATAAAGACATGGATCTAATAGCTAGAAATTGCTGAAATTAGTTGTTGAAAACGTCAAAGGCATGAGAAGTATTGCCAAAATGAACCACCTCTGATGGTACTCCCGGATGTGGAAGGGTCAGTTGGTTCAGTTGATCGAAATGAGAACCAACATTATTTGAGCGTTGTCCCAACCCTATACGAGGAAGGATTATTATCAAACAGGCCAAACAGCATGGGTTGATAGGGGTTAGCAGGATGTCGAAAGATCGACTGCTGGAGAAGATACAGGAAAAGATCAGAAAAGATAGGAACGCCATTGGGATAAAATTGAGGTACATCCACTGAAGAAAGCCTTTAAAGATGTATTTACTACCTGAAAGATGACCCCCATTATTGACATGGATGTGCAGACCTTCCTTGAGGTCTCTCGGATGTCAAGGATGGAACTCATAGACGATTGGGCATTGAAAGGATAAAAAATCAATGTGATGCTGCACTGTGAAGATTAACCCAACAGGTAAGATGGATGATGAGAACGTGGCATACTTTCACTCGGGAAACCAGATTTTTACCTCAACAACGGACTTGAGGAAATGGATGAAAAGATCGGAGAAAAGATTGCGCAGTGGACCTCTGAAAAAAGTACTGTGGCTTGACATTGAAGGCAATTGTAAAACTTCAAGTCAATATTAACAAACACCGACCGCTGGGTGGGTCACAGTACATGATTAGCCGGCGTGGATCAAAGCCAAGAAGGGTGTAATCAATGTGAAAAATAATGACGAGGAGTATTTCAAGAGGGCCATACTTTCGGCCTTGCACCAAAACGAGGTAGACCCAAAACAAACGGACAGGGTTACACAGAGCTCAATCTGGCTAGCCTAAAGGAAATTAATAAATTTGAGAAGGCCAATTCCACCTTGGCGGTTAATGTATTTGGAATAGATGATAGTGAAGTATACCCGCTGAGCATTTCAGACGTTGGTGAACAGCAAGAGAGAGAACCCAACTTACTGCTGATCGAGGCTACAGGTGCTGGAGACCAACAAAGAGTATTGCGTCAACCACAAGATCAAGATCGAGCTGCCCAAAGAAGGGACATACCAGCTGACCTTTGTCAACAACACCCACTCGATGAGAGTCCCTTTCGTGGTGAACGCGGACTTTGAGTGCTTTATCGATAAGGTAGCAATACACAGTTAGAAGTTTAGTTTCACATTATGGCCATGGTGATTTTTTTCAAATATGAAAGTTTTTGTACAATAAAATAGATTTTTAGATAATTAAAGAATAATATAGCCTTCTCAGTGGGTTTATATGAACATTTAGATTGTTTTTAGCATGTTTTGTATGGCATTTATCTGTTTGACAGTCCGTTTTTTCCTATCCGTAACACCCATATGTTATTGTAGTGTTCATCAACAAACATTTATCGCTCGATCTTTTCAATTAAATTTTATGGAAAAACGAGTAGAAATGCATGTGATTTTTTTTGGACCTTTTGATAGATATATGCCTATGGTTTCAGGAAAGGTACCACTGTTCAAACCAACGCTTAGGGGCGTTCAAACAAACGCTCAGAGGTGTTCAAACCATCGCTTAGGGGGGTTCACGTCAACGCGACGTTTATAAAGATTACACACCCTAAACAGTGTGAGGCGCTCGCCAGGGAGTTGCAAGAGATCAAGCGGCAGATTCAAGCCAGCTTTTACATTCAGCATCGTCTCGAGAAGATTTGACTCTACCAGGACCTTTCCAAGGTGTTACGCCTGTGGTTGAGTCTTAGCGAGAGGCAGCTTCACCGATCACCGAAACGATCGTATACCTTCCTGTAGCAGTGACAGCCCTCCCTCCTCCACCGCCAAAATTTGGCTACCCATTACCCATTGCACCACCTACAGACACCATCCTCGGACCTCGAGCACAGCAGTATTTGCAGCTCAATAACAATTCTTCCGCCGACCACACCTTTGGATCGCGATCTGAAGACGATGGTATCTTCATCGGAAGCTAACCAGTTATTTCTGACGGCGATGATATTTTCGTGGATGGTGTGAGGTACAAAGGAACCCTTGACCTCTGGGAACTCATGGTGAAAAAGAAACCAGAGTCGTTTGAGCCCGAAGCTTTTAAGACCTTGTCGACTATGCAGAGATCCTGAACAGTTCCGATGCCATGTATCAAGGCAATAAACCCTCTCGAGAACCCGAAGGCGAAAAAGCAAGAACCCCCGAAAAATCAGTGTCCAACGCAGCAAGCCCAATCAACCACTCAGTGTTAAACACAGAAAGCCCCACAACCAAACCCGATTAAACAATATCATCTCTGGTCGTGGCATCGCTAACATCCACGACTTCATCCAACGCTATAAATAAATACATAATGTCTGACATCCTTACAATCACAGAAGGGTTGACCTTCGATGAAAGTCTTCAAAAATATTAAGACCAGGTTCACGAATTCGAACCTTAAGCCGGCTCATAACTTACTAACTTTGGAGCGGAGATCCGAATCAACATCGAAACGCAAGACCTGTTGCTCCACCCAACGTTATCTCTTGGTAAAAGGACGACATCAAAAGCACGACGGCACTGCATATGCAGACGTTGATCTCATTCACAATGGTATCATGTATCTCCTCAAAACTATATGTTATCGACTCTCCGGCCAGCAGATTGAACACATTAACGACCCCGGCATCGCCACAACTATGCTGGGAATGTGAACCTACCTCGACGACTTCTCCAAATCGCAAGGTCTCGACCAACTGTTGTTTAAGGATTCTTCCACAAATGTCGAGGCTGAAAACACTGGATTTGCAGCCTGCCATGGATACATAATCACCAAGCTCACCAACAAAGGATCGTACTCGTTTTCCATCCCCCTGAAACATATTTTGGGATGATTACAACAAAATAGTGTACGGGTTCAGGCACGAACTCCCACTCGTTCGCAATTCATTCTGAGGGCAGCCGCCGTCAATAACGTGGCGAAAATAATCCTGTGTAAGATCTCTTGGTTCCTCCCTCACGTCACTCCTGCAGACGAAAACAAGATACGACTGTGCAAAACCATCCAAAATAAATCCAAGATCCACTGTGGATTTCGCATGATACAGTGCGATTCCAAAGCCGTTCCCCAGGCCTCACATTTTAACTGTCGCCTAGCTGCCAATAGTGGTCGCGAAAAGCCTAGATATATCATCGTTGTCTTCCAAACCGACAGAGATAATGACAAAACACGTAATGCTTCCGTGTTAAATCACTGTCGATTGCAAAATATCCATGTCACCCTCAAAGCTAAACGCTACTCAGCCGTCGACTTTAATGCCGGTTTTTCACAAGGAGGCTGTAAACTTCAGAAAGAAATTCTACAACATTGACACCCTCCTCAGTAACGGTGGCGTCAACCCCTCTGATTTCATTGACCTATAGCCGCTGTATGTCATCGATGTAAGCTTAAGTCATCAATCCGAGTGGACATCCAGATTCGAGCGGACTTCGTGCGTAATGTTCCCGCCAACACTGAAGCATCTCCGAAGGAGTCCTCCAGTTCGAATCGGACGTTCAGAAGATGAACGTCGTGTTTTAATAAATAAATGGACACCACACTGTTGCAGCAAATCGTCGAAAACACAGACCAAAAACAAGGGTTTTCCATCCTTGTCTCTGGAAACTGTGTTCAGAGGACCGTGAAATTGGGATCAAAAGTCTAATTTGGCCCTATAATTAGAAAGATCATACCATAAGGAACATGTGTACTAAGTTTAAAGTTGGTTGGACTTCAGCTTCATTAAAAACTACCTTGACCAAAAACTTTAACCTGAAGCGGAACGAAGAGACGAACGGGCGGACGGACAGACTAGAAAACATAATGCCCCTCTACTATCGTAGGTGGGGCATCGTTACATGGTGAACTACCCCGTGACCTTGAGAACCATCAATCGCATGCAGACATACCTCACCGATTAAGACGGCGATCCTATCAGTCTCCGCAGTGAACATCTCACCATCCGCTTCCATCTTTGCGAGGTATGAATAAATATTCTATCAAAATACGGTTCGAACTTGATAAAAGGTCAAGCTAATGAACTACAGGGAGCAGCCAAAAAAGGTTGCCCGGTCACCATTCGTTTATCCTACACAAACCTGCAAGGTGAACACAAGATGTTGTTTACCCCGCGACAGATTGAAAAGATCACCAAGCTCCTACAAAAAGGTTCTAGTGGTATGACTCTTGAAATAAGCACTACCCACTTGAAGAAAAACATTCAAAAAGAAAGTGGATTCCTACCCATGTTAGCGGGAAGGGCAATGCAAGCCCTTCCTATGTTGGCGAAAACAATTCTACCAGCATGAGGTGTTGGAGCCCTAAGTTGCCTGTGTGAAATAGCCGTCAACAATGCATTTGGACCTGGATTTTACATCAAAAGGGGGGGGGTGTGTGAGCTGTGTGAAGGTGCGTGGTAATGGTCTGTATATCTGTTTACCCAAATTTCTTTAGGTCACGTTGTATTTACCTATTGACTAAATGTCTCCATATTATTAGAAAGGTTGAAATATCAGGGGGCTTTCACCATTACCCTGTGCCCTTTGTTCTAAGATTTTGACATTTTTTTGGCTAAAAAGTGACAATCTAAGCGCTCCGTAGATATCAAAGGTGACATTATTCTAAGAAATTCTTCTAATACAATCTTACTATATATAGAGTCTATGATTTGGTTTAATTTTATGGACATTGAAAGACCAGGGGGGGCATCAACCTCATTTAAGCGGTCTTAGGTAGGTTTTCACTATATATTTTGAATATCCAACTGGCACTTTGGGCGCTCAGTAAACATAAAAGACAGGAAGTGTACCCAAATCCCTTTTAGTCACGTTTGTATCTACCTGTTGACTAAATGTCTGCTTAATATTAGACAGATTGAGAGACCAGGGGGCTATCACCATTGCCCTGTGCCCTTTGTCCTAAAATTTTCATAATTTTTAGCTGAAAAGTGACAATATAAGCCCTCGATAGATATCGAATATGACAATATTCTGGAAAATCCTTCTAATACAACCTTTATATATACAGAGTCTATGATTTGATTAAATTTTATGGACATTGAAAGACCAGGGGGGCCTCACCCTCATTTAAGCGGTCTCAGGCAGGTTTTCACTATATATTTTGAATATCCAACTGGCACTTTGGGCACTCCGTAACATAAAAGACAGGAAGTGTACCCAAATTCCTTTTAGTCACGTTTGTATCTATCTGTTGACTAAATGTCTGCTTTATATTAGACAGATTGAGAGACCAGGGGGCTATCACCATTGCCCTGTGCCCTTTGTCCTAAAATTTTGATAATTTTTTAACTGAAAAGTGACAATATAAGCCCTCCATAGATATCGAATATGACAATATTCTGGGAAATCCTTCTAATACAACCTTTATATATACAGAGTCTATGATTTGATTAAATTTTATGGACATTGAAAAACCAGGGGGGTCTCACACTCATTTAAGCGGTCTCAGGTAGGTTTTCACTGTATATTTTGAATATCCAACTGGCACTTTGGGCGCTCCGTAAACATGAAAGACAGGAAGAGTACCCAAATTCCTTTTAGTCACGTTTGTATCTACCTATTGACTGAATGTCTGCTTAATATTAGGCAGATTGAAAGATCAGGGGGCTATCACCATTGCCCTGTGCCCTTTGTCCTAAAATTTTGATAATTTTTAACTGAAAAGTGACAATATAAGCCCTCGATAGATATAAAATATGACAATATTCTGGGAAATCCTTCTAATACAACCTTTATATATACAGAGTCTATGATTTAATTAAATTTTATGGACATTGAAAGACCAGGGGGTCTCACACTCATTTAAGCGGTCTCAGGTAAGTTTTCACTGTATATTTTGAATATCCAACTGGCACTTTGGGCGCTCCGTAAACATGAAAGACAGGAAGTGTACCCAAATTCCTTTTAGTCACGTTTGTATCTACCTATTGACTAAATGTCTGCTTAATATTAGGCAGATTGAAAGATCAGGGGGCTATCACCATTGCCCTGTGCCCTTTGTCCTAAAATTTTGATAATTTTTAGCTGAAAAGTGACAGTATAAGCCCTCGATAGATATCGAATATGACAATATTCTGGGAAATCCTTCTAATACAACCTTTATATATACAGAGTCTATGATTTAATTAAATTTTATGGATATTGAAAGACCAGGGGGGTCTCGCACTCATTTAAGCGGTCTCAGGTAGGTTTTCACTGTATATTTCTTGTTTAGGCATTCCATAAATATTTAAATTTATATTTCATAATTTTTTCTAGAGTTAGTGGTTTTTCTTTTTGTTTAAAGAAATAAATTATCATGTATAAAAGTAAATCTTTGAAGTTGTTTTATTGACAACAATCTATATTATATAAAGATTAATATGCAACATAGAAAAGGGTTTATATTCGAGGACAATGAGAATTTACAACAGCTTGAAGAGGTCATTTTACGATTTTTTCTTACGTATCTTATCAGTCATCTTAACTATGAAAATCATGTTTTTAATGTTATCAAGTATTTCTTTTTTTAAGATTTTCAACAAAACTTTGAATATCCAACCGACTGCTAGCAGCCGGTTGGATATTGAATATCGAATATCGAATAACGAACCGGCTGCTAACTTCACATACATACAAATTTCGAGAGAAAAAAAATCTGACTGAGAGACCCCCCGCCCTATTTTTTTTTTACTAAACTAACTGATGAACGTATTCAATTCTAGGAGGGGGGAACTTGTTCCTGGACATAGCTTTGTTTTTGAAAAAAAAATCTATTTTGCTTTCGAACTTATGATTCTTTTTAAATTTTATCTCTAACAATACGTAAGGAAGTTTGTTTTTTTATCCAATAAGACTAGTAAATCTCTGTCGCATGTTTTGTGCGCCTGAAACAAGTCCTGAATATGTTGGTAGTTTGTACGTATTAACACAGTAGAAGTTTTGGTTCATGATGTGATATTTTGACATTATGCTCAACGTATAAAAAGATGAAATGTGATTTAAAGCCTATCATTTTCTACATACTAAATTTAAAATAAAATCTACCTGTTATTTAGAATCTTTTGGAAAGTTAAATTATTGCCAATAAAATAAATTTCAAGCAATAAAATCAGTATGATTATTTTCAATTTTTACTTTTGAGACGACCCTGTACATTTTACCTGTCGTAGTCGTTCTCAACTGTAGGTGTAGACAATTGTTGAAAAGGTCTAATAGAAATGTATTACAATAAAAACACGTGGAAGAGAACGGGTATACGTTAATTTTATAGTTGAATTTTCTAATCAGTTATTGTTTTCGATACGGTTATTTTGCAAAAGATATCATGAACATTTATCGTTATTCATCTTTCAGTTATAAATCTCGAAAACAAATATCAATTACCAAAATTTTGCATTCCAGCAAAAAAAACAAAAAAAACAACAAACAAAAAACCTTTGTATTCTTGTCATGCATAAAACAACATATAATTTGAACTTGACGAAAAGCAAATTTATATTTTATCCTTTTGAATTATTGACACATATTCTATTAGAATCTAAAAAAAAGTTTGATTAAAGGATTTTTTTTCAAATGAATGCAAGCTAAATAAAAGGAATTACATGTACAATTTACAACTAAGTACATGTTTTACTGAATAAGCACCATGTAGAATAACATTTGCAGTGACGAATAGTCTATGCTTTTATATTTGATCGGTTTGCAGAAAACAGTGCTAAAGTAAAGTGCAACAACAACGTTATTGAAGAAATACAACTGAAGCTTTCTTAATAAATCATTTTTATCTGAAATTACTTGTTATCCGAGATGGTTATAAATACTAGTAGCTCTTTGGCAAAATTAGTACTTACATGATTTAAGTTTTTTAGTCCTTTAAACGTCTTGCTCTTTTGTTCTGTTAATGTTTTATATACTATTTGTCTCCTTTTCTCAAAGAATGTTTTCTCCTTCACACATAATTGCAGTTGATTTCTCACTCTAACATCTCTGTTTGTGATAAAAATGAAAAAAATAAATAAATTACAGAAAGTAAAATGTATATAGTTACGATCTTTTACAGGATTTACGACTTACATGTATATGTGTAAATGAAGATTTGACAAAAAACAATTGACATAACACCTATTTCATTTCATGCTTCACGTGTGGTATGAGTGCCAATGCGACAACTCTCCATCCAAGTCACAATTTATAAAAGTAAACCATTATAGGTCAAAGTATGGTACACAGAGCTTTTGCTCACACCGATCAGCAAGCTATAAAAGGACCAAAAATTTACTACTGTAAAACTATTCAAACGGGAAAACCAACGGTATAATCTATATAAATAAACAGCTGCGCCATGAGCGCATGATACGCCCGACATCTTATGTGGAAGTCTTATGCAATAATCATAAATAGTTTATGAGAAAGTTTTAAGCAATAACCATATATTGTTTTAGAGACACGGCGGGACATGTGAAACCCCCCACCCTGGTTTTTTTTTACAAAAACTAAATATTACCAAAATAAAATTTTGAATCAAAACCAAAAAGTATACAGATCTTTAGATTAATATATCAAAGAAGTGTGTAACGTTTTAAGCAATAATTATAACTTATTTTTGAGATACGGCGCGACATGTAAAAAACCCTCCCCTGTTTTACAAAATACTCAATAACTCAAAAATGAAATTTTGAATAATCACCAAAAAGTATACAGATCTTTAGATTAATAGAACAAAGACATGTGTAAAGTTTTAAGCAATAATCATAAATAGTTTTTGAGATACGGCACAATATGTAAGAAAAACCCTCCCCCTTTTTTACAAAATACTAATAACTCAAAAATGAAATTTTGAATCATCACCAAAAAGTATACAGATATTGAGATTAATATAACAAAGACATGTGTAAAGTGTTAAGCAATAATCATAAATAGTTTTTGAGATATCATGGCGCGACATGTAAAAAAAAACTCCCCCTTTTTTACAAAATACTCAATAACTCAAAAATGAAATTTTGAATCATCACCAAAAAGTATACAGATATTGAAATTAATATAACTAAGAAGTGTTTAAAGTTTTAAGTCATAATCCAGAATCGTTTTTGAGATACAGTGCGACATGTGAAAAAAACACACCCCTGTTTTAGTTATAAAGTGCCGTAACTCAAAAAGTTTAAATCTTATTTTCACCAAAAAGTATATAGATCATTTGACCATCATAAGAAACAACTATATTAAGTTTCATGAAATTTGGATAAGTCGTTCTCAAATTACGGTGCGACATGTTTACGCCGGACAGACAGACGGACGGACAGACGGACGGACGGACAGACGGACGGACGGACACCGGACATTTGTATACCATAACACGTCCCGTCAAAACTTTGACGGGCGTATAAAAACGAGAAACACTTATGAACCAGATCATCAAACTACAACTACTATACATCTGGGGCCGTGTCAACGAAGCTGTCCTAGGACTAGGACATGTCTTAGGATGGTCTTAGGACACGTCTGAGTCCTAAGTCAGGTCAACGAAGGTGTCCTAAAATAAGATATGTCCTAAATTTGGTCATAAAGCTAGGATATATAAATAGGTGTCTTATGATAGTCCTAAAAGTTACGATGTCCTAAAAACAACAAAAATTGCATAAATTAATCAATAAAAACACTAATACAATACCAAACTATTATATTGATTTAGAAAATAATTAATTAAAACATTTCGACTTTGTTAAAGATTAAACTATATTGCATTATTTTCAATTTTTAGACAAATTTGATATTTAAAATACTTTCAGATATCAACAAAATGCGTTTATAGTATTCAGTTTGAGTTTTTGGAATAATAAACATATTACAAGAACTTTGTGTGGGTGTGCTAGAACTAACTTGAGTTATTTGATGAAGAGCTTTACTATAACCTAAACTTGCTTTTCTGTACACAAATTTATATGAAATTGACATCAATAGCAACTCTCTAAAAAGTATGTTTGACGATGTCATATTGTTACGCTTATACATTTATATAGAACTAGAACACACCCGTGATATCGCGAGTCCGTGATTGAATTCAAGTATATAACTACATGTATGTGTAAGCCTTATTTTAGCCTGGATTTTTAGTATTTGTATTGTCATCTGATAAAGTCATGCTGATTATAAGATGCAGAGTTTTCTCTGCTTTCAAAATCTTTCTGTTTCAACCCGTCGACCTGGACACAAACTGGGCACCTCGAATGGAGTAATTTTTAATCAACAGCATTGTTCGATATGATTTGATAATAAAGTTGAATTCTTTGATTCGCCGTTTTTATGTCATGCCGACTAACAAATTTGAAACTGTACCTATATACGCCTTATTTCAACTTCTAGATTTTAAGTGTTCGTATTGTCATCTTATAAAGTCATGCTGATTAATATACTACAAAAGGTAACAATGTATACGATAGTGTTAACCCTGTGAGTATGACCCGTGTATATAAATGTAGCAAATCATAAATACACCGTTTGGAGGTGCGCCTGTCAGATAAGGAACGTACAGATACTACAGATAAGGTAATAGGTAACAGGTGAATATACTATTGGTATAGGTATCGGATTTGACCCGGAATTTGTCACTAATTGGAAATATTAATTATGAGGAAAACAAAAGGGTCTGGAATGGTGTAATTTTTAATCAACACCACTGTTTTGGAGGTGCGCCTGTCAGATAAGGAACGTACAGATAAGGTAATAGGTAACAGGTGAATATACTATTGGTATCGGTATCGGATTTGACCCGGAATTTGTCAATTATTGGAAATATTAATTATTGGGAAAACAAAAGCGTCTGGAATGGTGTAATTTTTAATCAACACAACTGTTCTATATGAGCTATGTATAAAGTTGAATTCTTTGATTTGTCGTTTTTACCCCATGACGGCTGACAAATTGGACCTCATTATTTTAGTATTATCGATAAATGGTGCTGTCCTTTTTGTTTAAAACATACTATCATTTATTGCAAGTAACCAAATGGTGCTATGTTAATCTAATTTAAAATGTGGAAAAAATGACTTTGTTTTACAAATCCTTATTCAATACATTTATAATGAAATCGAGGAGACCAAAAGACAAAACTAATTTACATACTTACATTTATTGTAGCACGAATATCACATTAAACAAAGTTGTGTGACTATTTAATTTTGTTGTCGTATGAAATTAATTTTTTATATAGTGTATAATAACGTAGCTGCTAATATAACGCTAAAACTTTGCTTTTGCGTAAATTGTTTTCCGTAAAAGTTTCGTCCTCCCTTCCTTTACACATATAGTGAATTACAATAAAAAAAAAATATGTCATTGAATTCCCTACATATTTTTTTTTCAATTAAATAAACGTGTTAAGAATGGTCTTGGGACCATCGTAGTTAGGACTGTCCTTAGCTAGCTTTGTTTTACATCATAAGACATGTATCAGACACGTCATAAGACCATCCTAAATAATGTCCTAAGACCTGTCTTATGACATATTCTATGATACTTTTATTGACACGGCCCCTAGTTCCCGATTTGGTATAGGTGCAAACGGTTGCAGCGTGTTTAAACGTTTTAATGGTACCAAATAATCACACTTAATTGAAACAATAGTGAGCAATCGCCACACAATAAGACACACTATAAAATATCAATTGAAATGGCATAAATGAATTGAAAGACAAATTAACACAAGTGAACGAATAAATTTTGAATTTAAAATTAATAAAATAAGGGATGAATAATTAAAGTAACTGTGAACGCCTGTTATGTTATGTATTTGGTAAATTTCTAAATGCTAAAGTATTTGATATTAGTATAATAATTATACTTGAAAAAAAAGTTATATTGTTAGCTTATTAATTACATTAGGTATTTTGTATTATTCTATTTTAACTTATTGACATGGACTATAGATGAACGAATTTCTATCTCGTACTTTGTTTAAGTTTGATTTCACTGTAGTAATTACTTTATTTTCACAGTTGAGTTGAGCGCTATCAGACATTTCTTCTATTAGTCAGTACTTTTGGCGGTTTTAATTATTTTGTTCTAGCTCTTATGGGAAGAAATATTGTGATCAACACCATCCAATAATTAAAACCAAATAGTACAGACATTTGGGTTCCATTGTCATATCGTGGAATAACCATGTAAAATTTATTGTGACATTCTAAATCGAAGATTTGGAGATTGGATTGAAGATTCGGGTGACTGGTTGATACATAATGTGGATTTCGTAGAAAACGAAGCTGCCTAGATCAAATATATATTCTGTACTCCATCATCAATGACCGTAAATTTTCACGTCTTTTAACCTTTGCCTGCTTTATTGACCCGAAAAAGGCGTTCGGCAATGTAAATCGGGACTATTTATGGTTTAAATGTTTCCGGTTTCATGTGGAGTGAAACCAGGGTGTTTGATTTCTCCGACGCTTTTTGCATTGTATATTAATGATATATATATAGCTACAGAAATTAAGTCTTTAAATAAAGGTATTGATATTATTGATAGTATAAATGTAAGCATCTTACTATATGCAGACGATATCGTTTTACTAGGTCTAAATGAGGCTAGTTTACAATGCATGCTTGATTGTGTTAATGCACTTGTGTCTCGCGGGGGATGAGAGGTTTTTTTCGGTAATGGTCACTGCATACGCAAGAGTTGATGGCGAACTATTATTTTACGGAAATTCGCTACTCAGTTTTAAATAACAAGCTTTTCATACTACTAGTATATATTGTTAGGGGATTAATAAAGGAACTAAAAGAGCAAAAACAATAATATATATACACTGTAGGTCAATGTGCTAGTTTTCGAGATATTAGACATGATAGCTCTGTCATTGACAAGTTTTATTTATTAATAAGTTCAAAAAAAGTATTAAAATATAACAAAGATTTTATAAGACTATTACAGATATTTTATAATAAGACATGTAACAGTTTTATAAAAAGACAAATGGGGGTCAATGGGTAAAATTTTTAAAGCATTCAAATGGATAAAACCTGAGGATTCAGAAAATCTGACATAAATTCCAAAACATGACAAGCGAACTTCCTTAATTAAACATGTAAAATAGCCATATATATTGGAAGTTTTGGATATCATAGCATTAAAGTTATATGAAACCTTAAATTTAAAAAAATGATGCATCTGTTTTAACACATAGGTGTTTTAACTTAGATGTACAAATGTAGTTCAATTTAAACTTTATTATTTGAATGTTTTTTGTATTTTTTTTTAAATCAAAGGACTGGATCAGATGATTGGGTTGACTTAACACTTTGAATTTGATTTATTGCCATCTTAAATGGCGGATCCAGGGATATCAACGGGCGCAAATGACGACCCCATGAGGTTTGCAAAAGTAAAATACTTCGTTGATTAAAACAGACAAGAGATAATTCTTAATTTTAGAATATTATATTTTGCTATTGTTTCATTTCTAATTAACTTATTGTCGAAATAATAAGTTAATACTTTGGTGCTTATGATTTAATATTGCATTAAAAAGCACTTACTTATAATTATGATTCACAAGCCTTACGAACATGTAATTTATTTATGTCTTTTGCCATTTTAACATTACGTTACTTTTAAAGTCCCTATATCAATGCTTATATATAAATTCACGACTTGTTGTACATACACTGGTTATTATGGTGGAGGATGTTGTTCATTCATATTTTACATAGGATTTATTGTGTGTTTTAATGTACAGATACTGTTAACATTTATCGGTCTCATCCGAGTGCTCCTAAACAGGAGGGAATTACGAAAGAAGAAGAAGAAAGGTGCCAACTTAACCGGCCATTGATACATGTGAAATGTGCTACTTTGATGCCAAAATCCAAATAATTTGTCATACGTCCTGATCATTTTAACAATATAAATTCGATAACAACCCCATAATAATTTTTCTCAAATAAAATTGAGAAAGGAAATGGGGAATGTGTCAAAGCGACAACAACCCGACCAAAGATTAGACAACAGCCGAAGGCCACCAAATGTTTGCTTTTAAAGTGTTATAATGATTATCACTATAATATCAACCGCTGTCCGAATAACCAACGAGCCTAGACGGACTTAGCATTCACGATTTATGTTGTGTCTCCGTGGTTGTTAATGTCATGATTCCATTTCTGGGGAAATAGATAAGAAACTCTACCCTCTGCCAAAGTCACTCCAAGGATTGACTAGTGTATAGAAATGTGGTTATAACTGGGTCTTTTCTCGTCAGATCAGTTTAGTTGATGTTTGCCAGACATGAACATTCTTATTGACCATTATGGTTTTACATGATAAATAATGTACTATTATGAAATCAATTGTAAATACATGTCGGAAAAGTACGCTTTTATGAAATGCATGTCTACTTTTCGACTAACAGATTTACACGAATAACTATAAACTTACAGTTCGTGTTCAAATTCAACTTTTGTTACGTATATGCTTTCTTTTAAGGAACCCTGAAACAATATATATGTAGTTACATGAAAGAGCAAACATTGATGACAAGTTATTTTTAATGCAGTACAGCGTCTATTGTCATTTCGATACAAACCAATAGCGTTGTTTTTATTTTATTTATGAAAACAACGAAAATAGCTGAATTTTAATCTAGTTATTAGGTAAACAATTATTGGTCTTTTCAGCTGAAATAATTCTGATCTTAAATAAAGAACACCTGTCTCTAGTATGCTTCAGTTGGGGATGTTCGGGCGCCCGCTAAATTCTGTATGTACAATGTATGTGCCTATCTTAGTTTATCTTAACCGATATTTTGTCATACAAATGTATTTTATATTTTGCAACACGTACATCGGTTTAAATATAGCTTCTTATACAGCATTGATATTTGGCAAGTATATAAACAACATTTATACAAATATACAAAGAGAGGTGTAAGATACCAAAAGGACATTGAAACTCATAAGTTAAAACAAACTAGCGATATTGCAAAAAAAAAAAAGATCAAACGACCAAAAGAAAATCAAAAGTTCACATAATACAACATAGAAAATTAAAAATTGAGCCACAGAAACCCCACAAAAATTGGGGTTGATTTCAGGTGCACAAGTGACATAAATAACCTTATGTCTAATTGTGTTGCTAAATGAAATCGAAACGGAACTGTGCAAAACTTTCTATTGCAGCTTCACCTTTCTAAAATATTGAATTGAAAAAACAGAAACACAAACCTTTTTTGGTGAAATTGTAAGAGATAAATTTGTTCTGGTAAAATATGTCCGGGGGGACCCATATTCCTAGTTTAAAATGTCCATGATTACACATTTTACTAGTAAATATAGTCCGATGTTAGTAATTTATGTCCCCACACTAATTTACCTAGGAATTTAAGTCTATGTCATTAATAATCCTAGTTAAAAGCGTCCATGTCCTTTTTTTTTATATAAATCTGTAACATATAATTCATTTAAACATTGTTTAAGAGTTGTGTTGTTATATTTTTGATAAAATGTAAGTAACCAGACTTACAATCTTACATGTATTTTCATATAGATTTATGTCGTTTACACGTAAATCATCAATATTGTTATAAGGTTTTGTTAAGTAAACGTTTTCTTAATTCTTAGCCAATACCTTCAAAATCACTTTTGGATTTAGAATAATTTCTATCAGTTCATATGATTTCTTGAATGCTTCGGTTGATGTATCATGATCGTGCTTCATCAGCATAAAATCAATCTCCACTTTTTCTGAAAATAATCGAAGTAATGTCAACATATAGTTTTAGTGGTGGAATCTAAAAAGAAGATTACAGTAACTATAATATATAATACCTTCACTTACGAAAAACAAATATTTATTTTCATTCATCAGTTATATAGAAGAAAAAAGACG
This sequence comes from Mytilus edulis, assembly GCA_019925275.1. NCBI lineage: Eukaryota > Metazoa > Mollusca > Bivalvia > Mytilida > Mytilidae > Mytilus > Mytilus edulis. Next base: position 45,248,926 of record CM034361.1, on the reverse strand, counting down.
ATATTAACCATAATATAGCTAGAAGAACACAAATTTAGATGATAAGACAATTAAAATCTCCACCAATACGATACACATCTAAACCGATTTTACAAATAGGAATAGAGTCAAATGGGTTTTGAAATAATAGTAGTATCAATAAATAGACGCGGTGTGAATGCCAACAAAGAAACTATCTATTTAAATCTACTTGAAATTGAATTGAGCAGTCAAAATTTAATGTACGACCTTAAAAAATGAACAAACCCAATACAGTTTAATTAGCTGTAATACGACTCGGATTGAAAAAACAGAAAACAAGTGACAAAAACGTCAAACAATACAAAATCCAATATGACAGACAGTAATCAATGAGAAAACCCAACAAACACAAACTACAAACTTCTGACAGTTATTGTACGCTGAACTGTCATACTTAACCAATACTCAACGCTTCCGGTGGGCGCACGAAAAAGATTAATTTCATAAGATAAAATCATAATTATATAAGCAACCTTAAAGAATGATGGAAAAAAGACAGAATAAAAATATATCAAAGTAAAAAAAATAAAACCCTTGCGTTCATCTGGCCTAAACCAGTCCGGCTTCCGTGACGGTTCCAGGGAAATAATCCCTGCCGGCACAGCCCCAATCAAGCATCTGAATTGATTGGCAAATTGGAGATTTAACAGACTAGAAGGAAAGTGTTTAAAGCTTCCTCTTGGAGGATACAAAGGAATGAACCTCAGCTATTGTTGCTGTTGAAGAGTTGCAAACGGTCACTGTTCCTGGGAAACCAACTGTTTTTTTAGCCATTAATATTGGTTGAATAATGACATACATGTAGGTGTTAAGTAAGTGTCGCATGTTATATCCACAATCAACCACTTTGCAGAGTAATGTTAGCTGTTATTTCACCCTTCTGATTCCCGATAATTACCAGTCAAGTTACTCCAACATGCTGCCCACACTACTGGTGTTCATATAGCGATTTAACCGTTTTCACCTGCTCTCTTTGGTATTGGTTATATACTGTTACATAGTAGTCAGAGTTGGATCTGACCACTGCAATATAGTCGTTTGTCTTTCTGTTCTATAGGTTGTGTTGTGTCCTAGCATCCTGTTTGCTTTTTTTGGTTACTCTGTTGACGTGTTGTTTCCAGGACAGGTCTGATTCAATGTCAACTCAAAGGTATTTTTTACTTATTAATCTGTCTAGCACTTGTCCTTTAAGTGTGTATGTATATTTTTCTTCATTTTGTAGTATAGTAGTATAGTAGAAAAATAATGTATCGCACGGTTCATCTAGACTAAGTGTAGTCACATGTTTAGAATGACCAATGGTCAAGGTTTTATGGTTTTGGCGCCAAACATATGGTCTTGTGTTAAGGTCTTCATTCTGGCCGTGGACGTTCGATGGCAAACCAAAAGATACAAGTATATATATTTAAATATAAGTACGCAAATCTTGTACTTTATCAGGACTGTGGTCCTTACTAGGGTTTCATATGTTTAGTAGCTTTCTAACGCATTCTGTTGTCACTTAAATCTCTGGCATTGGTGGCTACTAGTATTGTTTACATGTTGGCTTTGGTATGATTGTTCTTGTTATCTTCCTTAGTAATGACTTATTTGTACTTTCTTTTCACATAGTATCTTTGTTTATTGCGGTATATAATAATCGGCTAGTATGTCTTTTAGGAGAGCGATCCCTGTGTTGTGAATATTTATTGATAAATGTTACTCCAAAAGCGTTTAAGTTTGTTGGGTTGGTCCTTGTGTTCATCTCCTTGTGTTTCAGTTCTAATCAACTTATTAATTTGTATCCGTTTTATTATGCATATATTGCACACTGAAATTCAATATTAAAACATCAATGTCAATACTTGTCTATGTGCTTTGTTAATTTGCAATTTGCACGATTTGTTTTACTAAACAATGTTCCTATACAATATTTACAAAAATGTATTATCTGTATTTCTTAATTTCTGCCAATCTAGGCACAACTCCAAAGAGGCACAACCTCAATAGTAAAAAGAAATAGATTTTTGTTTAAAAGCATGGGTGTATAGTGCACACTCTTCAAGTAAATAAATTTCTAAAAATAACACATTTTACATGCTCTTGAGAACCTATAGTTTGTATATGTATATGTCTCTAGGCGGGAGTTTGGTTTTGATCGGTCTCAGGCTATACTCAATGTGCACTGTTTCTTGATCTGATATCCCAGGAATAACATTGCTGAAAAAAGTATGCTCTCACATGTGTCTGTAATTCTTGTGTGCCTGACGACCTGATTCAAGAAGTGATCTTTACTGATGTTGATGTAGTGGATGTGACAGACCTGCATATTGTTTTACGCTTTCATCTTCCCAGTTAATGTCGCCTAGATTGAAGTCGCACCCAAGCTATACATGTGCTCCTTCTAGTATTCTCGAGACGAAAGGCTAATTTTTATATGAGTAAGGTATTCAGCGTCATCTGATCTGACATAAAGGATGTTAGTGCTAGTTATATTTATTTATATCCATATGGGTTCGAAGCTGTCATTTATTTAAAGTTCTTTTTAATTTAGAGCATTCAAGATGGTTTGATGTAAGTATGATTACACCTCTTCCAGAACGTGTTTATATGTCCTTAAGGAAAACTTTATAATTGTTTGGGAAAATAGCTGTTGATAAGTGGTGGGCCTTCAACCATGATTCAGTGCCTATAATGATTTTCGCACATGTTGATTTCAGCATATTTTCTAGTAGAGGCGTTGTTTGTGAAACAGCTGTATTTACATATTGCAAAATATAAAATACAGTAGAATCAAACTTGGTTGTGAGTGTTGAGAATCCCTCCAAACTTATATGTGTGAGACAATATCTGAAAATGTTTATTTTTTGGCAATAGGGGAAAAATGTCTTTCTTTTAAATTTGAGATTCAGGAACTGTTGTCTGAAATTCAAACAATTATTAAATGTGGTAATAATTGCAATTTTTAAAATGGTACAAGCAAATCCCAGTTCTTTCTTGTTACCAAAGAGAACAATTTAAAAAAGTTTCTAATGGGAATAAAGAATAAGTTAAAGACTCTATATCTGGTTTACTAGTATATCCCACAATATTTTATCAAATGCCAATTGTTTTTTTTTTTTAGCATTTGCAATACAAAAAGTTAAGAAACACAGTTAAATTTAGTCAGATATGTCGGTAACATGAAAGAATCTTGAGTAACAGAACAGAGTTGTTAACAGGAAGGAATTATATTTTCAAAACAAAATCCCTTTATTTCATAGTTTTAGAAAAATACATCTTTACAAATTGGTCACAAGTGGAAGATAACAGCAGACAAGGTCATTTATCTTTTAAAACTTTATTTGCAAGATAAAAAATCTGTCTATAGGTAATGAAATATTCAAAACTAATTCCATTTCTGTTACCATCTACTATACTATAATTGCAAAATGTACTCTGCTGTTATCAAAAGTCAAAAACTTGTCTTTTTAATTAAAACACCGTATTTTATATTTAGATTTATTTAATATGATACATGTAACAATAACTTATATTAAATGCATTAGCTGGCATATAGAAGATTAACTTTGTGTTTCATCAGTGAAATTGTCCTTTAACATCCTTCCTGTTACTTATTGTGGATATGCTGCTATTTTTTATCAGGTAACATGACAGAACGTAACAGAAAGGAATTACACAGTCCTTTTTGTCCTATTATTTGAATTGTGTGGAAGTTTACTTCCATCTACATATTAATTAGGTAAGACTAGAACACACCCGCGAAATCGCGGGCATTCAGAGCGTAGTTTAAAGTATCAATATGTAAAGTGTTGTTGGAAGAATTTTGTTAAATACAGAATGACTGGAGAATTTCAGCAAAAGTATCATAAGTCATAGGTTATTGGGGACAGGAAAATGTTTTTTTTAACCCTCCACCTTTCTTTCCAAAGTTCCCAATTTTTGGTTTTCTATCAATTTCAATATGAACATACATTTAGTATGTTATGAACATTTATTTAAGTAAGGAGCCTGTAATTCAGTGGTTGTCGTTTGTTTATGTGTTACATATTTGTTTTTCGTTCATTTTTTGTACATAAATAAGGCCGCTAGTTTTCTCGTTTGCATTGTTTTACATTGTCATTTCGGGGCCTTTTGAAGCTGAGTATGCGGTATGGGCTTTGCTCTTTGTTGAAGGCCGTACGGTAACCTATAATTGTTAATTTCTGTGTGATTTTGGTCTCTTGTGGAGAGTTGTCTTAACATGGCAATCATACCACATCCATTGTTAATTTCTGTGTCATTTTGGTCTCTTGTGGAGAGTTGTCTTAACATGGCAATCATACCACATCTTCTTTTTTTTGTAATCAATGAATTTTGTAAAAGATTTCGGTAATGACTGGAGAATTTCAGAAAAAGTATCAAAAGTTCACATGAATAAAATTTACTTTCAATGTACTAATCGATCCATGGTGATCATTGATATAGTATACAGACCCTCTCTATTTTATAAACTCTGTGACTGCCGTGGATAGTAAACTTGAAAATAAAATTCTGAAAATACACTTTATTCGTAGTATATGTATGTTCAAAGTATACAGAAAAACGCAAACCGGAAGTCTATTCTGACTTAAAATTTCGTACAACGACGGGACAATACCCGGATGCCTTTTTTCTCGTTTTTCTCCTAAAATAACTCAATCTGAATAATCATATGAATGGATGACAAATGCGACTATGCACTGTACCTATAGGACACAGAGGCGTGTTGATTAATTTATTGTGGAAAGAAGAGAAGCGACACAAAAAATGAGGTCTTCTCGTTTAATAGTATTGATACTATAACTCAAATTTAATGTTATAGTGCTGACAATGAAATAATCTCAAAAGGTACACAAAAAGGCTGTAATAGGCGAGAACAACAAACTTATTTTTCACTGAATTCTTATCTTGGATGAGCTAGGATTTTTCAAACTAGCTGCCATTCAAACTATACATGTGGAGTCATACACTCAGGAAATAATAGTCTTCTCAATGCATTATAAGAAATAAAATCTTGGTCTGTCAAACGTTTCCACTTGTGAAAAAAAAGACTGGTAACAGAAGGGAAATTACCCCTAATAACGAAATTTATTTTTTCTTAAAATTGCAATGTTTATTTTATGCTTTAGTTGTAATAAAAAACAGACCAGTAAGGGACAAGTTTCTTATATGATCTATCATATTTGTGAAAATCGGAAGCCTGTTTATTATATTTGGATATTCTTTGAATGATTTAGTTGTCAGAAAACAAAACTGGACAGCATGGATTTTTTTTTGGGGGGGGGGGGGGGGGTAAATATTCAAATTTAAAAATTCTATTGGAAGAAATATAAGAAGGAGTGTTTAATTGACAATAGTTGGTGCTATATATACTCTAGTTAATATTGAAACTTAAAATTTTCCAAAAAGATAGTTGAATAAAAAAATAATTGCCGGTGAAAGATGGAACCAGGAAATTAAACTTTTTCAGATATTATCTCGTGTAACTATAGAACATGACACCAAACTGTAAAATAGTATTTCGAAATGACGTGACCGATTGGCACAAAGCAACGAAAACAAATACAAATAAGACAAAAGATACGAGGTACCCCTCCAAGAGTACATATAATCACACAAAGCTATTTCAAAGTAAAAACAAATTAAACATAAATAATGTCAATAGATCTAAGAAGATGTGGTATGAGTGCCAATTAGACAACTCTCAAGCCAAGTCACAAATTGTAAAAGTGAACCATTATAATACTATACAAAATTGTCCTTCAGCAAAGCAAATCAAGAGAGAGAATATATAAAAAAAGATAATCACTGAAGAAGCAGTAATATATGTTTGGGGTGTTTTTGTTCCTCTGTTGTACAATACAATACTCATTTTTTCTTTATCTCGACGGCAAACAAACAAACCACGTGTCAATTACTTTTGGGAAGATGTATAATTATTGTTATAGATATTTTGTTTTGTTTACTTACTGGATCCGAGATATGATCTCTATGATCTACATCATAGAGACATAACCCGGTAATGTTATCAGTATAAATTGATACACATTGATAGCGACGTAATAAAATTCCGTAAAATGTGTTCCTATTGGAAATTGCAAGATCTATATCTGTATACAGAAGTGCAATTTAGAAGGTCCTTTTTACATTTAAATAAGTTGCTAATAGCAACTTCTTTCCTGGTGAAGGTTTATATAGGAACCCGGTCGAAGGCATTCTTATCAAAGAGTTATTTTCAGATTCTAGCACAGCGTTGATACCATTGTTGGCCGATTGCTAGTCGCCTATAACTCTCCATTACACTATATGTTAGTCAGTGTTGTTTTATTGATATGAATTAGAGTATACTTTTTATTCTTTTCGAATTCATAAATCTTTAGAAACTAAGATTCCAGCGCTAAACAAATGACGATCTTACAATTGTTTTCTGCCCCCTTTGAAATATAGCCCTTTTTATCGAATAGTCCAGCAGAGGTATCCATATCGCAATGTTCGGCTTTTAAAGGAGTAGGTTCAGTAAAACACCTTTTTGGCCCCAAAATATTGCAGTTTTACAAAATTGTGAAAATGTAATCTTTTAGATATTTACTGGAAAGAAGAATGCTTCTGCTACATAAATATGGGCGGTTTTTGACAATACAATGTACATATATCGGGAACTAGTATCATTAAATCATGCTAAATTACTGAGATCTTCACAATTTTAGCATTTTAGTTAAATTTTAGACGGTTTCCGTCTGAAATGAAAGTGTATTTGGTGATAATACATAACATATATCAAGGTTGAGGATGAACACGGATGCGGCCACTTTCATTTTTGACAAAAACCATTTGAAAAGTGACGTTTGTTGGCATATTTGATGGATTTTTCATATTTAAGCTTCAATTGGAGCGTTTTTAATGACTAAATCAGTTAGAATCTTTCCCAAAAAATTATTGAATTAATTGAAATAGACACTTAAGTGTTTAAAAAGTGTCCAAAATCTTTCGTTAGATGAACTTGAAATTTGAGGCCAAAATCGGCCCTTACCGGACCTACTCCTTTAAGTGGGCGCATTGCATTTGCGCCAATTATTAAAATATTCAATCTTTCATTTGCGCCAAAATATAAAAAACTTCATTTGCGCCATTTCACAGGTAAAACAATTATCATATAACAGAACAAGAATGTGTCCAAAGTACACGGATGCCCCACTCGCACTATCCTTTTCCATGTTCCATGGAAGGTGAAATTGGGTAATAATCTAATTTGGCATTAAAATTAGAAAAATTATACTATAGGGAACATACGTACTAAGGTTCAAGTAAATTGGACTTCAATTTCATCAAAAACTACCTTGATCAAAAACTTTAACCTAAAACTGCCACTTTCATTTTCTATGTTTATTGGTCCGTGAAATTAGGGTCAAAAGTCTAATTTGGCTTTAAAATTAGCTATATATATAGAAAGATAATATCATAAGCAGCAAGTGTACTAAGTTTCAAGTTGATTGGACTTCAGCTTCATCAAAAACTACATGTACATTTGTACCTTGACCAAAAACTTTAACCTGAAACTCCCACTTTCATTTTCTATGTTCAGTGGACCGTGAAATTGGGGTCAAAAGTCTAATTTGGCTTTCAAATTAGAAAGATCATATCATAAGCAACAAGTGTACTAAGTTTCAAGTTGATTCTACTATTGTAGATGGGGCATAAAAATTTAAAATGTATGAAAAGCGCTATGAACGCATCACATGTATAAAGTGTTAGTATCTTTGTTAAGACGATGCACAGTAAAAACAGCTTAGTTACAAGCTTTTCAAGTTAATTATAATATTAAGTTATAACAGACTCTAAAACACCATTAGTCATCCGTTCCAACATTTATAAGGAGAATAAGAACTTTTATATTTTACATTTTAAGATAAATATTATCTCACCATTGGCTGAGTCTGGCAAAAGTCTTTTGTCAATATGAAAAGTCAGAACTTCATTCCAATGCGGAGATGATTTAAATGCACTTTTTGAAGTGGTTTCATGATATGTCTCGATAAAATGTTTACATGAAACGCGCACAGAATCTACAAATAAAGTCAAACATATATTTAGATATACATTCATCATATATTTTCAAATAACAAAGAAAAACCTGTTGATATATAATACAAATTGAATTTTCAACAAAAACTCATCGATCTAGATATGAAGATACAGTATTTACGGTTTTGCCAATTTTTAACCGGATTTCTGTGAAAAAAATGTCGGTTATTGATTTGGGAATGTACGGCGGGCAGTCGGTCGGTCGGGCGGCAACCAAATGTTGTCCGTGCATTTACTCATGAACCGTTCAACCAAAGGTTTTAAAATTTTAATATGTTGTTACTGACAACAAAATGAAGGTCAAGTCCAATAATGACAATTTTGACTTTTACCGTTCAGGAGTTATGGTTCTTGAAAGATTGAAAAATGGCATTTCCAGTCGTGTCCGTTCATTTACGCATGAACTGTTCAACCAAAGGTTTCCAAATTTTAATATGTTGTTACTGATGACAAAATGGAGGTCAGGTTCAATAATGACGATTTTGACTTTAACCGTTCAGGAGTTATGGTTCTTGAAAGATTGAAAAATGGCTTTTGCAGTCGTGTCCGTGCATTTACTCATGAACTGTTCAACCAAAGCTTTTCAAATTTTAATATGTTGTTACTGATGATAAAATGGAGGTCAAGTTCAATAATGTCGATTTTGACTTTTACCGTTCATCAGTTATGGTTCTTGAAAGATCGAAAATGGCGTTTCCATTCATGTTGTTGCATTTACTCATGAACCATTCAACCTAAGCTTTTCAAATTTTAATATGTTGATACTGATGACAAAATGGATGTCAAATTTGATATTGACGATTTTCACTTTCACCGTTCATCAGTTATGGTTCTTGTGATATTGGCAGGACACAAATAAATGTTAATAAATCCGGTTTGCTGTCGTTGTGATAGCCTCTTGTTTTTCTCTAAAATATAGTACTAGTACATTTGTAATGTAAAATACGAATGAGATTGGAGTTTAAAAACCTCCAGAAACTCAAAACTAACATCATCGAATTTGCAAAAGTCTTTAAAGGTCATTCGTAAGTTGTTGATGAACTGGTACGCGAGTTTACAATTCTAATCTTTAGTAATGAAATTCTTAAAGAGTGTGAACTAGGAAAAGTATTCTTAATTTAAGTCATGTGGTAATTAAATACACGAGATGTGCACTAAAAAGTAGACTTAACAGTACAATATATACACTTCAGAAATATACGTACATTTCGAATTGCTCTTCACAATATTTTCACTTCCGCCTATTGTCAGCTTTGCAGTAGTAATATCTTTGAAATTTGGCTGTAAATAAATTAAGCATTGATTCAATCTAGCTTAATTATTTTTGTTTGACGAATGTACTGATATGGTACTTAACTGAAACATCTCGTTAAATATATACATGTAATCTCATGCCTAAAGATATTAATCTGTGCTTTTTGTTTTCGTGGCTTTATATATGAGTTGATGTTTTAGTCCTACGTCCGGATTTAATGATTCGAGCCCTTTTAATTGATTTTTTTACACTTTGTTCTGATGGCGTACATGTGCTATCAGGTTACTGTACTATGTTAGCGGGGAGTTTAGAAATGTTTGAACCTACCGCAGTGTGTATGTGCCTATTCTAAATTATTCTGAATTTTAATGTGCGTATTGTTATGCGTTTACTTTTCTACATTGGCTAGAGGTATAGGGGGAGGGTTGAGATCTCATACACATGTTTAACCCCGCCGCATTTTTGCGCCTGTCCCAAGTCAGGAGCATCTGGCCTTTGTTAGTCTTGTGTTAGTTTTAATTTTAGTTTCTTGTGTATAATTTGGAGTTTAGTATGGCGTTCTTTATCACTGAACTAGTATATATTTGTTATGGGGCCAGCTGAAGGACGCCTCCGGGTGCAGGAATTTCTCGACACATTGAAGACCTGTTTGTGCCTTCTGCTGTTGTCTTTTCTATGGTCGGGTTGTTGTCTCTTTGACACATTCCCCATTTCCATTCTCAATTTTATTCTATGTTTTATCACACAACGTATTTATAGCTTTCTGTACACCAATAGGTTTTCTTATTGTCGTAAACATTGCACTGAAATAAAATTGCTTATTTCGAAATATGTTTGAATTCGAAATAAAAAAAATAAATACCAATCTCCAATGAAAATTCAATATAAAAAGTCTTTTGGTAAATGAAAAGATATCAAGTTCAAACACACCTGAGTTCACAAAAGTTCATACAACACTCGTCAAGTGTAATACACAAAAATAGTTCGTCAGTGGACGGAGCTTTGACGACATATCTGTATAGTATACAAATACAGGCTAGCAATATCTGTTGGGTTGTAAATGTATGATTACTACACACACAATTGCAGGATAAATATATTTATTCCGTTTCGGCCTAATTAGTTATCAAAGGTACCACGATTATAATTTAGTACGCCAGACGCGCGTTTCGTCTACTTAAGACTCATCCGTGCCGCTCATATCAAACAATTTATAAAGCCAAACAAGTACAAAGTTGAGAGCATTAAGGATCCAAAATTCCAAAATGTTGTGCCAAATACGGCTTAGGTAATGTATGCCTGGGACAAAATAATCTTAGTTTTTCGAAATATTTAGTTTAGTAAACAGGAAATTTATAAACATTTAAAAAAATGTTACAGGCATTTGATGTTTTGATATAAACAATCATATTGATATAACTCATTAACCATATATAATGAAGATCTTGTGTCTTTTGATTTGAGATCTGTGGTTAATGACCTTGAAATTGAGGTCAAGGTTATAGGTAAATTTGATGTTCTAAATCATGATCTTTGCTTCAATTTTTTTTGTATACACGATCAACCCATGCGACCTTTGCATTAGAGGGCAGGTCATTTGACCTTGAAAAAGCCAACCTTGTGTAAACTAAAGTATATCGAACCATATACTTTTGCAATCAGTGTAAAAAAAAATCAAATAAAAGAGGAATTTACATTATTCAAACAGCAAGTTATTGCGAACAAAAGTGTATATAAACCCAATTAATTTGTGAACCAGTCTACAATAATCTATCATTTTACAGTCAAAGTATCATATTAAACTAGATTTTATTACTTTCGTATCAGATATATTTTTCGGGTCGAAAAACAATTGGTTTTTAAATTTTGTTTGTTTTATTATGAACATTGGACATCTCGTTTAGACAATATAAAAATACAATTTATTAATTGGGGTCATCCATAATTGTCAATTATTTTCCAAAGTGTACAAAACGTACACTTGGGGGGAGGGGGTTAAAAAATCAACATTTTACCGTACGTAAACTTATTTTTCTTTGTATAAGCCTCCTTTAATTAGGAGCACCTCCATATGAAGTTAAACCTTAACTTAAAAAAAATTTAATACCTAATATATGTACTTGTTACAGTATATATACATAAAAGATAATCATGATAATAGTGCCATGAATGGCAAATTTGCAGGGACCTTTTAAATAGAAATACAGGCGGAAAATTGAAAAATTAAAATGTTTTAAAACATTACACTTTTATTGATTGCTGTCTTGAGCTCTGATTCCATCAACAACTGTCAGTCCATACTTTACCAATGCAATATAACCATGCCTTTCCCTTTCTTTGATTCTTAGCATAATTTATGTGCCCTTTTGTTAATCTTTTGCATGCTCTAGGTGCCCTTTTTCATTGGAGTTACCATTCCCACTGTGTGATAGGGGAAACACTAATCTATGTACTCTTTTCTGCCAAAACATTAGCATCACAGATAGATGTCATCAAATAAAATAGTCAGATATGTTTTAGTTTAATTTCTTTATAAAGAATGATTGATTGCTCTCTTGAAATCTGAAAATGGTTGATGTACTCTTTTTGAGGGAGGGTTTGGAGTCTGAAAAAGTGTATGTTTTGTACACTTTGGAAAATGGTTGACAATTATGGATGACCCCTAATGTCACAAAAACTACTTTTTGTGCACGTAGTTCTAAGATATTATATTTGACAGAAAGACACCGATTTTATCACGTTTTTACTGAAAACAAATCCCGACAGAAATCCAAAGTACATCTTTTAAGTTTCATTTAATCTAAACATATTTGTTTTCAAAATATGATTACTTCTTGACACAGCTGTATTTCCGTACTCAAAGGCATTGATAAACTAGCTAGTGATGAGACAACACGAAAATACACAATTGTTTCATATCAAGTCCGTGAGAAAAAAATATTTAGACCATCACACAAACTTGTTGGGGACTACTGAATATTACTATCATTTGTATCTATAAGTCCAGAATATACTTTGCAAAAGACATCTGTTTAAAGAATAAAACGTCCACACGAGAACTCAAAAAAAGGTAAAATTAATCAAACATCCATATTTGAACAAAATATTTGCTAATCATTTGAGCTATGTTCTACCAAGCTATACATTGTGTAAAAACAGCAAAAAATTGGTTAATCGTCTTTGACAATTGAAACATGGAAAACCTTTCAGAATTTTGGGTCTTCAACGCTTTTGAACTTCGTACTTCATAAGGTCTTTTTTACTTAATTTTACCAAACGTCAAAGAGGAGTATTTTGCAGACAAAACTTGGTCCTGGTAATACAAAAATATTAGTCTGGAATTTAATAATAAGTTTATGGAAACAGCACTTTGTCATAGATCCGATTTTGAAGTCGTCTATTAGTGTCAATATGAAGAAAACTATTAAGAGACGTTTCTCTTTCAAGCAATGTCCTAAATAGCAAGATGTTTGTTTGATTTTGTTTTTTTTGAGAAGTTTTACCTCTGTTGTACTTCATATGAGTTCAAAAACAAGTAAGTGGGGAACAATTTTTACCCATTGAAAAAATTACTGTGTGCGGAAATACCCATTCCTCGAACTCTATAGATACATGTATTTTATTGAACAACAATCCAGCATTTTGATGATACTATATTTGTTGTAGAAATCAGTTTAGTATTTTCCAATGACTCTTCATGACCTTTATCATTGAATTGGTATCAATATGTTTCATTTTTATATTAAGAAACTCCGTCTCTGTTTAGGTGTCAGACCACCAATTACTCCCTCAAATTTAGAACGTATGTAAAAGTAGGCCTACTCGGGACAAAAAATAGTGCATTTGATGTCATTGTTTACTTAAACTACTCAACAAATTTGCAGAAATGAAACTTTTGGTGAAAGAGAAATATATTAAGACCATTTTGAGCCCAAATTTACTTGTCTATGAGTTGAAATTAAAAATTGAGGATTAATGCGCTCCATAGTATACTAATTTAAGATTTCAAGAAAACCAGGGGTTATTTTTAGTGGTACATCCATTCGGAAGGTCTCTTCTTTCTTATATGGCTTTAAAGGTATGTCGAAAATTGGCATGCAGAAAGGTGATACCTGTACGATTCAGGACATACCTGGTTTGTAAGAGGTTAAACTTAAGATAAAAAATTTAGAAAGCTATGAAAATTGCAAAATTTGGTTGAACAGATAGGGACTTTTAATTGGTGGTCTGACACCTTTAATGGAATGATGTAATCATTAGCTCGAGTAAACATGGGGAATATGAGTGTAAACCGCTGAGAATCAAACATGTGCAGATTATAATTGAATTGTTAGAATATAACTTTACGAATCCATATTTGATTGACACCATTAAAGTCATCACTCAAGAAATTTTCGGTCGCCATCATGAGCTGATTGGCCATTATGGCAAAACGTGTCAGAAACTTATCAGATATTCTTCCTCAGTCATAATAACCTTCCACCATTACCGAACTGAACAAAGAAATAACACCACGGGTGCTGTAGACGATGCAGGAAATGCTTACCCTTCCAGAGCACCCAATTTCACTCCCGGTTTTTAGTGGAGTTCGTTTTGTTTATTTATTTTATTATTTTATTATTTTTAACTGTTGATGTTATGATGAATTTATGAAGTTTTTAATAAATAAATTACAAATTGTGATTCTTAAATCTTATGAATAATTACTTAATGATTAAAAGCAACCATACTATAGACATATTTCATTCTACATTCATAATATTCAATGTTGATATGGTTTATATAAATAGCAAAGTATGATGGTATCTTATTTCTTCCAAGGATTTGTATAGTCTGACTATACAAATCCTTGTTTAAACAGAACAAAATTTGTGTTATGTCGTCTGTTGGAAAATATATTAAGTATTACACATGGACAGTATGTTCCCCATAAAATTAAGGTATTCAACACCCTAGGGTATACGCAACTGTTGAATAGAAATGACTGCTTTACCTGTAATCAGCCATACAACTTATCAGTTGACCGACCATACCACTACAATTTAAAAAGTTTGTTGATAGTTCAAAATAAAAATTATCATTTTAAGGAAAAAAAATTGAATTGAAATAGATTTTCTTCAACAAATTATGAAGTTTATCATTTTAACATAAAAACAAATTGAATAATTACCAAAGATTAAATTATTTTTTTCTACTCCACGAATAATAAAAAAAAAATATATTTATGATGGGTCCTATCAATGATTTATATACAGATCTTTGGTCTAATGAAATGGATCACAAACAGACATGCATGATATAGATCTAAACATTTTTTTTCTTTTCAGGAGGGATTTATCACAAATATTAATTATTGATAAAAAAAAAAAAACAACTATGAAATTCAATGCTCAAATTTGAATAAAAAATGTTTTTGGGTTGTTCTAAAAAAAGAATCAGGTTTTTGATTCAAGATTGGAACAAATTCTTTGAACTAAACGAAAGCCCTTTCCTTTTTTAGCCAAACAAACGCAAAATATGAATTGTGGGGTCCAAAAGAGACACATAGTCACATTTTAAAACTGACTACATGACACCTATTTTAGTAAAATAAAAGCAAATTTAACTGGTAGTTTTGTGAACGGCAAAAAACTAAAAGCTGTTTGTCAGTAACTTTGACATATAATCCAAAGTTAGGTCAACACATATTTAGACCTTATTTAGAATGTCGAGAATATGTCAAGACACATTCAGACAATATGCAGAATGTCAAGAATATGTCAAGACTGATCGAGACAAATTTAAGACAGTGAAGAATTGGTCGAGACTAATCCAGACTCTTAACAGATAATACAGGAAGTGTCGAGAAGTTTTTAGACAATGTTCATACTGTCAAGACACTTGTCAAGAAAAATCAAGAACCTTATTAGACGTTTGAACATATTTAACGTATTAGATCTTGACCACCCGGCTAAATAACTTTTTCGTAAAGATTATTTGAAATTACGGATTTATTCTACTGACGTTTCAGGATCATTGAAATCTCTTTCTGGAATTATATCCAAAACAAGGGATTTAAGTGAAAAATATTAAAAAAGTATAATAATCAATTTAACTTTGTATAATAATTGTTTAATTACAATATGTAGTTTTTGAGTAATAAATGGGTGTTGGCTACAAGAAATGATTTAACCAGAAACGTATAAATGCCATATTATTTTTATTTTTTTTTTCAAATTTCTGATATATGTATCTATTCAATCATTTATAATATAGAGTTCAAATTAATATGCTTTTTGTACCAAGAGAAAAGAACATGTACAAAGTTATACTTATACTTATCTATACTTTTTTTAAACTTTAAAGTAAAATTTATTCAAGTTGGTCCACTACATTTTTATTGAAAGTATTAAAAATGTTTGATTGTGAATCTGTTTTATTTTAAATAATAATAGGTAAAAAAATGGGAAAAAATTGATGAAAATGAAAAATCATTAGAAATTGGTACTTTCGAATGGTCGTAGCAAAAATGAAGTGCACCATAATATGAATTTTTCTTCACTAATTTTATTTTACAATCATATCAATCCAAAACAATCAGGTTCAGAAAAAAAAGTTTAATGCTAGAAATATTTCGCTCCTGAAAGGTGTGCATCCTTAAGGTATCGAGTATAAGGATAAAGGATTTTTAATTGTTTTTATATCATGTGTATACAAATGGAATGAAGGATGAAGGACGGATTGTCATATTCCCCCTCTTTTGTGAATGATTAAGGGGTGCATAATGGTGAATAAATCAAAGTTCTTTACTATTATATACCTATAAGGAGTTATTTTCTTTCAGAATCAACCCGGACGATACCACTTAAATGTTGTCGGTAAAATAGGATACTAAATTTTACAAATCTTAATAAAATGTTTTTTTGACGGTATATAAGCCAGATAATGCATATTTTAAGGGTTTTCTTGTCGTAGAACACACCGAGGGGTGTCAGGATTGATCAAATGAAAGACCGACCGACTGATAAAATATGCATTATCTATAACAGACATTCTAACTTATGATGATTTTGCATGTAAAAAAAAACAGTGTATGAGTCTTATATTTTTTTAAATATATTAATCATGGCGCTTATTACAATTACTTACTTTGTAAAGCTGGTAAAGCACACTGGAAGAAATAATAATATAACTATTAATTGCAGATTAAAAAGGTAATTTACATACGCCATCCTACAATATATACAATAAACATGTTTTAGACAATATAAAAGCAACAAAAGATAGTCTGACAATTGACCAAAAGACTAAAACTGTCTGATAAGTAAATCTCAATTTTTGAAAAGTGGTTCGGACCATAATGACTGTTTCAAAACAAAATAAGTTTAGTAGTGTTTTGTTTTGTAACTTGATAGCGATATATGTTTTTTTTTATTATTTAAATGAGATTTATGCAAATACCGATCACTAGACCTTTTCAACAATTGTCTACACCTACAGTTCAGCACGACTACGACAGGCAAGTTGTCAGGGGTCGTCTCAAAAATAAAAATTGAAAAAAATACTATACATCACTAACAGATTTAATGCTTGAAATTTATTTGATTGACAATGATATAACTTTCCAAAAGAGTAAATTGGCATAGATTTTTAAATTTAGAAGGAAAAAACAAAGATCAACTGTACGGTAAAAAAAAAAATAGAAGAAAAAAAACCCCACAAAAAACCATCGATCTCTGATCGACTAAAAAGGATTCAAATACGAAGTAGAAACACAGAGTCAAAATATCATATCATTTACTAAAATTTCCACGGTGTGAAGGTCGTACACAGTATCAACATTTTCAGGACTTTGTTCAAGCGCACACAACATGCGACGGGGTTTTACTAATCTAATTAGAAAAATAAAAAACAAAAAAACTTCCTTATAGCTTTAGCTTTTCTTCTTTGTTGGTTTAAAAGCTCTTCATTGTTTGAAACAAAATTAGATTTTCAAATATTTTGGCCTCGAGTATGTGCAATGGGGCAGACAAATAGTTCCCGTTAATGTTATTTCTACCACTGGTGTCAGTGATAGCTCTGTTGATGGCTGTTAGTTGCAGAGGGTATCACCAACCAAGTTGCTAGTACTTTGTCCTGGCATAAAAATACGCATATGCATATTGGACTATCAAAAACATTATTGAAATCTTTTAAGATTGAGGAATATCATCATTCATACAGAGCTATTATGTCTTTCCAGGCTTTGGCTATACTTTTTGTCCAACTTGGTAAATATTTTTTTTTTTAAATAGACTTTTGATTCTCAAATATTTTAATCTTGAGCTTTGCTGACGATTTATTTTCTGAAAATAGGCATCTGGTGCAATAAAATTTGCACCGTTCGTCTTATCTACAGATATAACTATACAATATGTTGTCAACATCAAATTCGTAATTGTAAATTAAATATTGTCAAATAGATGTATTTCCAGTCCAGTTACCAAAATTAAAGCTTTTGTGGTAAGGCAGTACTTTTTTTATTGTGATAGCAGCCTACCTTAATAAAATAACACAATAAAGCAATAAAAAAAAAACGTGTCATTTGATAATATTATTATGATACTGTGCAAAACACAGCAAAGAGTAAAACGTTTTGTAATATAATATATGGTTGTTTGTTAAAAAAAATAAAATCACAAAAATACTGAATTCCGCGAAAGTTCAAAACAGACAGTCCACAATTAAATAGAAAAATCAATAAAATGGTATTTTTGGTGGTAAATGTTCGTTAGATTGAATTTAATTTGAATGTATTGAAATCATTTAAAAAAAAAATTAATTGATTTTTTTCGAATATGTTGATTGTAGTGTCATCTTGTGTTTGTCGTGAGGTTACTGTGACATTCAATTATATGTTTTACCATTTTATATATATATATCTTTATTCTCAATAAACCATACACATAGGTATAGAGAAGACATGCAATTATGTACAATATTTACAACAAGACAGAGCAAACAAAATAGTTGCTAAGAAAATATCTGAAGTCCATTTTAGCCAGGAGCACATACACCTGTGTTAATAATCTTTATGAATTTACATAATTTAATCAATACTGATTTGTTTTTTGAAGACATAATCTCTTTGTATTTGACAATATTTGCATTTTGTAAATAATAATGTGACAGATAATGTTTCCTGTTTTCTTTAAAGTATTTACATTCTAATATATAATGCAATTCATCACCAATATCATTTTTATTACATAGAAGACAAATTCTATTGTTTCTGACTATATTGTTCCATCTACCCTGTTCAATAGGGAGCTTGTGATTTGTGGTCCTAAATCTACACAAATCAATAGACAGTTTGTTTCCAAGAATTTCAAAATAATCTTCTTTTCCAAAAAAATCTTTAAAAAGTTTGTAATTTAGTGCTTTTGGCGAGTTTTCTAGTAAAGAATGCCAGACTTGTACATACTGATCTTTAAGTCTAAGTTTGATGAATGAAATTAACCACCTGCAATTTATAAAAGATTGCGTTTCCCATACATTTGGGATACCACATTCGTTCAGAATAGTCTTTATTCTGTTTAACCATGAAAAATTCACATTGTCATTAATAGACATGTGATAACACAATGTATATAAAATATATGATAGTTTTGTCTCTTTACCAGAGTTTAATCTTCCCCAAAATGAAATCAATCTAGTTTTTATGTCCAAGTCTATAGGATATCTCCCAAGCTCCCCATAAATCATATAAGAGGGTGTAGATGTTTTCAGACTTAATAACAATTTACAAAATTTTAGATGTACCCTTTCAATCATGTCGTTATTGCCAATACCCATACTTCACAACTGTACAGTAGTATTGGCTTTACCATTTTATCAAATAAATCTAGCTGGCTATATATAGAAAGATTATGTAGACGACCTAGTCTTAACACTTCGTAAAGACCCTTGGTAGCTTTTTCTACATTAAACTGTTTTGTTTTATTAAAATTGCCTGTTCTTGTTAGAACTATTCCTAAGTAGTTAAATTCATCAACAATATCAAGTTTTTTGCCATTAAGTAAAAATTGAAAATTACATGATGGTCGTCTCCTTGAAAAAACCACGACCTTTGTTTTATCAACATTAACTTTAAGCTTCCATACATCTGTGTAATCTTGGAAACAATCTAAAAGTTTTTGGAGTTCAGTTTCTGATTCGGCCATCAAAACAGTATCATCAGCGTACAGAATGATAAAAAGTTTTAAAAAAATATCAAGTTTTTCCTCAAGCTCTATTGACACTGATTTTAGGCCCTCAAGGTTACAGTTTTGCAAAAAAGAATCGAGATCATTTAAAAATAAAGAAAAAAGAAAAGGCGATAAATTTTCACCTTGTCTAACCCCGTTACTACATGGGAAGAAATCAGATAAGGCATTGTTATATGAAATACATGACTTTGTACCTTGATACATATTTACAATTACATTATACATACATCCATTCATATTATTTAAAAGCATTTTGTACCATAGTGCATCTCGCCATATCGTGTCAAAAGCCTTTTCGAAATCGACGAATGCACAAAATAGTTTTTTCTTTTTTAACTTTAAAATTTCAAACAATGTATGAATCACAAATAAATTATCAATGGTTGAATAACCCTTTCTAAAACCACATTGGTTTTCGTTTAAAATCATGAATTCTTCAGAGAAAAGATTTAGTCTCTCGCATAAGATTGCGGTAAAAAGTTTCCCCATACAACTTAAAATGGTAATTGGTCTAAAATTTTTGGGGTCCAACTTGCTACCTTTATTTTTATAAACAGGCTTAATGTAACCAACTAGCCAACTATCTGGTATAATACCAGTGCGAAATATAACGTTAAATAATTTTTCGTATAATTCAATGAATAAACTAGCTGTAGACTTGATATATTCGTTTATTATACGATCATCCCCAAATGCTTTATCATTTTTCAGGTTTTTGATGCCCTTAAGAATTTCGTCTTTAGAAATTCCTCTGTTTAAATTTTCATTAAGCCTATCGACATCATTCGGGTTTAGAGTTGGAATATTTGTATTTTCTTCAATTTCTGGGGCGGCGTTCAGATTTTTGAAAAAATCGAATAATTTGTTGATAGGGATGTCAGGTTGGGCTCTCTTTTTTCTACTGTTAAGTAATTTCCAATACTCTTTTGAGTTATTGGATCTCAATGTGTTTATTTTTTTTGCCATTTTCTTTCTATGAGCAATAATTGCTTTATCTAAAGTTTTTTTGTATTGTTTCCAATAATATAGGTGTGTAAAACTGTTCTACATGCAATGCATGATGATAAACTGTTAATTACAGCCCCGGTTATATATGCTTTTAATGTCTATGTCCGATTTTATTCTGAAAGGAAATATGTTAAGCCGCCTTCTAGTCAACTTTAATATCATTAGTCTATTGAAAATATTGATTGCTTTAGACACAACATTTGCGTTTTTATGTGTCCAAAGATAACAAAATTGACTGTGTTTTATCATTTGTCATATCTGATCATTGCTTGTCATTAGGGCAGATTGTATAAAGTCATGCTATTAAATTCCACTTACTTAGTATTAGTTTTGCATTTGATAACTTACCTTTGTTTTTTTTCTGTTTTTGTCATCTTTTCTTTGTCTCCCTCTGTAGTGACCTTTTGTGTTTAGCTCTATAATGCAAAACTTTTAAATTGTTAAATCTACGATATTGCTTCGAAAAAATCATATAATCATAAAATATTGACTAAATTATTTCATTGTCAAAAGATCTGATTTGAAAGTTTAGCTGTACATGTAGAAATGGTACCAAACAGGACGCCACATCACGGTATAAGTGTTTAATGTCTTGAGGTAAAGTGCAACTATAATATGTTTATCTTTTGTCCGACCAAACGCTTGCAGTTAAAACAAGACTGTTCAGTTACATTCCGAATAGTTCATGTTGAGGTATACAGATAAAAACAACAACTACTGAACACTATGAACATATAATGAACTGGTCTTAATTTACTGCATAAGATAGTCTGACAACTGACCACAAAGACTAAAACTGTCTGATAAGTAAATCTCAATTTTTGAAAGGTGGTTCGGACCATAATGACTGTTTCAAAACAAAATAAGTTTAGTAGTGTTTTGTTTTGTAACTTGATAGCGATATATGTTTCCTTTTGTATTTAAAAATTAATAATGAGATTTATGTAAATACCGATTACTAGACCCTTTCAACAATTGTATACACCTACAGTTCAGCTCGACTACGACAGGCAAGATGTGAGGGGTCGTCTCAAAAATAAAAATTGAAAATAATACAATACATAACTAACAGATTTAATGCTTGAAATTTATTTGATTGACAATGATATAACTTTCCAAAAGAGTAAATTGGCATAGATTTTTAAATTTAGAAGGAAAAAACAAAGATCAACTGAACGGTAAAAAAAAAATACAAGAAAAAAAAAACCCACAAAAAACCATCGATCTCTGATCGACTAAAAAGGATTCAAATACGAAGTAGAAACACAGAGTCAAAATATCATATCATTTACTAAAATTTCCACGGTGTGAAGGCCGTACACAGTATCAACATTTTCAGGACTTAGTTCCGGCGCACAAAACAGGCGACGGGGTTTTACTTATCTAATTAGATAAAAAAAAAAAATACATGTTTAGTCTTTTTATTTAAGGTCATTGGACCACATTTAATGACGTTTTATTTTTCATTTTTTAATTCATCGCCTTCGAAACTGTAGTATAAAATGTTGACAATAAAACATTGAGAAGCAACCCGACAATAGAACACAAAACAGCCGAAGGACAGCAATGGGTCTTCCGCACAACGAGAAAATCCCGCACCCGGAGGCGTGCTTCAGCTGACGCCTACTCAAAATATTGTACGTGTTCAGTGATAGTGGACGTCCTACTAAACTCCGAAATGTATAAATGAACTAAAATTAAAATCATACAAGACTAAAAAGTCTACTTGGCTTAACTTGTTTTTAGAGATCTTAACCATTCCCTTTACCTCTATCCAATGTAGAAAATACAAACTCACAGCTATACGCACAGTAAAACTCTGTAATAATAGATTTCTTTCGGTAAAATAAAATACGTCAACCATGTTAACTGTTACACACACAAAATCAAACAAGTTGAGAGGTACATTTGATAACTATTTACATCACTTGGTCGAGGCCACTTTTGGTGGACATTTCGTCCCCGATGGTTTCACTAGCCCAGTAGTCACAACTTCGGTGTTGACATGATCGTCATTTATATGGCCATTTTTATAAATTTACTGTTTTGTAAAATTATGAATTATTCGAATTACTAAGGATTTTTTAATCCCAGGCATAGATTACCTTAGCCGTATTTGGCGCAACTTTTTAAAATCTTTGGTCTTTAATGCTCTTCAACTTTAAACTTGTTTGGATTTTTACCAATTTTGATCTGAGCGTCATTGGTGAGTCTTGTACAGACTTAACGCACGTCTGACGTATCAAATTATAAACCTTTGATAACTATTGAGATATATAAACACAAACAGAGTAAGTGACAAGGGAACGTAACCATCTAAAAATGGTAAAATAACAAAAGGATATGAAAAATCATCTCTTTTATTATGAATTTTGGCTTCCTGTTAATGATATAGATATCAAAATCCAGGAAGGACAATGTTCATTGTTAGTATTAGCTTTATTGAAAGTTAGTTCAACAGAATAAATCTCTTGAGTGTACATACTGAAATATTTTTAGATTTTTGTATCAGATGTTGTTTTGGCTGGTCTTTTCTGATTTTAGTCATAAAGTGGAAAACAATTCTAATTGGATAGTTCAAAATTGCTTTATCTCTTTTGTGAAATGTCGATCGAATTGGTACGGTTTCATTTAAAACTGTAAGGTTTTATAACTCATTGTCCACACTAGATGCCATTATGTTTTGATTTTATGTTTTAGCTTTTTTTCTTCAAATGTATATAAAGGTCAAAGGTCATTTTGAGTTCCAGATATTGCATTTTCATATAGCTTTATATTGGTGCATGATAAAACCATGGAACATTATGCATTTCGTTAGGAGACATCCGATCTAGAAATCGTGTGGAGTCTTGTATAAACCGGATATATCCATCTTGTTTTACTAATATCATATAAAACAATTTAAAGCTATATAATTTTGTAATCAGTGTGAAACACATTTGTAACTTGTCATGTAAAACTTGAAGAGACATTCCATAACCCAAAGTAGGTAATTACATACAATTTCTTTATTGAAAATTGAAAAAAAAACTTTATATGTGTGGGACAACTGTAAGATAAGCTCTCGTCTATCATTGTCGTCACATATATCAAAATTTCTTATAAAAAATGGATTTGCGATAGATGCAAACCCTTCAACTATTCTCTGAGCAGTTGATTTGTAAATGAATCTTTTCCCTCTCCAGATTATTTTAGTAAATTTGGGGTTTTCACTTAAGAAGCTCTTTTTATGCCCCATTGAATATAGAAGAGGCTCATTATGTTTTCTTGTCAGTTCCGTTCGTCCGATTGTGCGTCTGTTCGTCCGTCTTTTCGTCTATTCGTCTGTTCGTCCGTATGACCCGCTTAAAATGAATGTTTTGTAGTCAAGGTAGTTTCTGATGAAATTGTAGTCCAATCAACGTGAAACTTAGTTTTGAAACCAATTTCACGGTCAATTGAACATAAAAAAAATGACAGTGTGAGTTGGGCGTCCGTATACATTGGACACATTCTTGTTCACTATGTGTTAATGGCAATTCGATCAAAATAAACCATTTCAGTTTAAAATATGCAGATGATGTTTGACGTTTTGAATAACTTTTGTTATTATTTGTTTGTTATCTTTTTATGTTTAAATTTCAGTTGACAATATCTTTATTGGTATATGACTTAATGATCTGAAATATTCATCATACACACATATGTAGGCACTTTTCCATCTGTTACTTGTCAATCCGTAACGACAATTTATCGAAATTACAATGAACCTATATAAATAAGAACATTTGGTATGAGTGCAAATGAGACAACTCTCCATCCAAGTCACAATGTATAAAAAAACAAGCAATTTCATAAAAAAAGATCCGCTAAAGGGCATACTTGTGCGTAGTAATTTAAACGATGGATTCACCTTTGCATAATAAGCTGGAATTTAAATCATTTGACGATTTGCATTCAACCATTCTAGACGTTTAAATTTTAATTGCTGCTAAGCTCTCTTTAACTTTATTATTTTTCTTTGAAAAATAATTTTCTTATAAACGAACTGTCTTTCACACATATACGAAAATTCTTATAAACTTATAAAATTGTACAATTCAATAGATTCACATGTACACTGCAGTATTTAGAGTATATATTCAATTTTGTGTGCTCATTTATATAGTTATGAATTGTTTTAATATTTTGTAATTGTATTTTGTAGATTGTGCAGGATGTTGATTATACTTCTAGTGAAAAGAATGTGATTGAGACTGTTTTATGCGTAACACTGGCCGTTCTAAATATTTGTTCACATATTGTTATTATGTTTCGATTGTATTATTAATTATTATTATTAGTGTAGTGTGTCATTGAGCCTTTTATAGAATGCTTTATGTTCGGTTGAACCAACGAACATGAACATAAAGGTCATAGTACGGTTAAATCGAGACATTAATTAATCACACCAACAAACGACAACCACTTAACAACCGGGTTTTGCTGTATGGCATATAAATGCATTGGGTTTTAACGTTTTCATAGGCGACATCTTTTACTACAAAACACAATTAAATATCGGTTGAAATGGCTTATATCAATCAAAAAGACAAAATAGAACAAAAAAAAACTAGTAATCATTCATCGAACGAAAAGATTTGATGTATGACACAACAAAAGAGCAATTGTAAATAAAAAGGATGTGGGAACTCTGTGACGAAATGGCGTTTTATAAAAAAAAAAACACGTACATTGACAAATTTTGATATAATAGTTTTGTTGTAAGGAGTACGGACGTAAACATTTGTTACAAAATTAATAACTTTGATGATCACAGTGAGAGAACAGAATTGAACTTTATCGTCATACTAAATACATAAACGGTGGTATATATTAAAAAAATACTGAGACGAGATATAACATGAAAAGAGTAAATATTGTAGAACAGAAATACATAAAAGAAAATGTGTCAACAGGTCAATTTAACAGGAAATTACCATTTAAAAGTGCTTTCAGTTATTGAAAGCTGGTCAAAATCCGAAAACATCTATTAATAATATATAGTCATGTATGGTTCCGATTGTTTCACCTTTCCCGTGATCATCCCTTATTCTGTTTATGGTTAACACCATGAATCGTTGGACCGATACGACGTGTTTTTTTTCTGACGGATAGTCTGTAATTAAATTACACATAAGCAAAAAAGAAAGACAAAGAATACAAATAATAACAATAGCACAATAACACAATGACGGGATGTATAAGTACAGATACGTGTCATATGTAACAAAAAACCCTAAGACATTTAGAAAAAGCACAGTACCAAAAATAAAAAAACAAGGATATATATAACACCCGTTACGCGTAAGCACACATCATAATTTGTTTGACGAAATCATGGTTTGTAATAGACATGTTTATATACCGATGTAGGTATAATAGTGTTCGGCTGGGATCGTGTTTTTTAGTTTTACCTCATTCTGTAGGGTTACTATCACAACAAACGTATACAGAAAGACATGTATTGGGGTACGACGTCAAAAAAGTAAAACATACAATACAAGACCATACTAGATAAATAGGTATTTCTGATAAAAGATGTGAAAGCCATTTTTATACACTGAGGAATGCAAAGGTCAAAAGTAAAAGGAAAGACATCATTTTGTTAAAGATAACATTCCTGGCTATTTTGATATTACTGAACTCCCTATTTTTTGTGATGTTTACACAAATCTACCCGGAAATAACAGTTTAATTACAGCGATGTGAGTAAAGATGTAAATATCAGTGCAATACACCTGCCTCATGAAATTGCAGTAATTGCAGTAATTCAGAATACATTGATGGCCCCAGCTCTAAATGGATATATTTTATTCTTTTTTTTTTTAAGTTGATAATGAACATATTTGATATACGTATTCAACTTTAAAAAAATCATTTTAACAATCATAATAACGCAGTTTCTCGTATCAAACATAAGCTAAAAGAACTCGCCAAAGAAACTTGTTTTTGTCCCGGCTGCTCACAATATCATTATTGTTTGACGTAAATTTCACATTTTAATGCCCTTGAATTTTTACCAGATAACATTTTTGTTTGCTAACATAGGATTTTATTGTTGTGTTGAAGACACAATTGTGCACCTCAGCTGAATTTTGCTTTTTGGTCGGATTAGTGTCCCTTATTTTGTTTTCCAGTCTCTATTCTCAATTTTATGATGTGCTAGCTATTGGTTCAGCTCAATATAAGTTATTCATATTTTGGAAAATATAGAAGGCTTTCAGGGCTGTCAGAAATAGATATTGGTTTTGGAAGGCAATAACTCTTTTCACGTATACAATTCATACTTATTGAATCGTGTTTGATTTAAAATTAAGCATTCATATTCTCATTCAATTTTTTTCTTCAAGACTGTAATTATTCTTAATTTTGTCAAGGCTTTTTTAAAGATCAAAGTTAAAATCATTTACAATTCTTCATACAAAAAATCCCTTAGAAACATTGGGTATGCATGTGCGTTAATATATCTCAAATTTCAAGATTGCAATATTTGATGACATATTTCATTAAAGTAATTTGAATACATAACAATTCAATGTTTTAAAAACAATAAGTAAAGCACAAGACTGGAGATTTAAATACCGACAACAAGAACGAGTTTTGTAAAGATACAACACACAGAGGTCAAAACCATTGTATATATTAACAAATTTGTAAAGACTTTTAAAGTACGCAGTAAGTGTTTCTGCCTGTGAAGTTTGTGTATGTACATAATTCATCTTACCAGGATCGTACAGAAAGATAACGTATATGCACGAATGCTTTGAAAAACGACAAATGTAATTTAAAGAACTATATATTCTGAGAAGCCGACCGTCAGAATCAGATAAATATGCCAGTGTGCTACTGAAATATCAAAACTGTCGATTGGTTCAGTTAAATTAAATGACAACGACTTTTTTACCAAGAAAAAACGTTTTAGCAGATGTGGTGATTTTTCATCAGATTTAATAGAACATTTTGATTTTGAGGGTACAAATGACTCCCTCTAAGTCCTTTGTAGTGTTTAAGAATATTTGTTTGTAAATTCAGTGTTGTATGCGAATATACGCAATCCTATGATTTTGTAATAAAATTAATGACGATGGTTAATTAATGGCTGATACCAACTCACTGTGATTTTTTTTAAATGTTGTCCTTAAACAGTTTGATAGAAAACACTTCATTACAAACTTATAAACTATGAAATCATAATATTCATGATTGGATTATTTTTTATAGCATAAAAACTTATAAACTCATGAACTGATATAGCAGTAACAATTTTATTTTAACACTTATCTCAACTCTCTATGTATTCATATGCTGAACCATTTGATTTTAATCGTACCTTATGAAAGTCATTCCAGAAACAAGTAGTTTGTAAATATCAATTAACTAACAATATTTGCCGAACTCCAATGGGTCTTTTATATTTTTATTATAGTTACTCATCCTTCCTTCATTTTGATGCTGACAATTGTCTTTTTTAATAAAAATTTTTTTTTATGAAATTATTCTTTATTTTACAAATGTGTCAAGTCACATGGGCTTCTTATACAGAATATATATCGGTACATCTACTACAAACCAGTACAAGTATGAAATTGGCTATATCTAAACTCGACTGTAATGATTCGACCAATCTAAATGTCTGAATTTTACTTGATATTACTCGACCCAACAACCATTCTAGATCTCCGACTACTGATTTGAATGATTCCTTATCTTTAATAATAATAGCCACAGTAGAATTAAAATTATATACAAAAACATATTTTTACATCATTACATAATTCTCAGATTTATCAAATCGGGATAGTTAAACCAACATTTTTTTGAAGTCTAAGTCTTGTTAAATAAAATGGTTTAATTTTACAAGACAAACCCACATACACTGAGGATAATAACACGTTATTAAGTTGCATTCTGTTCGGCATGGTTTTTTAAAAACAAAACTTGATTATCATAAATTCCTAAATGAAAATGACATAGGTTTCTTGGTTACATATAATAGTTTATAACTATTTTTTTAATGAGTTATAACAGCACACAAACTCACTGACATGGTTTAATCTTAAATCAAAAGGCCTTTTGAAGTAATATACAAGATAATGTTTTTTTTATTTTTACCTGTAAAACACATCTGTCCTGCCTGTACTAAGGTAAATCAACATGTCATAGTGCTCCTTGTATGACAAAACCTATTTTGATTTCATTGAAATAAATTATTATTAATACTAAATTCTTAGTTCTTATTTTAACAAAAACATTGGGGTCAGTGTTAATTTTTTTAAGCTGCTTTCTGTACTACTTTATATATATTTTGATAAAAAAGAAATGACTAACATTTAAGATCTAGATATTTGAATCTTGGTTAAAAGTTCTAGTATTTTTAATGGTCATAAAGCCAGGAAACATCCATTTTCCAGTTTCAATTCACACACAAAAACAAAACTGTTCATCATGGTTGTAGGACCTTTGATTCATCAACTCTTAAGTTAGCCCTAACATTCGTACCATTTTACTTTCTAGAACTATTCCAGTGAACGTCGAGTACAAGTTCAAACTGTCAAATATGGTTCACACAACAGTCGAGTAATATCAAGCAAATTTCGAACCAATTCAGATTGGTCGCGTAAGATTAAGTACAGTCGAGTACAGGTATAAGTCATTTCAGACTTTTACATGTTTTACTGGTTTGTAGTGATCTGTACTGCTGCTGATTGTCTGTTAGTATGCCTTCAAGTTGTCAATGTTTTGAGTGAATGATTTTGTTTTTGAAACATCCACACACGTTTTTATTAGATCGATAGTATACAAGCTTTTGATACTTTTTTAATTCAACTTATGCTTTAAGGTGGTACAGGTGTCTTCCGCCACCTTGGATTGTAAAAAACAGAGAACCTAAGGTCCAGATTTTCTAACAAGTCAGTAAAATTTTATGCAGGAATGCAGATATATAATGTGAATTTTCATTTAAAGAACTAATTTATAAGAATATAACTTATAATTATAAATATCTTTACAAGTGTAGATTATTTTTGGTTGTTTTCAAATGTTTTTAAATTGGCATTTTAAGGGGAGGTAACTCTAAAATGGTGACATAATAATTCTCCATTGATAAATTCAATTCAATGAGTTAAAGAACGAATGTTAAACTTAATTAGACATAGTTGATGTTATGTCAATATGATTCTCTTTTGTCCATATTAATCGTATAGCTCTTCATATATTAAATGTATCTTCATCCATCTTTGATTTTCAAATCATTATTCGTAAAGCTAAACCCTGAAAACCATATGAAACTTATAAAGTGTTAATTCAATTTAAAGTATCAATGGTTTTGTTATAAAATTTAAAAAAAAGTAGTACGGGTACAATTAAGTCTGTTCCACATCCTAACATACATAATTGCAAATCACGATCGGTTTCGATACAAAACTTTTAACATTTACACAAACCCGATAATTTTAATGTTCCAATTGTGAATCTTTATTTATATGTAGCTGTATTACACAAGCACCGGCGTAATGATTCATGAGATATTCAAGGGCCTTCGTAAGGCTTCGTGTATTCCTAGATGGAAAGTAGCTGTTTACAATAAATTTATTAAACCATGAGTTCATAATGGTAAGCTTAAACCCAAATAATCAAGATTCACATTATGATTTTATTGACTGATACGAAATATGTTTTATAACAGATGCTCACTGATAAGCTTAATACAATCATTGCAGCAGTAATTTTTTTTCTCTTTTTTTTTCTAATTATAACATCAGTGACTGCGTTTATTTACCAAATTAATACTTGTGATGATATGAAAGACGGATGCCATAAGCATGTTAGTGTAACTAGAATTGCTCACTATCCAAAATATCTGTTTTTAATTGGAAAATAAAAGAGATTATGTTATATGTGTAGTGTATAAGTTTTATGGATTTCTGTTTATAAATACTAATTGTGTTCTCATCACATCTTTTTTACCAAACGTTATGTTAGGGTTATAGACATATTTGCCATCACAGTTCTATAATCTGTCGACACAAATTAAATATTTTGAAGTTGCATAAGATCACGTTTGTTTTATGACGGTTGATGATGTACACTAAATCTATAAGATGTTGAATGTGTACCAATTGGTTTGCTATTTTTATCAAGTAACAAGGTTATATTATATTTTCTACCTCAGGCATAGATTACCTTAGCTGTATTTGGCAAACTTTTTAGGAATTTTGGTTCTCAATGCTCCTTAAATTCGTACTTTATTTGGCCTTTTTAACTGTTTTGATTTCGAGCGTCACTGATGAGTTTTTTTGTAGACGAAACGCGCGTGTGGCGTTTATACTAAATTTAGTCCTGATATCTATGATGATATAAAAAAAGATGTTGTATGATTGCCAATGAGACAACTATCCACAAAAGACCAAAATGACACAGACATTAACAATTATAGGTCACCGTACGGCCTTCAACAATGAGCAAAGCCCATACCACATAGTCAGCTATAATAGGCCCCTATAAGACAATGTAAAACAATTCAAACGAAAAAACTAACGGCCTTATTTATGTTAAAAAAATTACAGGCTCCTGACTTGGAACAGGCACATACATAAATAATGTGGCGGGGTTAAAAGTTTATTTGATTTAATTTGATGTTATGTGTTTTCACGCAACTTTTATGCAACGCTTTTTGGGCTATTTCATGGTGACTAGTTTTTATTGATGGAGGAAGCCAGGGTGTCCTGAGAAAACCACCGACTTTCGATAGGAAAACTTACAATCCTAGTCAATTAAGATTGGATATATATATAATATATGTGAGAGGAAATAATAAAAAAAATAACAGCTTTTGAAATTGAAAAAAAAAAACAAAATAACCAATAAAAAATATTTGTTGCATGGTTTTATAGATTCTGTTATAGATAATGCATATTTTAAGGTTTTTCTTGTCGTAGAACACACCGAGGGGTGTCAGGATTGATCAAATGAAAGACCGACCGGAGGGAGGTCTTTCTTTGAACAATCCTGACACCCTGAGGTGTGTTCTACGACAAGAAAAACCTTAAAATATGCATTATCTGACTTATATACCGTCAAAAAAAATTAATTTTATAAAGATTTGTAAAATTTAGTATCCTATTTTACCGACAACACTACAGTGGGATATTCCTTTCTAATGCGTTCAGCTTTTAATACGCCCTGCGGCTCATTTAGAATGTGAAATAAAACTCACTAAATAACTTAGATATAAACCTTTAAAAAATAGTATCCATACACAATTAAAATATTACTTTAACTGCATGAAGTACATGTAAGACACAAATGTATTGTTACATCCGATAACGGTGTATGACAAATACAAGACACATTGTAAGTACTTTATTGTACCACTTACCTTATGAAAAAGGGGGAGGGGGTATGTTTTTTTTCTCTTTGTTATGTTATTTCTATCGCGGAAAAGTGGTTATTTTTTTAACAATTTTACTTGAATCGAATGAAAAATTAAGAAAGATTGTCTTTTGAATAGCAATACATTTTATTAAATAATAATCAGGATAATTATATACCCTCCGCACCCGACCCTTTCGTGAGTTACGTTAATGTTATTCAATAGAATATAAGATTATCTTATTAGTTGATCATTTGATAGAGTAAAAGGTATACATAAATTTTAAAAAGTTAAGAACTGACACGAAGACGAATATAAATACATGTAGGTCACAGTATAATTCCTATTCAGTGTGTATCGTTCTGAACATGCATGAAATATTTGCCACTGGACGTTAAGCAAGCAACCAAAAATCAATCAACCTATTATTTTATGAAAGTCTACATTAAAATTCATCTGACATATATGCTAATGTTTCTTTATTGTAGCGATAAATTAACAAAACTTCACGTTATTTGTCTCTTAGATTAAAATGCGGGACTACAGTGACGGTTTCTTTTACACCTATCATCGATTGAACTTTAAAAAATAAATTTCCAAATAGGCAACAAAAAACTATTAGACGAATAAAGTTTTGAAGTAAATCATAGATTGCATGTTTATCAAGGAAAATAATGACCTCACACAGGTCATTATTTTATGCCTTGGAGCATATATCATTGAAAGATGGTATCGTCCGGGTTGATTCTGAAAAAGAATGACCTGTCGTTCTGAAAGAAAATTACTCCATATAGGTATATAATGTTATTGAAAAATTTATGTCCAGCAGTGACAAAACTTTATTAAAAAAATATCGTACGACTCACACTCACAAACCCTTTTTAATTTAGGAAATATATTTTAAAAAGTACGGGTTAGAATTACATTTCTTAATTCACCTACCTTGTGAAGGCTGTAAGAAACTTCTGTTGTATATAACCTTATTTCTTAAACTGGTATTACTGATCTAGAAATATAATTCTAAATACTAGCCAGCTATATTCGAATGATGACAAAGCTGGTTTGCATTACATAGAAACGCACAAAAGACTGTAGATATCAGAACTCATTGAATGGGAAACTACAAGCGTAACAATTCTCGGAACACGAAGTTTAGTGATTTTTAACTCGGTGAACACATTAAATTTACATTTAAATATCCATTATCCATATGCAGTATGACTACTTGTAAAAATTTAAATCTTACAACTCATTAACAAATAAATTCTTAGTACTGCAATGCATTATCATTCATTTTTCATGAATTATTATTTCTCGCATCGACAATGTAACTACAAATTAAATATACAAAAGTTCAGTGTCATGGGAAAAACAAGGGCATTATATAAGAATTTCTGAAATATAGCACACTAAATGTTAAAAAACGTAGTTAACAGAAGCAACACAGAATCGATAATATGTTATTCAGCATTTTTTAAGTGTTATATAATTATTGTGTGTGTCCCTTTACTGAAAAGTAACATCACAGAAATACTGAACTCCGAGGAAAATTCAAAACGGAAATTCCCTTATCAAATGGCAAAATCAAAATCTTAAACACACCAAACGAATGGATAACAACTGTCATATTCCTGACTTGAAACAAGCATTTTCTTATGAAGAAAATGATAGAATAAACCTGGTTTTAAAGCTAGCTAGCTTAACCTCTGACAAAACAGTCTTTTTAGAATGATCACCACTTTCTAACACTGACTCAGTACCTACATACACAGTTAACTGAAGTACTTTAATAATAATAGTCATCTTCTTGGAATTTTATAGATATTGTGTGTTACCAAACAAAATCTCAAAAATACTGAGCTCCGGGGAAAATTCAAAGGTCTTTTATCAAATGGAAAAATCAAAATCACAAATACGTCAACATGTTTGTATTCAGTCGAATTGTAATTTATCAATTGTTTTCAAGTCTTATTATCGGTAGTTGTTATTGTCGAGTTTTTGGTTTTGTCAGTCTTTAAATTGAATGAAGTTCATTTTTGTTTTTGCTATAATATTTATTTCGCAAATGTTGCGTGAAATGCAAGTAGATTGTGAATAAACCTATAATTCATATCAATTCAAATTTATTCGATATACTCTTTAAACAAAATCAGTAAAAACTGTGAACGTGGATGTACATGTATATGTGTTATTGCATATGCTACAATATGACCCTGGAAACCTCAAAAACGTTGAATATCAATAGTCATTTTGAATATTATCTGTAAATGATATAGTTTTCATTCATATTAAAAATTGTGAGGGTATTCAAAATTAATGTATTTATGCTTATACAACATATGTATAATCGAGATGTTCAGTTATTTTACCCTTTTAAAATTTCGGGTTTTGGTTAGACTATATATTTATTTACTAGAATTTACATCAGTTTTTGACAAGGATTATTTACGTATTTTTGATAGTCGTAATCTTATACCTTAAATAATGTATACTTTTTTTGTAAATTCCCCTTGTGGTTAGTACTTACTTTTTCGTAGAAACTGTTGTATATATGAATTGCTTGATGCTTTAACGTTTTGAGACAGAATTAACTTGGCCCATCATTTTGATTGATATAATTGTAAATACCGTATCTCATTTCCAAGTTGTTTTTATTTATCTATTAATCAAAGACTTAAAGTTGAATAGAAAATTCACGCAGGATGCCATTCTGCGGTTCGAAGGTTGTATATAATATATTATCTTGTGTAAATGATATATAAATATCATCTGACATCTAATAGTATTTTCACATTAACATTTAAATCATCTTTCTATATATTATAAAGGCGTGTTTGTATCGTTTCAAATATCATTAACTAAGAACGACATTTAATCAAGGATATTTACACAAGAGAACTTCTTTTTTAAGAAGCCGCCTCTACTAGTTGATTCATGGAGTTTCCACGAAAAGAAAAAAAAAAGTTTTCATATGAGCGTTAACACGATTGAAATTTTCATAATGAAGTAAATCTACCCTATACTATTTATTTGATTTCTTTCATGTGATCGTATGGTCTACATGAGACTTGGAATGTTGTCATATGAAGGCAATATAAAATGAAAAAAAAATCATGAAATTTGTGCATATGAAGTTATATTTGTTAATTTCGCTTCATCATGAAAACTGAAACCTGAATATTAAAAAGCAAGGGATTTAAGAGTACACAGAAACTTAGATCTATATTTGATAAGCGAGTGAAACATTATTTTTTAAACTATACTGAGCCAAAAACATTTAGCAAGATATTTTTCAATTTTTGTTGTTTCTGCAACAACAAAAAAATGTAAACATCATTGATATAATCCGAAGGTCTACCTGTAATTTTGAACAGTCGTAATTTTGTTCTGGTGATTGATTTTTGCGCCATTTAAGCTTTGCACGTGTGATTGATGTTTTACCTTCTGTACCTTTATTTTAAAAACGTAATTTGAAATATATTTTTTATTCACGGTTAGAGACACAACATTTGTAATTAAAACACATAAACTTAAAACAAAAACACATGGGGTGTCAAACAGGCCTCGCCAACAATGACCGTCAGAAAGCTCTTGGTTGATGCCGGAATGAGTGTTGCCGAAGTAGCGGCTCGATTTATTGTGCATAAGTCAACAGTTTAGAGACTAACAAACAAATATCGATAAATTGCAACTGTACGGCATGGATCGTGATCTGGTAGACCCAAAAAAACAAGAGAGGAGCTCTATCCACGCTTAACGTCAACACGTGACAAGTTTATTCCGGATACAGGAGTAGTGCATTGACTAGGGGCAGCTACTGGAGTGATTGTAAATCCTTCATTGATGCACGTGAAGTATGGACGATAAATTGATTTTGAATAACACTCTTCTCATTTTCTCATTTTGACCCTACTGCGCTCCATACAACGAAATTCCTAGTGAATGTGAGTGATAAACATGCATGTTGCTTCTGACATGTCATAATATAGTTTGTTATTATCAAAAATAATATTCTGTTATGATTTTGTATAACAATACAATATTATGTTTTTGTTGCAAAACTTTTTTGGCTCAGTATATGTTCCAAAATTATGTTGTTATGACAATATAAGTTCTCATGTATACAATAACACATAAACTGTTATACAATTTTGTGAACGATACTTTATTAAAATGCAACTTGCATGACGATAAATTCAGGTTATTGTTTGTGTCTATCAACATTCAACTGCATGTAATTAAATAATGGCGGGAAATTTGTTTATCTATATGCCTTTTTGTGTTTCTTTTTAACTTAGATAAAAGCAGATGTGGTATGAGTGCCGACGATAGAACTCTCAATCCAGATCATAATTTGTAAAGGTCAACCATTATAGGTCAGAGTATGGTCTTCACCACGGTGCCTAGGCTCACACTGGACAGCAAGCTATAAATAGCCCTATAAATGACTATTGTAAAACTGTTGTATTGTTATTTGTTTTTTCATAGTGATTAAGATTCTAACCATGTTGTCTTGTGTACCCCTATTTTGACATTTTAACTTATTATGTCAGTTTGTTTTGTTCACACACCGTTGTCACTAAAATGTAATTCATGCGATTGTCATTCAAGTTAGAGGTTTAGATAGCTTTACAACCAGGTTCAATCCACAATTTCCTACACAACAAAATGCCTGTACCAATAACCAAGTCAGTTATATGACAGTTGTAATCTATGGAAAGCCACAGTGAACCCCCCGATTATTTTTATTTTTCCCATTAGAAATGCATTAAAAATAATTATTCGGCGGCCTTCAAATTCCCGCCCGCAAATTATCATTATTCCCGCCCAAAGATTTTTATTAATCCCGCCCGCAGATTATTATTATTCCAGCCCCCATATTCATATTTCTCTATTCTTTTTGAGGCGGCCGCAGTTTAATTTATATGGAAAGCCACAGTGAACCCCCCGATTATTTTTGTTTTTCCCATTAGAAATGCATTAAAAATAATTATTCGGCGGCCTTCAAATTCCCGCCCGCAAATTATCATTATTCCCGCCCGAAGATTTTTATTAATCCCGCCCGCATATTATTATTATTCCAGCCCGCATATTCATATTTCTCTATTCTTTTTGAGGCGGCCGCAGTTTAATTTATATGGAAAGCCACAGTGAACCCCCCGATTATTTTTGTTTTTCCCATTAGAAATGCATTAAAAATAATTATTCGGCGGCCTTCAAATTCCCGCCCGCAAATTATCATTATTCCCGCCCGAAGATTTTTATTAATCCCGCCCGCAGATTATTATCATTCCCGACCGCAAATTATTATCATTCCCGACCGCAAATTATTAATCCCGCCCGCAGATTATTATTATTCCCGACCGCAAATTATAATCATTCCCGACCGCAAATTATTATTCCAGCCCGCATATTCATATTTCTCTATTCTTTTTGCGGCGGCCGCAGTTTAATTTAACAATGCCGATTATTATTACACAAACCCCGCCTTTTTATTTTACACAAGACCGAAAGATTATTTCAACACAAAACCCACTTTTTTACACAAGGCCGAAAGATTATTTCTAGCCAACCACAAAAATCGTGCGGGAATCATCTAAACCAAAAGCAAAGCCGAAAGATTATTTCTAGCCAATCAAAAAAAATCGGGCGGGAATCCTCTAAACCAAAAGCAAAACCGAAAGATTATTAATATCAACCAAAAATCTGCGGGCGGGAAGCCTCTAACCAAAAGAATAAACACCTGCAATAATGCGGCTTTTGATGCTGTACATTATTTAATACTAAAGTCAAACTAAAAGTGCAGTATGATTAATATCAAATCAACTTAGAATGCAGAGGCGGAACGAAGCTCTTCAGTTTAGGATTGGCACATTGGATTTACTTCAGACCATGGCTATCAATCCTCGTATCAATCATGGCAGACATTGCTGATCGACCCTACCACCTCTTCAGCCACTGGTCACTCTCAGGTGTATATTATTGTAATTTAGCTTTCATTATTAAAAGAAAGATGTTAAAATATATTGTGCATTATAATTTCCGAAGGTTTCGATGCTTAATATACGAATAAAATAAAGGGGGAAAAGGGGAGGGGGTGAGTGTCCGACGTCCCATGGTCCCAGCTTGTCTGGCAAAACAGTAGTCTAAATAATTATGATGTCTTGAAAGGCTATTATAAATCTCGGACTAGAGTTGAGGCAGATCCAGGGAGCGGATTATGGGGGGGGGGGGGTGGAGAGAACGCCTACTTTTTGTGGTAGAAATTTGGTTGATTATATTGGGAATCAGTGAAGCATGGCTCGAGCCCACTTTTTTTTAGGTCAGTACGAAGACCCCCTTATGAAAAGTTGTGGACACCCACTGGGAGGAATAACCCTAGTCATAGGAATGTTCAGGAAATAAAGTATGTCCTATCCTATTGAAGCAGTGACTTTCTATACTGATCTACACTACATAGAAGGTCACTGTTTGACATTAACAATTTTATCTCCAAGGTTAGTTTCTGTGGTATATAATGCATGTATATATTGTGACTTAATTTATGTATCTTATATTTGTTGGGATGGGATAGACAGGGCTCCCTTATTATGCTTATTCCCACTTAAAAACTCCAAACTTCTCCCACTTCCCTCCCCATTTATTTATAATAGGGATACAGCCCCCTACCTTCTTTGTGGAGGGCACTTTAGATTTGCAATTTTTCTCACTTTCTTTGATATTTAATGCATTAACATAATTTACACTGATATCTATCATGTATTTGATGGGATGGATAGGGGTCACTAATTCCCACTTTGCACTACCTAAGTACTCCCACTTCCTTTCCCCTTTCTGTCTGTCAGTCTGTCTATCTGTCGTGCATAATGTGTGTCTTATATTCGATGGGATGTACAGGGGTCCCTAATAGCCACTTCAGACATGTATTGGCAGGTGTCTTATATAAGGTTAAACCAAATGCATGCAGTATGTGGATTCCCAGTTACATCTTAATAAAAAATAGAATAGGTATGTAGGGATTTTTAAAATTCTATGTTTGTTTTTTTTATATTATGTCTATGGGAGCAACATTATGACTTTAACAATGCTAAGTGAAAAATGACGAACAAAGTATCTAGGGAAGGCTATTATTAAGACTAAAAATGTAGGGTAGGTACAATGTAGTGTAACTCGAACCACACATATATTTTTATTTGGCCTTATTACTCTAAATTGTCTGCAGTGTGCACATCAGACCTGTGTGACAGTTGTGAATTTGAATTAACATGTAACAAAAAACAATATAAAATTCATCCTTTAATGCACAATTTTCCATAATAAAGAAACAACATTTATAAAGATATGGTTCCTGTTATCATGGTTTTATTGTATCCACATAAAACTGACAATAACCCATCAAACTAATCAGTTTTTAATCTCAGTTTTTCCCATTTATTCTCTGTAAAATCCATGCAATATGTGTCATGCTTTACAATCAAACTCAGTAACTTTCATGTATCATTTGTCTGTCTACTCATCAAAATTGGACTTTTGCATGCTTTTATAGCTCACAGGAGCCCGAAGTGCCCCATTTGAGCTTATGCCATCACTGGGCGTCTGTTGTCGTCTTAAACTATTTAAAAAAAATCTTGTCCTCTGAAACTACTGGTCGAAATACCTTCAAACTTTAACTAAATGTTCCTTCGGGTATCTAGTTTATGAATTGCATCCGAAGTTTTGATCCATCTACAACATGGCCACCAAGTCTTAAAAAAAAAGACCATTGTGATCAATATCTATCAGACCATTGTTGGGTTGCTGCCACTGAATTGGTTATTTTATAAAATTTTTGCAGTTTTTGGTTAATATCATGAATATTATTGAAGATAAAGATAAACTGAATACTGCAAAAAAGTTTGTATGATCAAAATTTTCAATTGAACTTTATGGACAATGATACACACTTTGATTATATTTTCTGGTTTGTGAGTCAAGATGTCTGTTCGTTCGTTTGTCCGTTTGTTCGTCTGTCCTGCTTCAGGTTACAGTTTTTGGTATCAGGTCGTTTTTGATGAAGTTGAAGTCCAATCAACTTGAAACTTAGTACACATATGTTTCCTATGGTGTGATCTTTTTAATTGTAATGCCATTTTGAGTTTTTATCCCAATTTCACGGTCCACTGAACATAGAAAATGATATTACGAGTGGGGCATCCGCATTTGTGTTTATGTTAGTTGAAAAGGTACTACTAATATGATATATAAAAAATATATTCAATTGGTTTTGTAATCTTTTTCTTTTAGTATTTGCATTTCTCATTTCCATTGAATTCATTTGGCTCTGTCTCCTCAGTCATATCTTATTGACTGAATTATATGTATATCCAAAGATTATTTTACATATATCTAAACAAAGAATACAAGGCCCTGTTGATAAGGAAAAGTTTGTCACCGTGAAAAAATACTAATTTGATACAAAGATTTCATTATTTAGATTCTGTTTTACAGATACAATGTATGGTCCGAGACCACAATTTGATTTTCGTAATATTGTCCCTAGTGTTGACAGTGGGTTACTTGCCATTAATTTTTATACCCCTTCCAAATTTATTTCTCAATGTTTAATGCCTCAAATTGCAAGAAGGGGGGGGTGATATTACACTGTAAAAAAATTTGGTCCCAGAATTTTAAAGGAAAGTAGTGATTTGGTCCAGCTGAAAAAGGTTTAAAATTAGCACTTTGGAAGCTGTCAAAAGATTTCAAGACGCCCTAAACATAAAATTGTTCATATTTTGAGTTAGAGCCGATGAAGTTTTCTATAATTTTGATATAACTTGTCCCAAATGTAGTACAACACATTGTAAAAGTTTCTTTGAGAAAGCGCATGTGGGTTTTTTTTTAATTTTCATTTATGTTCTAATAGAAATGCACTTCGAAATAATTGTGGTCTCGGACCGTATGAGGAGTGAAAACAATTTTTCTGTAATATATATATTTTTAATGTTTTTTAGATGCAGTTAAAAAGAAGAGAAATGTCATCTGTTACAAGTGGTATATATATGGTGGAGAATTTGATGTCAGATCCATGAATTCCACAACCTCAATCTGTTTCCATTTAAAAAAAAAAATAAAGGTCAAATCCAATTTTTTTAATGAATGAATAACTATACACAAATTATTTGGAGTCATATACAAAACATATAGTATGATATATAATGCTGTTTTATCATGATAATCAAATGGAGATGCAATCTTTTTTAATGTAAGCAGGTCAAGGTCACCACAGCTTTTGATGGATTGAAATTTGAAGCAATTTTTTATTTGAGGGGGGGGGGGGGGGGGTGCCAGAGGATCTTGACTTGGGACAGGTGCAATATGCAGGGTTAAACGTGTTTCTGTTTTGTTGTTAGTCTGAACTTTGATTAATTTATCAAAACTCTGTTATTAAAGGCCTGCCCTGTGAAGCCTGATTAGGCAGATGCGGATTAAGAGGGGCCCAATGTTCCCGCACCCCCTTTGTTGGAAAAATTGTGGTTGATTATTATAGGGAATCACTGAAGCATGACCGGAAAAGGTTCCCTCTAATGCACTCAATGGTCCCCCACTTTTGAAATTTTTTGGATCAGTCACTGTTTGGTATTGGCCTTTTGAGATGACCAACATTCCATTTGATTTTGAAGGTGGTGGATCAAAGTCAAGGTTTAATAGAGCAGTAGTTGAGAATCTCAGATTGATACGTCGTGTCACTTTGTTACGTATACCGTGTATCAATCTGATGATCATAGGTTAAGCCCTATTCAGCAGTTCAGTGTGTTCTCATGTTGAGCTGTGTCTTCACTGTCCAATTAAGGTTAAGAGGGTTGAGTAATTAAACACGGTCACATTCTTTATAATTATGCTTGTATAAAGTCGGGAGCCTGTCATTTGATGTATT
The DNA here is from genome assembly GCA_019925275.1 of Mytilus edulis. Classification (NCBI taxonomy): domain Eukaryota; kingdom Metazoa; phylum Mollusca; class Bivalvia; order Mytilida; family Mytilidae; genus Mytilus; species Mytilus edulis. Next base: position 45,207,029 of record CM034361.1, on the reverse strand, counting down.
TGGTTCCTGTTCATCATGTGAGTGTTGTTGCCTACGAATAAAGTTGTTGTATGCAATAAAAGCCAAGATGTAAAGATCACTATAGTATATGTGGTGTCCGCAGTGCACGCTTTTAGTATTATAACGGTTTTTGTCGAACCTGCAACTTTTGTCGCAGAAAGCTCGACATAGGGATAGTGTTCCGGCGGTGGCGGCGTTAGCTAACGTCTTAAAAGCTTTATATTTTAGAAGGTTGAAAACCTAGATGCTTCATACTTTGTATATAGATGCCTCATGTAAAGGAGTTTCCGGCAGTCACATGTCCATTGTCATTGACCTCATTTTAATGGTTCAGTGACTACTTGAAAAAAAGTTGTTTTTTGTAATGTTAAATTCTCATTTATTATAAGTAATAGGATAACTATATTTGGTATGTGCGTACCTTGCAAGGTCCTCATACCCGTCAGAAAGTTTTAACTTGACCGCGACTTCATTTCATGGATCAGTAAACAAGATTAAGGTTTGTTGGTCAAGTCCATATCTCAGGTACTATAAGCAATAGGCCAAGTATATTCGGTGTATAAAAGGACTGTGCACATTTCCAACTGGCAGGTGTCATCTGACCTTGACCTCATTTTCATGGTTTAGTGGTCAAAGTCTTTGAGTTTTGGTCTTTTTTCTAATACTAAATGCAATAGATTAACTATATTTGGTGTATGGAAATATTTTATGACCTATATGTCAGTCGCACAGGTTTTATATGACCATGACCTCATTTTTACGGTTCATTGCTCAGTGTTAAGTTCAAAATGTATGTTGGTGTGTTTTTCTTTAACTATATTTGTTGTATGGAAGAATTGTTAGTTGTACATGTCTGCCTTGCATGGTTCATCTGACCTTGACCTCATTTCCATGGTTCATTGGTCAATGTTTAGTTTTTGTCGAGCCTGCAACTTTTGTTGCAGAAAGTTCGACATAAGGATAGCGATCCTGCGGCGGCGTTTGCTCACTTCTTTAAAGGATTATATTTCAGAAGGTGAAAGACCTGGATGCTTCATACTTTGTATATAGATGCCTCATGTTACGAAGTCACATGTTCAATGTCCTTGACCTCATTTTCATGGTTCAGTGACCACTTGAAAAAAAAGTTCAGAATTTTTGTAATGTTGAATTCTCTCTTATTATAAGGAATGGGATAATTATATTTGGAATGTGCGTACCTTGCACGGTCCATATGCCCGTCAGACAGTTTTCAAGTGACCTCGACCTCATTTCATGGATCAGTGAACAAGGTTAAGTTTTGGTGGTCAAGTCCATATCTCAGATACTATTAGCAATAGGGCTAGTATATTTGGAGTATGGAAGGACTGTAAGGTGTACATGTCCACTGGCAGGTGTCATCTGACCTTGACCTCATTTTCATGGTTCAGTGGTTACAGTTAAGTTTTTGTGTTTTTATCTGTTTTTCTCATACTTTATGCAATAGGTCTACTATATTTGTTGTATGGAATGATTGAAAGGTGTACATGTTTAGCGGGCAGATGTAATCTGACCTTGACCTCATTTTCATGATTCAGTGGTCAAAGTTATGTTTAAGTTTTGGTCTTTTTATCTAATATTATATGCCAAAGGTAAACTATATTTAACCTTTAGGGCCCCTTGTTCCTTAACTGTTGGGACCAAAAACCCCAAAATCGAATCCAACCTTCCTTTCGTGGTTAAAAACCTTAGGTCAAAATTTTATTGATTTCTTTTCACTTATTCTAATGTTATTTTCTGGAAACCATCCGTCTTCCGAGGACTCCGCCGACGATGACAACGACGTGATACCAATATTTACGACCAAATTTTTTTAATTTTTGCGGTAGTATAAAAACTGCAAAATTTCCTTAAAATTACTAATTGAGGGCAGGAACCCAACAACGGTAACGGGTAGGTTGTCCGATTTGTCTGAAAATATCCGGGCAGAAAGATCTTGACCTGATAAACAATTTTATCCCAGTCAGATTTGCTCTAAATGCTTTGGTTTCAGAGATATAAGCCAACATCTACATTTTATTTAGTTCTATTTTTAGTCATGGTGGCCATCTTAGTTGGTTGGCTGGGTCATCGGACACATTTTTTTAAACAAGATACCCAATGATGATTGTGGCTATTATAGGTTAAATTTGGCCCAGTAGTTTCAGAGAAGATGATTCTTGTAAAAAGTTAACGACAACGGACGCCAGTGAGAAAAGCTCACTTGGCCTTTTGGGCCAGGTGAGATAAAAATGTGAAAAAACTGATTTGATGGACTGATAAAGTTCGGTTCAACTTTGTTGGTAGGGGACTAATAATAACAGTACTAATTACCAAATACAGTTTTTGTGGAACTTTCATAAATGACTTCGTGTCAAAAATGGCTCAAATTGAACAATGTTGGAATGTTGTCTCATGGCCATCACATCACATCTCCTTATTTTATGTAAGAGGGTGTTGAATATTGAGACAAATCAGAAACTAAAACATGATACCAGCTACCTAGATAAACCTTGACACAAATATCATTTCGTTGAAACAATTGCAATATACGATGCATGTAGACCTACAATAGTCAACTTACATGATAAGACTTGAGATTTACCAATAAAAAAATAGTCACATACATGCATGTATCGTTATAATTTTACAATGATTACAAATGCATTAACACGAGGTGTCAGTTTTCTTTTATCTTAAACAAATAGGCAATTAATTTCATAATTTGTATTTAAATATAAGGTTTATAATCATGATGATAGGCTTGATCTAAGAAGTTCATCTGACATTCAAATTAGTTTTCGTTGGCCCAAAAATCATAAACTCTGCAGCATAAAGACATGTATTACTATATACATGTATAATGTTTTTTTAGTCATCTACATCAATAATACCAGCATCCTAAAAAGGCACATTCCAAGTTGTTCTCTGTTCCATCCTTATAATCTCAGTTGCCAATCCTTATATATACATTGTACATTGTATATGTATATCTTCCATGAATCACTATATTTTTGTTAATTATTTCAGAGAACAAATTAATTGGAAACATCATTTAACATGCTGAACATATAAAATCAGAATACATAGATCATGTAAATAGTTTATAAACTTCCCTATATTTTTTAAGGACATGCATTTATATTACTACAGGTTTCTAAATATTCATGTTGAATATTGGCAATTTCTACACAATTTATGTGTTCACCCTTTAATAGCATTTACTTTTCAATTTAGCATTTTAATATTAAGTGTCACATTATCATTAGTGATTTAGTCACATATGCATTCCTCTATTCATTTGACTTGGAATTCCATGGATTGTGCAGCTCCTTATTATTTCTAGAGAATATGAATCATGCAGTCATGTAACACTCTTCAGCATTCAGTCCATTTCAGTATTAGATTATGGTCTTTTGTAACTGTCATGACTTAACTTTGGGAGCAAATCTGAAAAATCAAAACATATAATATTAAGTACAAAATAAGAACCTTAAAGGAGGTTCGAGGGTATAAAAATTTCAGAAAAAAAATTTACATTTATTTTTCATTACAAATTTTATTTATTACCTTTAAGTAGTTGCGCGCGCATGTTACTTTATCATATGGTACAAAAATCATTTAAAAAAATCAATTCATGTTGGCTCCAGATGACTTTTAAAATGTAGATATCATTGAAAAAGCTCAAAATTATCTCCCTTTGGTGCAAAAATGCCATTTTTTGACATTAGAATTGAAATATCTTTTTTAACTCATCGGTGACCTATATTTTTTATTTTAATTTTCAAATAAGCTGTACTTAATCTAAAATATTGTAAAATTTGAGCAATTCCTGTAATAAAGTTCTTTTTTATTTCAATATTACATAAAAATGTACCTCTTTTTCTCCTATTTATAGTTCAACAGAAAAAAGGTATCTTTACAAAAATGTATGCTTCTTTCGAAGGCAGATTGTGAGCGTAAATGCACGGTGACCCCATTTTTTTAATTTATTTTATTATTAAGTATAAGATAAAGTTCATTTCTAGAAAAATATAGCGAAATCCTATATTAAATTAAAAATATTATTTAGACCCACAAGCACCCTTAACATAACACAATTTAATCCCCGACTTTCATCAAATTACATTTTATAGTTTGTTTGCTGTCTAGACATATGTTTCTTTCAAAATAGCATTTAGTATTTATAAAGACATGAAGTATGTACATTTTTTAAGTCTTATGAAAAAAATGTGCATCATAAGCAGACAAGTGCTTAAGTTTCATTGGTTTATTAACTTCCATTCAAATAATTCTTCCATATAGTTATAGACATTATCCGCCGAGCGCAGCTGGATACCACCTCCGAGGTCTAACCCTGAACTGATGGGGCAAACATGGACACACTATTGGCGCTTAATACAGATCAGAATTTGGATTGTTTTTAAATATTTTACACATAACAGGTTTCTTACACAGAATAACTGTAGTCTGTTTGTTGTTGGGATGAACAAGTACCTGACCTCCACTTGTATTTTTTTTTTGGTTGAGAATTGATAAAATCTTCTAAATTGTCGGCTTTGCTTTTGGTTTAGAGGATTCCCGCCCGATTTTTTTTTGATTAATTTTAAAAATTATATTAACTTTACATGTTTTAAGGGGAGACAACACTGTAAACATCCTGTTTTTTTTGGCATTTTTAACAAAAGGCCGAAAGATTATTTCTAGCCAATCAAAAAAAAATCGGGCGGGAATCCTCTAAACCAAAAGCAAAGCCGAAAGATTATTTCTAGCCAATCAAAAAACATCGGGCGGGAATCCTCTAAACCAAAAGCAAAGCCGACAATTTAGAAGATTTTATCAATTCTCAACCAAAAATCTGCGGGCGGGAAGCCTCTAACCAAAATAATAAACACCTGCAATGATGCTGTACATTATTTAATACTAAAGTCAAACTAAAAGAGCAGTATGATTAATATCAAATCAACTTAGAATGCAGAGGCGGAACGAAGCTCTTCAGTTTAGGATTGGCACATTGGATTTACTTCAGACCATGGCTATCAATCCTCGTATCAATCATGGCAGACATTGCTGATCGACCCTACCACCTCTTCAGCCACTGTGGTCACTCTCAGGTATATGTTATTGTAATGTAGCTTTCAGTATTAAGAGAAAGATGTTAAAATATATTGTGCATTATAATTTGCGAAGGTTTCGATGCTTAATATATGAATGAAATAAAAGGGGGGAAAGGGGAGGGGGTGAGTGTCCGACGTCCCATGGTCCCAGCTTGTCTGGCAAAACAGTAGTCCAAATAATTATGATGTCTTGAAAGGCTATTATAAATCTCGGACTAGAGTTGAGGCAGATCCAGGGAGCGGATATGGGTGGGTGGGGGTGGGGTGTGAACGCCCACTTTTTGTGGTAGAAATTTGGTTGATTATATTGGGAATCAGTGAAGCATGGCTGGAGCCCACTTTTTTTTAGGTCAGTACGAGGATCCCCTTATTAAAAGTTCTGGACACCCATTGTGAGGAATAACCTAGTCATAGGAATGTACAGGAAATAAATTATGTCCTATCCTATTGAAGCAGTGACTTTCTATACTGATCTATACTACATAGAAGGTCCCTGTTTGACATTAACAATTTATCTCCAAGGTTAGTTTCTGTGGTATATAATGCATGTATATAATGTGACTTATGTACCATATATTTGTTGGGATGGGCTAGACCATGTAGACAGGGGTCCCTTATCATGCTTATTCCCACTTAAAAACTCCAAACTACTCCCACTTCCCTCCTCATTTATTTATAGAAGGGATACAGCCCCCTACCGACTTTGTGGAGGGCACTTTAGATTTGCAATCTTTCTCACTTTCTTTGGTATTTAATGCATTAACATAATTTACACTGATATCTATCATGTATTTGATGGGATGGATAGGGGTCACTAATTCCCACTTTGCACTACCTAAGTACTCCCACTTCCTTTCCCCTTTCTGTCTGTCAGTCTGTCTATCTGTCGTGCATAATATGTGTCTTATATTCGATGGGATGTACAGGGGTCCCTAATAGCCACTCCAGACATGTATTGACAGGTGTCTTATATTAGGTTAAACTAAATGCATGCAGTATATGGATTCCCAGTTACATCTTTAATAAAAAAAAAGAATAGGTATGTAGGGATTTTTAAAATTCTATGTTTGTTTTATTTATATTATGTCTATGGGAGCAACATTCTGACTTTAACAATGCTAAGTGAAAAATGACAAAGTCTTTAGGGAAGGCTATTATTAAGACTAAAAATGTAGGGAAGGTACAATGTAGTGTAACTGGAACCACACATATATTTTTATTTGGCCTTATCATGTTAACAAAATTCCAAACTCTAAATTGTCTGCAGTGTGCACATCAGACCTGTGTGACAGTTGTGAATTCGAATTAACATGTAATAAAAACAATATAAAATTCATCCTTTAATGCACAATTTTCCATAATAAAGAAACACCATTTATAAAGATATGGTTCCTGTTATCATGGTTATATTGTATGCACATAAAACTGACAATAACCCATCAAACTAATTAGTTTTTTATCTCAATTCTTCCCAATTATTCTCTGTAAAATCCATACAATATGTGTCATGCTTTACAATCAAACTCAGTAACCTTCATGTATCATTTGTCTGTCTACTCATCAAAATTGGACTTTTGCATGCTTTTATAGCTTACAGGAGCCCGAAGTGCCCCATTTGAGCTTATGCCATCACTGGGCGTCTGTTGTCGTCTTAAACTGTTTAAAAAAAATCTTCTCCTCTGAAACTACTGGTCAAAATACCTTCAAACCTTATAACTTAATGTTCCTTCGGGTATCTAGTTTATGAATTGCATCCGAAGTTTTGATCCATTGACAAACATGGCCACAAAGTCTACAAAAAAGACCATAGTGATCAAGATCTATCAGCTCTGAAATTTTAAGACAAACAGAATAACCCATTGTTGGGTTGCTGCCACTGAATTGGTTATTTTATGGAATTTTTGCAGTTTTTTGTTATTATCATGAATATTATTAAAGATAAAGATAAACTGTAAACTGCAAAAAAAAGTTTTAATGATCAAAATTTTCAATTGAACTTTACAGACAATGATACAGACTTTGATTATATTTTCTGGTTTGTGAGTCAAGATGTCTGTTCGTTCGTCTGTTTTTGGTTCAGGTAGTTTTTGATGAAATTGAAGTCCAATCAACTTAATTAATTTTTAATTTTAATGCCATTTTGAGTTTTTATCCCAATTTCACGGTCCACTGAACATAGAAAATGATATTACGAGTGGGGCATCCGTGTACTATGGACACATTCTGCTTAACTTTAAAAATCATCTCAAATGAATCTGGTATAAATTTTGTATTTTTATTTCCTTGTACGTCAACATGGTCAAGAAACAGTCACTACGACTGAAATGGAACATATGTGCTCCCCTAACAAAAAGTTACCACTTTGCCAATGTTCAATTTTTGATTAAGTGATAATTCAGTTTAAGATGAATCAAAACTGGTAATTTTACCGTTACATTTATACAAATGAGAATTAGTAACGGTATGCAGTTATATTGGCATTTGCATGTCTCATTTCCCATGCATGTGTCCATGGAGCTTATATATCACCATGGTTCGTTGAATTTGAATCTTTTGCATAGTTTACATGTTAAAGTTTTGTGTTAATGTTAGTTTAAAAGGAAATACTAAATATGATATAAAAAATATAGTCAATTGGTTTTGTAATCTTTTTCTTTTAGTATTGGCATTTCTCATTTCCATTGAATTCATTTGGCTCTGTCTCCTCAGTCATGGCTTATTGACTGAATTACATGTATGTATATTACTTCTATACATCCAAAGTTTATTTTGCATATATCTAAACAAAGAATACAAGGTGCTGTTGATAAGGAAAAGTTTGTCACCGTGAAAAAAACAAATTTGATACAAAGATTTCATTATTTAGATTCTGTTTTACAGATACAATGTATGGTCCGAGACCACAATTGTCCCTTGATTTTCGTAATATAGTCCCTAGTGTTGACAGTAGGTTACTTGCCATTTATTTTTATACCCCTTCCAAATTTATTTCTCTATGTTAAATGCCTCAAATTGCAAGTAGGGGGTGAAATTACACTGTAAAAAAATTTGGTTCCAGAATTTTAAAGGAAAGTAGTGATTTGGTATAGCTGAAAAAGGTTTAAAATTAGCACTTCGGAAGCTGTCAAAAGATTTCAAGACGCCCTAAACATAAAATTGTCCATATTTTGAGTTAAAGCCGATGAAGTTTTCTATAATTTTGATATAATTTGTCCCAAATGTAGTTCAACACACTGTAAACGTTTCTTTGAGAAAGCGCAGGTGGGATTTTTTTTTTATTTTCATTTATGTTCTAAAAGAAATGCACTACGAAATAATTGTGGTCTCGGACCGTATGAGGAGTGAAAACGATTTTTCTGTAATATATATATTTTAAATGTTTTTCAGATGCAGCTAAAAGTAGAGAAATGTCATCTGTTACAAGTGGTATATATATGGTGGAGAATTTGACATCAGATCCATAAATTCCACAACTTGTGTTCAATCTGTTTCAATTTTCAAAAAAATAAAGTTTAAATCCAATTTTTTTAAGGAATGAATAACTATGCCTAACATTTCATTGTTTGAAATTAATTGAATTAAAAAATACTATATTGAACATCTGCTACTTAATTTGTTAAATTTCTTAGGTCAGAACATGAACTATAGCTTTCAAAATCATCTCATCTTAGGTTCAAGAACAAATTATTTGGAGTCATATACAAAACATATAGTATGATATATAATGCTGTTTTATCATGATAATCAAATGGAGATGCAATCTTGTTTAATGTAAGCAGATCAAGGTCACCACAGCTATTGATGGATTGAAATTTGAAGCAATTTTTTTATTTGGGAGGGGGGATGGGTGCCAGAGGATCTTGACTTTGGACAGGCGCAATATGCAGGGTTAAACGTGTTTCTGTTTTGTTGTTAGTCTGAACTTTGATAAATTTATCAAAACTCTGTAATTCAAGGTCTGCCCTGTGAAGCCTGATTGTCAGATGCGGATTAAGAGGGGGCCCAATGTTCCCGGATCCCCTTTTCTCGGTAAAATTGTGGTTGATTATTTTAGGGAATCACTGAAGCATGACCGGAGAAGGTTCCCTCTTATGCACCACTTTGGATTAGCTTTTTGAGATGACCAACATTACATTTGATTTTGAAGGTGGTGGATCAAAGTCAAGGTTTAATAGAGCAGCAGTTGAGAATCTCAGATTGATACGTCATGTCACTTTGTTATGTATACTCTGTATCAATCTGATGATCATAGGTTAAGCCCTATTCAACAGTTCAGTGTGTTCTCATGTTGAGCTTTGTCTTTACTGTCCAATTAAGGTTAAGAGGGTTGAGTAATTAAACACGGTCACATTCTGTATAATTATGCTTGTATAAAGTCGGGAGCCTGTCATTTGATGTATTTGGTTCCTGTTCATCATGGGAGTGTTGTCGCCTACGAATAAAATTGCTGTATGCAATAAATGCCAAGATGTAAAGATCACTATATATGTGGTGTCCGCAGTGTAGTACGCTTTTAGTATTATAACGGTTTTTGTCGAACCTGCAACTTTTGTCGCAAAAAGCTCGACATATGGATAGTGTTCCGGCGGCGGCGTAGCTAACTTCTTAAAAGCTTTATATTTTAGAAGGTTGAAAACCTAGATGTCCCATACTTTGTATATATATGCCTCATGTAAAGAAGTTTCCGTCGGTCAAATGTCCAATGTCCTTGACCTCATTTTAATGGTTCAGTAACTACTTGAAAAAAAGTAATTTTTTCTAATGTTAAATTCTTATTTATTATAAGTAATGGGATAACTATATTTGGTATGTGCGTACCTTGCAAGGTCCTCATACCCATCAGAAAGTTTTCACTTGAACGCGACTTCATTTCATGGATCAGTGAACAAGGTTAAGTTTTGGTGGTCAAGTCCATATTTCAGATACTATAAGCAATAGGTCAAGTATATTCGGTGTATGAAAGGACTGTAAGGTGTACATGTCCAACTGGCAGGTGTCATCTGACCTTGACCTCATTTTCATGGTTCAGTGGTCAAAGTTAAGTCTTTGAGTTTTGGTCTTTTTTCTAATACTAAATGTAATAGGTTAACTATATTTGGTGTATGGAAATATTTATGACCTATATGTCAGTCGCGCAGGTTTTATATGACCGTGACCTCATTGTTAAGGTACATTGCCCAGTGTTAAGTTCAAAATGTGTGTTGGTCTGTTTTTCTTAAACTATAATTAAGAAATAGGTGAACTTTATTTGTTGTATGGAAGAATTGTTAGTTGTCTGCCTTGCATGGTTCATCTGACCTTGACCTCATTTTCATGGTTCATTGGTCAATATTTAGTTTTTGTCCAGCCTGCAACATTTGTTGCAGAAAGCTCGACATAAGGATAGTGATCCTACGGCGGCGATGGCGGCGATAGATCACTTTTTAAATGGTTTATATTTTAGAAGGTAAAAAGACCTGGATGCTTCATACTTTGTATATAGATGCCTCATGTTACTAAGTTTCCATCAGTCACATGTCCAATGTCCTTGACCTCATTTTCATGGTTCAGTGACCACTTGAAAAAAAAGTTGAGAATTTTTGTAATGTTGAATTATCTCTTATTCAAAGGAATAGGATAACTATATTTGGAATGTGCGTACCTTGCAAGGTCCATATGTCCGTCAGACAGTTTTCACGTGACCTCGACCTCATTTCATGGATCAGTGAACAGTGTTAAGTTTTGGTGGTCAAGTCCATATCTCAGATACTATTACATGTAGCAATAGGGCTAGTATATTTCGATTATGGAAGGACTGTTATGTGTACATGTCCAACTCGCAGGTGTCATCTGACCTTGACCTCATGTTCATGGTTCAGTGGTTATAGTTAAGTTTTTGTGTTTTGATCAGTTTTTCTCACTTTATGCAATAGGTCTACTATATTTGTTGTATGGAATGATTGTAAGGTGTACATGTCTAGTGGGCAGATGTCATCTGACCTTGACCTCATTTTCATGATTCAGTGGTCAAAGTTACGTGTTTAAGTTTTGGTCTTTTTATGTTATATCATATGCCAAAAGTAAACTATATTTGGTGTATGGAAATATATTATGATCTATATGTCAGTCCCGCAGGTTTAATTTTACCATGACCTCAATTTTACAGTTCAGTGCACAGTGTTAAGTTTTTGTGTTTTGGTCAATTTTTCTTACACTATAATTAAGCAATAGGTCAACTTTATTTGTTGTATGGAAGCATTGTTAGCTGTACATGTTTGTCTGGCATGGTTCATCTGACCTTGACCTCATTTTCATGGTTCATTGATCTTTGTTTAGCTATCTTGGTTAATGTTAAGTTTAAGTGACAGTTGAAATAAAGCTTTATACATAATACTTAGGACTATCAACATAATATCATTGATTTGTAAAGAAGGCGAGACATTTCAGTGTGTGCACTCTTGTTTCTATAAGGTAGACGACATTAATGTTGTAAACCTTGTATACTGATACCTCCAGCTACAAAATGTTCGTCTATCGTATCTATATTGTCCTTGACCTCCCTTTTATTGCTCAGTAGGCTTGAAAACAAATAGTTTGCTGTCATGGAAACTTCTGTTACTATGAGGAATTTGATAACTTTGTTTGGTATATGGGTTGAAGTGATTTAGATATGCCAGTAGTTATCAAAGGTACAGGATTATAATTTAATACGCCAGATGCGCGTTCCGTCTAAATAAGGCTCATCAGTGACGCTCAAATCAAAAAAGTTATAAAGCCATACAAGTACAAAGTTGAAGAGCTAAGGTAATCTATTCCTGGGATAAGAAAATCCTTAGTTTTTCAATGTGTACATGTCTGTAAGACTTTGTTGCCTGACCTCGACCTGATTTTATTGATCAGAACCCAGGTAAAAGTTACATCTACATGATTACGTCAGTTTCCCAGATAATTAAGTAGGTCAGATATATGTAGTGTTATGGTTACATGTCATTCTGGCAGGTTTCGTCTAACCTAACAAAAGATACCGGGTAATAACCAATAAAATACTCTGAAGGTTTCAGCTTGAGACGACCGCAGAGGTCGAAACCCTGAACAGTTGAGGCAAGTATGGACACAACATTCAAGCTCGATATAGCTCTGAGTTTGAATTTTGATTAAATAGTTGACACAGCATAGGTTTCTGACACAGAATGAATGTGGTCTAATGAACTTAATTTTTTTTTATCCATCATGGTTCAATATACAAAATCTAAATACATGGCCATGGATTGATTCAGCTTATCAAAGAATCCCAAGAATTAAAATTTTGATGAAATCAAACAAAGTTTAATTTTGGACCCCAATTTGGACCAACTTAAAAACTGGGCCCATAATCAAAAATCAATACACATATTTAGATTCGGCATATCAAAGAACCTCAATAATTCAAATTTTCATGAAATCAAACCAAGTTTAATTTTCGACCTTATGTGGACCAATTTAAAAATGGGGACCAAATTCCAACCAGATGCTCCGCAGGGCGCAGCTATATACGACCGCAGAAGTTGAACCCTGAACAGTTGGGGCAAGTATGGACACAACATTTAAGCTGGATTCAGCTCTAAATTTGGATTGTGATTAAATAGTTGACACAGCATAGGTTTCTGACACAGAATGAATGTGGTCTAATGAACTTAAAATATTTTTTTTTGCCTTTGAGCAATTCACTTTGCTGTTGAATATTAATCCTCTCAAAAAAATGTTTGAAGAAATTTTCTTTTTATTTATGAAATCTGAAATGAGAAAAATTTAACCCCCCCCCCCCCATTTTTTTTCACATCCCCTTTTCCCTTTTTCCAAAACTGATCTCAACTCAAATTCCTAATGGAGTTTGTAACAATAACTACTCATTTAAATACATCATAAAATATTAAAATGTAAAATAAAGTGCTTGTTATCACTGAATGGTAAAGATCGTTTTAATTTATCAGTTGGTAGTAAAAGTGAATATACATTGTATATTGTATAAAACAATGATTTAAGTTGATTCAACTACTATTCTGGACAAAGAAAGATAACTCCAATCAATTGAAAATTTCTTGCTATTGCACAATATTGTGCAATTAGATATTTCTTGCTATTGCGCAATACTGTGCAATTGAAAATATTTGCTATTGCACAATACTGTGCAATTGAAGATTTCTTGCTATTGCGCAATATTGTGCAATTGAAAATTGCTTGCTATTGCACAATACTGTGCAATTGAAGATTTCTTGCTATTGCTGAATACTGTGCAATTGAAAATTTCTTGCTATTGCACAATACTTAATATAATAATTTTGGATCCTGATTTGAACCAACTTGAAAACTGGGCCCATAATCAAAAATCTAAGTATATGTTTAGATTCAGCATATCAAAAAAGCCTAAGAATTCAATTTTTGTTAAAATCAAACTTAGTTTAATTTTGGACCCTTTGGACTTTAATGTAGACCAATTTGAAAACGGGACCAAGAATTAGGAATCTACATACATAGTTAGATTTGGCATATCAAAGAACCCCAATTATTCAATTTTTGATGAAATCAAACAAAGTTTAATTTTGGACCCCGATTTGGACCAACTTGAAAACTGGGCCAATAATCAAAAATCTAAGTACATTTTTAGATTCATCATATCAAAGAAGCCCAAGGATTCAATTTTTGTTAAAATCAAACTAAGTTTAATTTTGGACCCTTTGGACCTTAATGTAGACCAATTTGAAAAAGGGACCAAAAATTAAGAATCTACATACACAGTTAGATTCGGCATATCAAAGAACCCCAATTATTCAATTTTTGATGAAATCAAACAAAGTTCAATTTTGAACCCTTTGGGCCCCTTATTCCTGAACTGTTGGGACCAAACCTCCGAAAATGAAACCCAACCTTCCTTTTATGGTCATAAACCTTGTATTTAAATTTCATAGATACCTATACTAAAGTTATGGTGCGAAAACCAAGAATAGTGCTTATTTGGGCCCCTTTTTGGCCCCTAATTCCTAAACTGTTGGGACAAAAACTCCCAAAATCAATCTCAACCTTCCTTTTGTGTTCATAAAACTTGTGTTTAAATTTCATTGATTTCTATTTACTTATACTTAATTTATTGTACGAAAACCAAGAATAATGCTTATTTGGGCCCTTTTTGGCCCCTAATTCCTAAACTGTTGGGACCAAAACTCCCAAAATCAATCCCAACTTTCCTTTTGTGTTCATAAAACTTGTGTTTAAATTTCATTGATTTCTATTTACTTATACTTAAGTTATTGTACGAAAACCAAGAATAATGCTTATTTGGGCCCTTTTTTTGGCCCTTAATTCCTAAACTGTTGGAACCAAAACTCCCAAAATCAATCCCAACCTTCATTTTGTGGTCATAAACCTTGTGTCAAAATTTCATAGATTTCAATTTACTTAAACTAAAGTTATAGTGCGAAAACCAAGAAAATGCTTATTTGGGCCCTTTTTGGCCCCTAATTCCTAAAACATTGGGACCAAAACTCCCAAAATCAATCCCAACCTTCCTTTTTTGGTAATAAACCTTGTGTTAAAATTTCATATATTTCTATTCACTTTTACAAAAGTTAGAGTGCGAAAACTAAAAGTATTTGGACGATGACGACGACGCAAGACGCAAGACGACGCAGGACGACGACGCCAACGTGAAAGCAATATACGACGAAAAATTGCGGTCGTATAAAAACTTAATACACAGTTAGATTCATCATATCTAAGAACCCCAAGATTTCAAGAATAAAACCCTATTAAAATTGGTCAAGAAATAAGCAATTTATACAAAGAATTGGAAAAACAGTCTTTTTTGGACCCCAATTCCAAAACAGTTTGGGCCATGACCCCCAAAATCAATCCCAACCTTCCTTTTTTGGAATGAATTCTTGCGATACAATTTCAGAAAGATCCATACACTTACACACAAGTTATTATCTCAAAACTAGAAAAATACTTATTTTAACTTATAGGGCCCCTTGTTCCTTAACTGTTGGGACGAAAACCCCCAAAATCGAATCCAACCTTCCTTTAGTGGTTTAAAACCTTATGTCAACATTTTATTGATTTCTTTTTAATTATACTAAAGTTATTTCCTGGAAACCATCCGTCTTCGGAGGACTCCACCGACGATGACAACGACGTGATACCAATATATACGACCATTTTTTAAAAATGTTTGCGGTAGTATAAAAACTGCAAAATTTCCTTAAAATTACCAATTAAGGGCAGGAACCCAACAACGGGTTGTCCGATTTGTCTGAAAATGTCCGGGCCGAAAGATCTTGGCCTGATAAACAATTTCATCCTAGTCAGATTTGCTCTAAATGCTTTGGTTTCAGAGATATAACTTAGCCAACATCTACATTTTATTTAGTTCTATTTTTAGTCATGGTGGTACATATATGTACATTTTTTAAATCTTATGAAAAAAATGTGCATCATAAGCAGACAAGTGCTTAAGTTTCATTGGTTCCATTCAAATAATTCTTCCATATACATGTAGTTATAGCCCTTTTTTGGCCCCTAATCCTGTAACATTTAGAACCATAACACCCGAAATGAATCTCAACCTTGTTTTAAGTTTTATTGATTTCTATTTACTTATACTTAAGTTTTTACCCGGAAACTTCGGACGAAGATTACAACGACAACAACATGATACCTATATATAGCCCTAAACATTTTAAACTTTTGCGGTCGTATAAAATGCTTGTTTTGGTCCCCTTTTTGGTCCTTATTCCTTAATGATTGGGACAATCACCCCTAAAAACAATCCCAAGTCTTAGATGCATAATTTTTTTACTAGTTGTGAGTGATTTTGAACTAGCTACAGTTAACTGCTAGTACTCTCAGATCTGTATCCAGTGGTTTTTTTGTTGTGTGGATGAACAAGTACCTGTCCTCCACTTGTATTTTTGTCAGGGTTGGCAAAAGTATTACCTGCCCGGGAATTCCCGGGTGGGAAAACCCTGTTTTCCCTTGCTGGGCAATACTTCCAGAAATGGGTAATACTGGGCATTACTGGGCAATATGATTTTTTAAGCTTATTTTAACACAAACTAGTTTCATAGTATAACAGGTAAATATAATATACTTTTTACACAGATAACCATTGACAGTAATTTCTAGAAGAATTAAAAACTCAATTTCATTCTCATCTACATGTATATAGAATACAAGATTTGCACATTTAAGGATACCTAGCTCGTTAATTACCAAGCATTGTTTCAATGATCAAAACTTTCATTGCATTGCAGTGTTTGAGTGAATTGTTAAATTTAAATGTTATACATTCATATTGCTAAATAAACACCCCAAGGGGTCATGCCATTAACACTTATAGAATTGAAAGGGCTGATTATTGTTACATAAACAAACTGCATTATAATTTGAATAATTACTTATTAATTAGTGACAGTATACACATATACATTAATTCAATGTATTTTTTGTACATGTAATTGTTAATTCTTAAAAGGATTTATATTTGAAAACAAATGATGTCTTTTGTTTTATATTTACAGTTTAACCAATCCAAACAAAACAGTTATAAATATCTTAAATGTATTGCATTTGAGTTTGATCACTGAATCCTCTATAAAATTTAGACCAGTATTTTATATTACCCAGTATTGCCCAGTATTACCCACTAAAACCCAGTAAAACCCGGGTTTTCCCAATATTTCCCACTGGGCTGGGCAATACTCATAAAACCCTGGTTTTTGCCAACCCTGATTTTTGTCGATCTGATGAGTGAAGCCTTTGTCAACTGATTTTTATAGTTCATACTTATGTTGTACTGCTATACCACTGTCTTAGGTTATAGGAGGGTTGGGATCCCGCTAACATGTTAACCCAGCCAGATTCATTGTTGAAGGCTGTACAGTGACCTATAGTTGTTCATTTCAACAGTGTCTTTTTGGTCACTTGTTGAGAGTTGTCTCATTGGCAATCTTACCACATTTTCTTTTTTTTTTATATCAACCTTCCTTTTCAATTCTTTTAATTAAATTTCATAGAGATCATGCAAAGTTATTGTTCCGAAACAATGTCTTCAAAAAACGTTGACAGCATGCATGATAGCAATGTTGTTTGTGATCATAAAAATGGTCAACCCTCCGCGTACAAATGTATGTAAACAACATTATAGTAATGTATCATTTTTATCAGCAGTCAAAAGTGACTGACATATGTAATAGGTTATATTTAATTTTCATATGAATTTTTAAAAATTTTACATTAAACAACAGGCTTAGCAGAGCCTGTGCCCATCACCTGAATCTACTTGAATCTTCATTAATGGCCACTCTTCAACATTGTAGATTAGTATTTATTCACAACTTAGATTCTTTTTCTAGCCGGCCATTCTTTCTCTTTCTACACACAATGTACAATGTATAATAGCTTACAAGGTAGTTAATAGAACAGACCTTTCAACTGCTAAATTTTTATTTTTAGCCCTGATAAGGTAAACAAAAAATATGTGTTTCGGCTTATTTTTAGTGTCTTACTCTTACACTTTTTATGCCATTTTTTAACAAATATTGTAAAGATTCCCTAATAGTACATGTATAAACCAACTAAAAAATGTGTGTTGGAAGGCTGGTTTCTAAATCACTTATTCAAGCTATTGCTTTGACCAATATATAACATGTATAATGATCTGAATACCTGTTTAAGGTGGTATGGGAGTCTAAAATAAAAATGATAGAATTTGTTCATACTTTGCCAAAACGTAGTATCTATTGATATATTGTGAAATATATAATAAAAATGATATGTCACCGCACATTTTCTCAAGCAACAGGACGCGACAAAATGACACATTTTATAAGGATTATACAGGAAAAAACTCCATTTTGTGGTTAGAAACTAAACAAAATGATAGAATTGTTAAATACTTAAGGAAAAGATAGCTTTCATACAATGCTTGAAGAATTACTTAAAGAAAAGATAGGGTCACTGTGAGTTTTTTCCGGCTAAAAGTAAAATACAAAACAGGAAAATTCCATGTAGAATCCTTCAGAAGTTACCTCCCCTTAAAATGGCAATTTAAAAATAATAAAAAACAAACAAAAATAATCAACATTTGCAAAAGTATTAATATCTATAAGTTATATTCTTATAAATTGGTTCTTTTAAATGAAAATTCATATTAAATACCTGAATTCCTGCATTAAATTTTGATTACTTGATAGAAAATCTGGACCTTTGGTTCACTGTTTTGTACAAGATGGAGGAAGACACCCATACCATCTTGATATAAACAAAACTCTTTTTAAATCTATCTAACTTATAAATATATATAAATTGTAAATGAGCAAGAATATAAGAATTTCATACATACTGGGCCATAAAAAGGAATAGGTTTGTTTGCCAAGACGCTACCTACCCATAAAAAGCTGCCTACTCAAATTCTTTTATTGTCCTAATTTGAAAAAGTTTTTTTTTAATCAGATAGGCATGAAGACTAATAAACACCTGATACTTCAATTTCTCTTTTTGAAAAAAAAATGCCTACCTACCTATGCCATGTATGCACTGTCTCAACCTTTGGGTAGGGTTTGGGCAAACCATTTTTTTTAATTGTGGCCCTATGTCTATATTATTTTGATCTCACTGTACTCTCTCTATTAATTTAAAAGTATTTATATATATCAAACAGTTTAACTTACAACAAGACTATTTCCACATGTTCCAACATTTGACTTCCTGTTCTGATGCCATCTTTGTTATGATGTAAAATGTAATCCACAAACAATGCTCCATCTATATAAAAACAATAATCAATCAAGTAAAAAACATACAAATGTATATTCGTTGAATGACTTCCAGAAGTCCTAAGTTCTGTGATACTAGTATATATATGCCATCCTATAGTAATATTGATTTTTGTGTATGTCCATCATCATGTCAAGAACCATTTATAATAATATACATGTATCTAAAACCCAATAAAAATAAGTTGTAAATGTTGCGTATCATAGCAAAACCAAAAAAAATCAATTAGAATTAAAGTGAATGTTATTAAACCATAAAAACTGAGTGCACACACTAAAATGTCTTGTCTGTTTTACTGGCCATTGATTTTTTGTTTGTGGTTCATATCTTATGTTATGACTTAAATTTGGAAAATTGGGCATCTCAAGGATGGTTTAATATTTCATTTCTGTGAAAGTTATTAACAATTTTCAAACATGTCTGTACATGGATAATGACAAATAAAAGATTGGAATTTTCTAAACATGTTAATGCAATGTATAAGACACCTGCCATTATGTTGAAGAAAATATTTTGCCCTCTAGCTATATAGGTTTCTTCTGAGGTTTTTTTTAGCTGCTCTCTTACTAACGTACACAGCCGAGGCAAAAATAGGGGTTGGGGTATGGACCCGCCCCCCTTTTTCTAGGAAAAATTTGGTTGATTATAAAGGGAATCACTGGAACATGACTGGAGTGGGCTCCCACTTATGAAAATTTCTGGATCTGCAACTGCAAATATATACATGTAATGTTATTCCAAATCTTTTTTTTTATATAAAAATGAGCTAACCAAAATTTCTGAATTTTTTATTTTTAATTATTAAGCACAACAAACTTTCAAAGGGTATCATACAATGTATGGGGTATCCATCCATGAAACAAAAACATTACATGCACATGATCAGTAGTATTATTAAGACAGCAAAGAAAGTAGCAGTTACCCTTAATTTTGTGTACCTACCCTTCTTTAAAAGTTTTTAGTCTTAATAATAGCCTACACTACATTTTCTTGTCATTTTTCGTCAAGCACTGTAAAAGTCAGAATGTTGCTCCTTTAGACTCAAATTATATAAAAAAAACATAAAATTTTAAAAATCTCTACCTATCTATCACTGTCTATCTTATTTTTTTTATTAAGATGTAACTGGAATCCCACATAATGCATGTGTTTTGTTATACCTTATATAAAGACACCTGTCAATATATGTATCTGGGTAGATATAAGATCCCATGATACATATTATACACGACAGACAGACACAGGGAGTGAGAGTTAAGAAGACAGACAGACCCAGACAGACAGACAGAGAGACAGTCAGACAGACAGACATGAAGGAACTGGATAAAGGGGGAAGGAAGTGGGAGTACATAGGAGGTGCAAAGTGGGAATTAGTGACCCCTGTCTATCCCATCAAATATAAGGTACATATCAGTGTAAATTATGTGTATCCATTAAATACCAAAGAAATTGAGAAAGATTGCAAATGATAAAATCTAAAGGAGGGTCTGGATGGGGGTGGGGGCTGTTATTCTGTAAAATCTTTTAGAAATTAACCCCTTTTTTCTCTAATCTTCATTTGTTTTGCCCGTTATTCTCTAATCTTCATTTTTTAGGGCATTATTCTCTAATCATTTGACCCCATCCAAACCCTCCTAAAGTGCCCTCCACAAAGTAGGTAGGGAGCTGTATCCCTATTATAAGTAAATGGGAAGGGAAGTGGGAGTAGTTTGGACTTTTTAAGTGGGAATAAGCATGATAAGGGACCCCTGTCTAGCCCATCCCAACAAATATAAGATACATAAGTCATATTATATACATGCATTATATACCACAGAAACTAACCTTGGAGATAAATTGTTAATGTCAAACAGGGACCTTCTATGTAGTATAGATCAGTATAGAAAGTCACTGCTTCAATAGGAAAGGACATACTTTATTTCCTGTATATTCCTATGACTAGGTTATTCCTCACAGTGGGTGGCCAGAACTTTTCATAAGGGGGTCCTCTGACTGACCTAAAAAAAGTGGGCTCCAGCCATGCTTCACTGATTCCCAATATAATCAACCAAATTTCTACCACAAAAAGTGGGCGTTCAATCCCCCCCACCCCCACCCACCCATATCCGCTCCCTAGATCTGCCTCAACTCTAGTCCGAGATTTAATAGCCTTTCAAGACATAATTATTTGGACTACTGTTTTGCCAGACAAGCTGGGACCATGGGACGTCGGACACTCACCCCTTCCCCTTTCCCCCCTTTTATTTCATTCATATATTAAGCATCGAAACCTTCGCAAATTATAATGCACAATTTATTTTAACATCTTTCTCTTAATACTGAAAGTTACATTACAATAACATATACCTGAGAGTGACCACAGTGGCTGAAGAGGTGGTAGGGTCGATCAGCAATGTCTGCCATGATTGATACGAGGATTGATAGCCATGGTCTGAAGTAAATCCAATGTGCCAATCCTAAACTGAAGAGCTTCGTTCCGCCTCTGCATAATAAATTGATTTGATATTAATCATACTGCACTTTTAGTTTGACTTTAGTATTAAATAATGTACAGCATCAAAAGCCATTATTGCAGGTGTTTATTCTTTTGGTTAGAGGCTTCCCGCCCGAAGATTTTTGGTTGATAGTAATAATCTTTCGGCTTTGCTTTTGGTTTAGAGGATTCCCGCCCGATTTTTTTTGATTGGCTAGAAATAATCTATCGGCTTTGCTTTTGGTTTAGAGGATTCCCGCCCGATTTTTTTTTTGATTGGCTAGAAATAATCTTTCGGCCTTTTGTTAAAAATGCGGGTTATATGTGTTGAAATAATCTGTCGGCCTTGTGTAAAAAAGCGGGTTTTGTGTTGAAATAATCTTTCGGTCTTGTGTAAAATAAAAAAGCGGGGTTTGTGTTATCATAATCAGCATTGTTAAATTAAACTGCGGCCGCCGCAAAAGAATAGAGAAATATGAATATGCGGGATGGAATAATAATAATTTGCGGTCGGGAATGATAATAATTTGCGGTCGGGAATGATAATAATCTGCGGGCGGGATTAATAATTTGCGGTCGGGAATGATAATAATTTGCGGTCGGGAATGATAATAATCTGCGGGCGGGATTAATAAAAAATCTTCGGGCGGGAATAATGATAATTTGCGGGCGGGAATTTGAAGGCCGCCGAATAATTATTTTTAATGCATTTCTAATGGGAAAAACAAAAATAATCGGGGGGTTCACTGTGGCTTTCCATAGTAATCAAATCATTTCATGTGTTTGAGCTTTTGATTTTGCCATTTATTTGATTAGGGACTCGGAGTTCGTTTTTTGATGATTTTACTTATTTATAAGCCTTGGTATACTTAGTGTAAACATATTTTATTAATTATATTCAGGTACATACATAGGCATTTACATAATAATACAAGTGAAATAATTAATAGGATCCAGAAACAAGCTATTAGCTTATATTAATCCGTTTCCTAATAAGAACATTTCGTATTTTAATACTCAAAGGGTAAAATGTTATAAAAAATAACAATGTTACACTAGTTGGAAAGAAGAGAAAAACATATAATAAGGTTTGTGACACACAAGAAAGAAGAAAAAAATATATTGGTATACTTATGTCGAGTATATTTCATTAACACTCTCTAAATTGGATTGTGAGCTAAGAATACAAATTTGAGACACAAAGAAGACGGATTTAATCTTAAACGTTACACAAATTATTTTTTTGGAACATTTATCAATAAAATATGCACTTATTCTGTTGGGAAAACAATCCTCAAATTCTCATAATACAATCTGATAGTTGTACAACATATGTGATAGTGTTTTAGCACTACATGTATTACTGATGGTATTAGTAAGAGAAATAAGTATCTGTTAAATGAAACAGTTGTTTTACTATATATTGCAGAACAAGACATTATGCTTCTTGATCGACATTTTAGTGTCTTTTCAGAATATAGATTGAAGGAAAATGTATTGTCAAAAGATGAGCAATTTTGGATACTCTCACGTTTCTGTTTGAGTGCTACTCTGTATCATTAAATAATATTTACGTTGCACAGTTTAGAAAAAGTAAATGCCTATAAGAGCGATAACTTGTTCCACTATACAAAAAAATCAAATCAGATTTCAACGTACGAGCAAATTACATAACAGGTAACAACGTGTATGTCTCAATGTTGAAAAAATAACAGAGTTTAATACCTGAATGTGCTGATCGAAAAGAAATCGTCTAATATATCGAATTTATAAGATAAAATTAAATGTCTAAGAAATAGTTTTTGCGAGCATTTCATACAAAGGTTAAATAGAAATTTTGTTTCTTGACAAGGTGATCATAAATAAGTTAATAACCTTCGTCACGTATTTGACAATATGGTAAAATAATCAAAAATCGTGTCTTAATACATATATATATCGTACAATGCAGGTTTCTTTTTTTTATTATTAATTTCAGCATTTATATATAAGAGATAAATTTCATAAACAAAGCATAATTAAGTTTATGCGCAAATCATATTTAAATCGTAGTTTTTCTATAGAAATATACTTCATCGAATTTTTTTTTTATATATGATCCGTCTCCGATTTCCAGATTTTATCGCTGTGTTGGAGGCCCATTGCTGTGTTTGGTCTGTTTTCATAGTTTTGGTCGGGCTGGTGTCTCTTTGAATATTTTTGTTTCAATTTACAGTTTTATTATATGTTATTTTTGATTTTATTGAGCTTACTTTTAGGTTTTACACCTTGTGTATCATATTGAGGACGGCACGGGCTGTTTAAAACTTCTTTTTTGAAGGATTTAACTCCTTATAGATATATAGTTTATACTTACTGAAACGTGTTTTTATTAAAAATGGATCACACATATTGAAAGAGAAAGATGTACAAATGTAATATACAACTATATAACCAGTTGTTGGCATGATACGGGTTATGTTCTTCTCATATACTTTTATGATGATATAATACCAAAAACCTAACGGGAGAGATTGTGATTGATATTCATATGATGAAGACATAATCTTTCAATCATTTTAATTGAGCCCTTGAGCTGGCATGTCTGTAACTGCTAGTAGTCCTTTGTTAATTTGTGTAATATTTTCATGTTGTTTAGCTTTTTTTGTTACCTATTCTGACATCGGACTCGGACTTCTTGAAACTCAGTATAACCGTGCGTATTGTTGTGTGTTTGTGTTTTCTACATTGGCTTCAGGTTTAGAGGGAGGGTTGAGATCTCAAAAAACATGTTGAACCCGTATCAGTTGAGTATGACGTCAATTATCACTGAACTAGTATACATATTTGTTTAGGGGCCAGCAAAAGCACGCCTCCGATTTTCTTGCTGCATTGAAGACCCATGGTGGCCGTCGTCTTTTTTCTGTTATCTGCCCTGAGGTCAAGTTGATTTCTTTTTTGACATATTCCCAAATTTCATTCTCACTTTTTATTATTATTTAAATATTTTGTCAAAGTTTTTAATCTAAGTTAACATTATTTACAATTCTTAATACAAAAAAAACCCACTAAGAACATTGAGTATGCGTATACGTTATTATGCCTCAAATCTCTAGGTTGCAATATATTAAATGACGTATTTCATTAAGGTAATTAGTAAACAATAACATTTGCATGTTTAAAAACTTAAGTACAAGAATGAAGTGTTAAATGCCGACGACAAGAAAAGGCTTTGTAAAGAAAAAAAAAAAACATAGATGTGAAAACCATTGTATCTATTTACAAATTTGTAAAAACTTTTAAACATGTTAAAGTACGCAGTAAGTTTGTCTGCCTGTGAAGCTTATGTGTGTAAATAATCTATCTTACCAGGATCTTACAGAAAGATAAATTACATGCACGAACGCTTTGAAAAAAGACAAATGTAATTTAAAGGGACAGTTGTAAAGAAATATATATTATGAGAAACCGACCGTCAGAACCAGATAAACATGTTAATGTGTCACTGAAATATAAAAACTGTCGATTGGTTAAGTAAACATAAATATTTTCAAAGTACTATTAAGTGAAAACGACCTTTTTACCAAGAAAAACGTTTTAGCAGATGTGGAGATTTTTCATCAGATGTTTAATAGTACATTTTGAAAATGAGTGAACACATGCCTCAAATGGGTTTTCTTTTTACCTGTAAAACACATCTGTCATGACTGTTCTTAGGAAATTAAATTTATTAAAGTGTATTGTGTAAACAAAATCTATTTAGAATTCATTGCAATAAATTTCTAATGCAACTTGCTTTTAAAATTTTATTAATACTATCATTCTAAATTCGTACTATTTTACATACATTTTGAGAAGAAAAAAATTACTAACATTTAAGATCTAGATATTTGAATCTTGGTTGAAAGCAAAGAATAAGAATGAGAATAAGAATATAGGTCAAGTTGTCAGATTAATATGCAAAGGGCTGTCTGATGCAGATATTGAATTTATTAGGATTTATCAATATCATCTAACCAAATTTGGCATAATCAAATGTCTATCATAATAGAAGCCTATAACACATGTATTTATTATAATTGGATTTATATCATTGTGTTGCATGTTGCAAATACTTTTTAGTTGGTTTCAAATATTATAAAACAACCATTTTCCAGTTTCAATTCACAAACAATAACAAAACTGTTCAGTATGCTTGATGGAACTTTGATACACCAATGATATTTAGGTGAAGGTCGAGTACAAGTTCTGAGTGTTAATTATGGTTCACACAACAGTCGAGTAATAGCAAGCAAATTTCAAACCAATTTCAGATTGGTCGAGTACAATTCAATACAGTCGAGTACAGATATAGGTCATTTCAGACTTTTACTGGTTAGTGGTGATATGTACTGTTGCCGATCGCGATGGTCTGTTAGTATGCCCTCAAGTTGTCTATGTTTTGTTTTTGAATGATTGAATTTGCTTTTGGAGCATTTACATTCGAGCATTATATCCTTTGTTTTAACTTGATCGATAGTATACAAACTGGTAAAACATTTTTTTAATTCAACTGATGCTTTAAATGTGATTTTCTATTGATTATTTAAAATTGTGTTATTAAAATTCCCAATTAATCGTATAGCTCTCCATTTATTCAATTCATATGCATCCATCTCTGACTTTCCAATCTTGAGTCGTAAAGGTAAGTCCAGAAAAGCACATGAAATTAATAAAGTGTTAGTTAAATTTATAGTATCAATGATTTTGTTCTAAAATTTAAAAAAGTAGCACAGATACAATTAAGTCTGTTTCACATCCTTTTATACAAAATAGCATATCACGGATAGTTTCGATACAAAACTTAACATTTACACAGCCAGATAATTTTAATGTTCTAATTGAGAATTTTTCAATTATATGTAGATTCATAACATCAAAACCGGCGTAAGGATTCATAAGATATTTCAGGGCTTGCGTGAGTTCATAATGTTAAAGTAAAAACCAAATTATCAACATTCACATTATGATTTTATTGACTGATACAAAATATATTTTTTTCACAGATGCTCACCGAGATGCTTCATGCAATCACTGCAGCAGTCATTCCTCTACTATTTTAATTCTTATTTTAACATCAGTAAATGCGTTTATTTACCAAATTGAACTACATGTACGATGATATAATAGAAGGATGCCATAAGCACTTTAGTGTAACTAGAATTGCTTACTATCCAAAATATATGCGTTCATCTCTTGTTTTTAATTGGAAACCAAAAGAGATTATTTTATAGGTGTAGTTTATTAATTTTATGGAATTCTGTTTATGAATTCTAATTTTGTTATTATCACATCTTTCTTACCAAACGTTATGTTAGTGTTATAGACATATTTGCCATCACAGTTCTATAATATGTCGACACAAATATGTTGAAGTTGCATAAGATCATGTTTGTTTTCTTACTGTTGATGATGTCTTTACACTAAATCTATAAGATGTTGAATGTGTACCAATTGGTTTGCTATTTTTATCAAGTATCAAGGTTATATTTGATTGAATTTGATTTTATGTGTTTTTACGCCACTTTTATGCAACGCTTTTCGGGCTATTTCATGGTAACCAGTTTTTTATTGATGAAGGAAGCCATGGTGCCCGGAGAAAACCACCGACCTTCGATAGGAAAACTAACAATCCTTGTCAATTAAGATTGTGCACCTGCACGAGCGGGGTCGAACTCATAACCTCAGTGTTTACTGGCTTGTGATTTCAGTAGTTACTACGCCTCAGGGCAATAGTTGCACCTTGGGGACAATAAACTTACTATTCCACTCATACCCAGTCAATAAGTACACAATATGTAACATAACTCATCTTAACATCAACCCAAAAATGTTAGATCTGTAAATCTGCTTTCGCAAATGTTTTATTCTTCTCTCGCCGGGATTCGAACTCATGCTGCTGAGATATTGTGACACCAAATCGCCTGCACTGTAACCGGCGCGCTAGACCACACGACCACCTGGGCTTCATTAAATGAAGCTTTCGGTGACCGGGTGTTACCTTTCCACGTCAGTTTTATTCTAGCGTCGTACTACAGTACATGATATATAAGGCATGACGATGTTATTTTACAGATCAGCTAAATTATCTATAGTAAAGGATCCTACAAATAAATGTAAGATACAGTCACCGAAATAATTATATTTATAAGTACGTCTGAACCAATGAAAACTCTACACAGATTTATCCATCGGATCACCAGCAGTGATGGTGATAAATGGCTGTGTACATTCTGTATATTCAACTCGTCTACACATCAACCCAACAATGTTAGATCGGTTAATCTGCTTTCGCAATTTTTTTTACAGATCAGCTAAATTATCTATAGTTAAGGATCCTATATATGTGAGAGGAAATAATAAACATAATAAAAGCTTTTGAAATTGAAAAAACAACAACAACAACAAAAAAAAACCCAATAAAAATAGTTATTGCATGGTTTTATAGATTTTTGTTATTGAAAAGTTAATGTCCAGCAGTGACAAAGCTTTATTAAACAAAACATTTCGTAAACCTCACACACACAAACCCTTTTTTTATGATATATATATGTACAGATTAAAAAAGGTACGGGTTAGAATTACATTTTTTAATTCACCTACCTTGTGACGGCTGTCAGAAACTTCTGTTGTATTTAAACTTATTTCTTAAATTGGTATTTCTGATCTAGAAATATAATTCCAAATACTAGCCAAAAATGTTCGAATGATTAAAAAGCTAGTTTGCCTTTCATAGAAACGCACAAAAGACTGTAAATATCAGAACTCATTGAACGGGATACTACAATAACAATTCTGGAAACACGAGGTTTGAAATTTTTTAACTCGGTTAACACATTAAGTTTACATTTAAATATCCATTATCCATATATAATATGACTGCTTGTGAAAATTTAAATCTTACAACTCATTAACAAATAAATTAAAGTACTGCAATGCATTATCATTCATTTTTCATGAATTATTATTTATCACATCTACAATGTATGTACAAATTATATTTACAAAAGTTCAGTGTCATGGGAAAAACAAATGCAAGATTATCTGAAATAAAGCACACTAAATAGTAAAAAAAACCAATAATTATCAGTGGATAATATGTTATTCAGCATTTTTAAGCTGTTATATAATGATTGTGTGTGTCCCTTTACTAAAAAGTAACATCACAAAAATACTGAACTCCGAGGAAAATTCAAACTGAAACTTCCTAATCAAGTGGTAAAATCTAAAGCTCAAAAATATCAAACGAATGGATAAATGGACTACTGTCATATTCCTGTCTTGAACGCATTTTTGTATATACGAAGTGATGGATTTAAAGCTCGCTTAACCTTAGCCAGAATAGACTTTTTAGAATGATCACTAACTCAGTACCTACATACACAGTTAACTGAATAAAATAAAAATCAGAAAAATACTGAGGTCCTTTATCAAATGGCAAAATCAAAAGATCAACACATAAAACGAATAAACAACAACATTCATATTTCTGACTTGGTACAGGCATTTTTATGTCGAAAATGATGGATTAAACCTGGTTTAATATTTAAAACAACGTCACTATATGTTTCTTTCTTTCCATAGATATGGTCAAGAATTGGGATGATTTTATTTTATCAGAAAATGAATAATAGTATATATGGTTTAGTTTGTTTTTTTGTTTTTAATAATTAGTCGATTGTTTTACAATTTATATTTTGTATTTTTTACATTATGTTGACACATTGACTCGACTATACTATTTTTAGAAACAAAAATTGTAACATCGAATTAATATAATTTCTAATATCAAATCAATATCATTTTCAACCTAATACTACATGTATTTACTTATACAGCATATAAATTAAGGAATTTCACTCACACAATATGTTATATATCATGTATATAAATCTATTATTGATTCTCGGAACAGATTTATATATAACATATTGACTTCTTTAAAATCACTTAATTGATAAACATTTAGAAAACACACAGTAGCAGTTTCCGAATATCAAATTTATTTAAATACGATAACCAAGAGAACATAAAATAGAGAATCTTATCAGATTTCGAACGATTTCATTTTCTTAAATTGGAATATCCCTTTTCGTACACATAAACCCCACTGTCAATTGAAACAAATGATATATTGCAGTCATTTGAAGACCGCAGGACATCTCCGTATTTTTTTTTTACAAAGACCTATCATATCGGTAATCCATTTTGTAAGGATAAAAGCAAACATTCCGGAATTTCGATTCAAATCTTTATTTTTTATCCTTCTACTCTAGGATGTTATTTTACTTTCATAATTCATTAGCTATGTATTAAAACTAAAAGTTACGACATATTTACAATTGTTCAACTCATAAATTAAAAAAGGGGAATAAACCAAAGGAACTACATATTAATAACGTTTATAAGTCAAACGAATGTATAACAAAATTACAAACCATATTACAGAAAAAAGGACAAAGGACAAAAACAACAGATATGACAGAAAAAACAAACGACAAAAACAAAACATCACCAAAGCATTTCAATATTGAGCAAACCAAAAAACCGGGGATGACCTTAGATTGAAAGGGAAAGTGAATTGTACGTTAGTGAAAAAAATAATGGTTTATCATTTAAACATATATGCAAGTGGGAGTTTTAAATCATGTTTAATCGACAATTTTCTTAGAAAAATGATTGCATTAAGTCGAATCAAAATATATCAGTTGTTTTCAAGTCTTATCGGTGTTTGTTATTGTCGAGTATTTGGTTTTGTCAGTCTTCGAATGGAATTGAGTTCAGTATTTTTGTTATTATATATATTACTCAAATGTTACGAGAAATGCAAGTGGTTTAAGGATAAACATATAATTCATATCAATCCAAATTTGTTCGGAATACACTTTAAACAAAATCAGTAATGAAAAACTGTGAACGTGGATGAACACGAATATGTATAATTGCATATGCTACAATTGCTCTGGGAAACCCCGAATACATTGATTATATTAAAAACGTTTTGAGACAGAATTAACTTGACCCAGCATAATGATTAATATAATATTGTGTACCATATTTTTTATTTCTATTTTCTTTTCAATTTATTTATCAATTAATCAAAGACCAAAAGTTAAATATAAAATTCACACAGGATGCCATTCTGCAGTTCGAATGTTATCATGTGTATAATGTATTAACTTGGGTAAATGATATAATGATATACATGTATGTATTGGATTACATATCTAATGATATTTTCATACTAACATTAAAATCATCTTTTTATATGGTATGCAGGCGTGTTTTTATCGTTTCAAATATCATTCATAATGTACGGCATTTATTCAAGGATATTCACACAAGACATCATTTAGGAAGCCGCCTTTATAATACTTGTTGATTCATGTAGTTTCATCGAAAAGAAAAACAAGTTTTCATATCGTTAACATTTTTGAAATTTTCATAAAAAAGTAATTCTACCCTATACTATTCATTCGATTTCTTTCATATTATTTTATGTTCTACGTGATACTAAACATATTGTTATACGGCAGTTTAAAATGAAAAACAAATCATGCATTTTATATCTTCAAGTACTTTTGTTTGATTTTGCTTCATCATGAAAACGGAAACCTGATCATTTAAAAGCCAAAGAGTTACGAATACGCATAAAATGTAGAAGCCATATACCAAAACAAAAGAAATAGGAAAAGTAAGAAAAATAAATCGTGGATGTATATTTGATAAGAGAGTGAAACTTACTTTTTCAAACGATTTCACGAAAATAGTTGTGTTTAATGACAGTCACTATTAGACCTTTTCAACAATGGTCTACATCTACAGTTCAGCACGACAACGATAGCTACGATGTGAGGGGTCGTCTCCAAACTAGAAATTGAAAATAATACTATACATCAATAAGAGATGTAATGCTTGACATTTATTTGATTGACAATGATATTACTTTCCAACAGAGAACAATGACATGGATTTTTAAATTTAGAAGGAAAAAACAAAGATCAACTTACTGAACGGTGAATATAAAAAAACAAACAAAAAAACAGATAAAAAAAAAAAAAAACAAAAACAACGATCTCTGATCGACTTAAAAGGAATCAAATATGAAGGCGAAGCATAATTTCAACCGTATAATTGCCGTAAACAGTATCAACAATTTCAGGACTTGGATCAGGCGCATAGTAATTGCGACGGGGTTTAACTAATCTTATTAGATAAAAAAAAATCCCTTATGTATGGTCATAGACGAAATTTAAAAAGAATAATTAGTACGAAAAATTTAAAGATTATAAAACCGGCAAAGATTTTTTTAAGGAAAAAAGAAACAGCGAAACAATTTCTGACCCGTTGACAAGAAAATAAAAAAATAAAATACAGCAAGATTTTTTTGAACACGGGCAATTATATTGGACAATCAGTTCTTGAGGACGACCATATAATTAAATGATGGAAAAAAGTCATTGGACTCCAAACCCCTGCTTAGCACTATCCAAACAGAATTTACAATGACAAAGCTCTATAGTAACTAGTATGTTGAATTATAAATTCGATACGCAGGTATGTACTGCTGGAATGTTGATACCTCTTCCCTTATTGAAGAAGGAAATACACCAACTTTAACAAGGTATCTTGATCTTTTCCTTCGCCCTTTGAAATCAATATGTTTATACCCCTACCAAAATTGAATATGTACATTGGGTAAGGTTTAGATCTTTTAAAAAAGTCTCTACCGTGTTTACAAGTGAGATAACAGACGGACAGACAGTCCAGTAATAATGTTTCATAAATTCTCAGAACTTTTCAGAAAAACTTTTACAAATCCACATTTATTCTTATTGGCATGCGGCATAATTATAAAGTTGAAGAGAAAGCTGATCAGGATGCGGAATCATTGCAGTAATTATTTAATCAATTCAACATGAAATGTCGTGTAAATCTATGTAATAAGAATATTGTATGATAGAGAATTATTGAATAACTAATCGAAGAATTCAAATAAAGAAAAATATTCAACGAGTGACCGAACAACACATTAATTTACTTTTTATATTTTCTATATCTTCTGTAGCTATATATGTAAACCTCAGATCTGTGTACGACCTCAAATCTGTTTCCGTTTCTCAAATCTATGCACCATCGTGACGTCAATCGCTAATCTATGTCCGTAAAAAATTATTTGGCCTCAAATCTGAGTCCGATTTTCAATCATGACGTCATTCGCAAATCTGTGTCCGTTAAAAAGATAAGGTCTCAAATCTGTGTAATGTTTTCCAATTTGTTTCGCCATGCCCGTCCTATAAGTTCGGCCTTATAGGTTTTTTTTTTATTAAGTAATTTTCCATAGTTCAATATTAAGTTGGTATGTGTTCTCCATGTATGTGCAAGAGCTGAAGTATAGTATACGTTTAAGAAAATCCGGCTACATTATTTAGCTGGTATTTATTATATTGTTTCAAGTACGGTCTGCTTTTTGTTTTATTTAGTCATTTTTCCATGTGTGTGGTTAAAATGTTTACATGTGTGTGTTATTATTGTATGCAGTCTTTAAGAATGAACCTAAATTTATTTTACTAAAAAAGACAGTAAAGAATGAATATTTGTTTGCAACTTCAACGTACTTTGTTTTGTCTTTGAATTTGTTCATATCGCTGTTTCATTGACATTTAAACCACTTTATCTATGTTTTTCCTTGAATACTTGTATCAAAAAATCATTCTAAATTGCAGAAAATAAAACATTTTTTATATTTTTTAATTGAAATGTTTGTGAATGACAATAGAACATATATAAATTGTTTGGTCTTCGCTGATATCTATTTAGTTCAAATGTAAAACTTGTAATTATGTCTTTGATAACGAAAATATTTCCCTGAGAAAAATCATTCTTTATGTTTGGGCATATTCCTTCTCTCCAGAAACCAGATGTAAACTATGCAGTCATTTTGTTCATGGCTGGACTTGTTTTGAATTGTAAATATTCCCCAATAGTAGGAGTAAAGATATCCTGATAATTGTAAGAAAACATTTCAAGAGGATAAATCTCTAGTTGACGTTTTTGAAAATATTCCATCAGTCCACTATTCATAACATATTTTCCTCCGGTTTAAAAAAACAAAACATAAAGCAATTTAAAACCATGTGTATTAATAGATACAATGTTAACCTTGCTTTTGTCATATAAACCACGTGTACTATGTTTGTTCGGTGTGTTAATGCTCCGTGTTGAAGGCCGTGCTTACACCTGTAATTGTTAACTTTTCATTGTTTACTTGATGACGTTTTGTTATGTTTTACGTCGATGAAAGGACATAGATTTGAGCCAAAAATGGCCATAGATTTGAGTTTATAAAAGAAATAGATGTGAGAAAATACAGGACATAGATTTTAGACAATAAAGGACATAGATTTGGAACGTCTATGACGCAATATTAAAAATGACATAGATTTGCAGAAAGGACATAGATTTGAGGCTGGACATAGATTTAAGGCTTACATATATAACCGCCAAACCGAATTTATATATCGTAATGATAATCAGACGTTTTTGTCTTTGAGACGACCCCTTAATTTTACCTGTAACATGAAGGTGTCATTAGTCGGTGTCGAGAGTTGTTGAAAAGGTCTATTAGTTCTCATGTATACATAAAAACCTGTTATATAATCTTGTGAATGATAAGTTATCAACATATTTTTTAGACATCAAGTTGTAAATCTTTTTCAGTCCGACTGGTAGTACGGTGACCAAACCCAATATTTTTAAAATTTAATCGTCAAACATACTATATGGCTATATTATATATCATTGGATTTGGAAAAATGAGTACCTTTGGAAAATCGATGTCGTCAAAAAGAAATGTGGTAACAGTTTTGCATAAATTAAGGTCAAAGATCAACATACTTTTGTCTTTTTTTTTTACATTTTCAAAATTGAAAGATATCAGCAGCATTTTGTATTAAATTTCAAATCAATTGACTATGAATTATCTCTAAAATGTAAAAAAAAAAAAAGGATCTTAATACTTTTAATAATCCATTTTTTCTGAAAATTGGCGTTTTTCAAACACTTGTTCTATGAGCCCATTCTATTATACAAGATCAATAAAAATTCCGTTGAAGTAACCTTGCCGGGTGACATTCAACCTCAGCAATAATGATAAATGTTGTTTTCGATTTAAGCTTCTATCCCGAACGTTTATTTTGGAAAAGCTCATGCATGTAATTCATTGCAACCAAAAACCACTTATTACCTCTCAAAAACAGTTACATTTAAAAAATCCAATCAAAATGATCCATAAAGCAGATTATTTTCAGGAATATCTTCCGATTCGTCTGTCAATGAATTTTTACATAATTCTGACCCTTGACAGGAGCAAAGCTCCGTACATGTAAGGTTTTAATTGTTGTGAACAAACACTTGTCACGTGAAGATTTTCCCTCACATGAACACACAAGATTCTGCAAGAATTCTGCTGAAATATGCCCTTCAAAATAAACGGTGTGTAAATAATTAATTAATTTTCGCCAACCTTATTCTAAAGATGACGGAACAGGGGGTTTCAGTAATGTGTGATGCGGTCACAATTGCCGTTTCAAAGATAGGTAACCAGACTAAACATACATCTTTACTGGTGGCAAGCTTGACGCGCATTTTATTCATATCATGATGAAATGGTTTAAAGATATTCTTCAGATCATGAATCTTCGAAACTAAATTCTTGCACAAACAAGGGCTTTATCTTCGTCAGTACTCCCAAAGCTCTGTTACTACAATAGTCGTGCGTGTCCTTCATAGTCCTGTATACAATTTTCTCACTACCCCGGAGACGAAATTGTGTCGCATCCGGTAAAAGTGTGTACAGTAGGAGTCAGTTTATAATTTTTTGGGGAAAAGCAAGCACATAGTTGGTGAAGGGGTAAAATTCTTCAACTATTCTTTACACGGCTAATGTTCCCCATCTGCACCTACAACTCGCATACATGTCTCATCTGTTTGTAGTAGTGAACACACAGAACAATCACATCCGTATCAGAGGTCCGTATGATTATTCTGTCGCTCTTTCCTGGTTCTTTTCTGTTAACTTCATGTCCATGTATAAGGCATTAGTTATTATACGAGTAATTGCTCTTGTTGATTGCTCACCAAGTTACGACAGTTATTAACACTATTGTCTGAAATAACTTCGACAATTTCGGATTTACAACCGTTCCGGCTAAGTAAACCTCACTATAAGGTGGAATTTTAGGGGATTTGTCATAGTTTTGAAGAAGAAAAACTACCAAAGAAATTAGGGAGAGGAATCCTTCTCCCTTCAAAAATATGATACACTTTGGTGGAAGCTGAAATCTTTGTGCGGCTTTACTTTGGAGCAGACAACTTTATTGAGTTTTCATGTCGTAGCGGTAAAAGAATGTCTGCTACTGTGAGCGCTAGAGAAAATCAGTGTGCCATATTTGTATAATAGTCAGCTGCAAGGTAACCAATTTTTTTACTTTTATCATCAATACATTTAAGCAATGCCATACCAACTTTCAGACTGGTGTAAGTTGTGAATGATGGGACAAAGGAAGGTAGAGAGAGTGCACAAGATACATTAGAATCGAATTGGATCACCAAATCAGGAATTTCATCAAACGACCCATACTCTTTAACACATTGCTAGCAGATTCCATCATTAAGTCTTTCAACAGAACTTAAGAAGAAACGTTTACTCTGTACAGTAAAGGAAGTGATTCAGTACTTCTTCTCTGGCAGACGATACACTTTTCAAAATTAAAACGCATGTGTTGCTTTTTTTTAACCACTTGGACCTAATCGTAAAGGACTTTATAATTCAATCATTTTCCAGATAAGTACATGTCCAAATTCAGACTTGGTTCTTACTTTTTAAAATATATCAAAAAGAAAAAAAAACATATCAAATAAACATACGAAAATAAGAAATCTTTTAAAAATACATAAAAAGATACGATAACCAACACGAAATAGGACTATGAACTAACAAAAAAATTCGAATTGAAAAAATTTTGGCAACGAAAAATCGTTGTTATACGAAATATCATTTATACATGTCGATTAAAATAATAGTATCGGTCCGGTTCAATATTTTTGTACAAGTCAAATTTCTAGAGAAAAACTTGTAACCTGTATCTTCTATTGTAGTGTATATTTTGTTTCAATGCACAAGTCTAAATAATGCTTCTGAGATAAATGATTTTGAAATTGTTGTTTAATATAGGTTTGACATATCATATAAATGACGAAAATGAATTGAAACGTACTCTATTAAATGCAAAATATTCGGTGTGTTCAATTTTTACAAAAACTCTTCAATAACAGATTTATTTTGCTTGACTTTGTTTGAAATTGTTGAAATAAGGTTTTACAACAATGTATATAATAACAAAAAGCATATCACGAATGTTCTTTTAGAATGTAGGACTAAATTTTTGTGAAAGTAATTTTTTCTTTAAAGTAAGGGAACGAACTTCAAAGCCCATTTTACAAAAATTGCACTATACGATTTTTTGAAGACAAGTCAAAATGTAAAGCGTAACCTTTGAACTACCATTTCTGTGATTTATAGCCGTATAGTCCGAATGACGATTAAACTCCTTAAATAAGCAACTTTTCCTTACTTGGTCACCGTACTATGGATGACAAGTGAGCTTATGATAGATATCATTGGTGATGGGTTCAGATTATCGTTTGTGGCTATCAACACTTTCTTGCAAATAATCAAATAATAGTGGGAAGTAGGCGGTTAGCTATTTCGTTTCATAATGGAGATACATGCTACCAGTGCTGATGGAATATAGCTATTTAAAAATGAAAAGACAGAAGTATGTTGTTTCTGTTCTTTTAATTGAACAGAGTTAGGGAAATTATTTAACTTGTTTGCATTTTAGGCCGTCTTCACACCAAACGTCATGTACAGTTAATTTGTTAAGAATTATTTGAATGGGATATACACTAGTGTCTGATTGAATTTGTTAATACTTGTAAACTAAATGTCATTTGAATGTTATTACATGGAATCGGATTAAAATTTCTTGACAACTTTTCTAGCAGTTATGAAAACCATTGAAACGATTTGCAGTTCTTTAAAGGTACTAAAATTTCTCGATTACGCAATGAAAAAAATAAAAGCTGCAGTCTGCTGAAGGAGCAATCATGTAACTTCGGAAGAGGGAAGGAGTGATATGGTATTTTAACCTAGTCAGCAATTTTTTTTCAACGCTATATTTTTGGTGATCAGCTTGACCACAATATATTTGTTCATCCATTTTTAATAAAACATACCCCAACATACCCCTTGCCTAAAGCCTAAGTTGAATGGTTGTTCCATAACAGATGAAGGAGAAGGATTGTTTTTTTTATATTCTGAAAGTGAAAAATTATATAATTACAGGATTTATTAAATTGAACCAGAAGCAATGCCCAATACTACCATGGAGATACTTTTTAACAACTAGATACTTTCCAAGCAATACAATTTACCGCACACTCATTTTTGGTAATGCATTTATGAGTGAATCGATAAAAGACCATTGGCAAATATTTCATGCATATTTTAAACTACGCGCTTATGCTATTAATATGTATTCATGAAGTTCTTATCCGCATTTATTTTTCTGGGTCAATTAAGCAATGAAGAACTGTACTTGCATTTGTCATACACACCTCATCAAGTTGCTCATTAACGGGACAGTCGATTTGGGAAGACATTTTCAAATGAATAAAAAAAAATATTCCAAAAAAAAATATGTGGAAACAGTTTCATTATTTTATTATTTTACACGTAATACTAGTGCATAATTGTAATTGTAAATGTAAAGCATCAGTCATATCACTTTTAACTTTAATATACATGTAAGGATATTGAAGACTTTTTGTCTGATAGGAAAACTGTTTTACCATATTTATTTGGCTCTCGCTGCGGTATAGACTTATTTTGTTGAGGAATTTCATGACAGTTGTTACTATTTCATTTCATGTGCTTGAGCTTTAGATATTGCCATTGATCATGGACTTTCCGTTTGGAATTTTCCGCGGAGTTCGGTATTTTTGTGATTTACTTTTTATATAAGCTTTGGTACTCATGTCGAGTATATTCAAACTGACACTCTTAAAATTGGATTAAAAGCTGAGAATGAAAATTTGAGACAACAAGAAGATGAATTAAATCTGAAAAAGTTACACACATTAATATATTAGAAAGTTTATCAATATAAAATGCACTTATTATGTTGAGAAAAAAACCCATCAAAATCGCATATTTGTAAAAAATCTGATAGTTCGACAACAATTCAATATATAAATAACATAGGAGATAGTGTTGAAGTGCTCATTATAACTATTGACACTAGAAAGAGAAATAGGTATGTTTTAAAGAGACAGATTGATTGCTGAATACTTTATTGCAGAAAAATACATTTTGGGTATTACAAAACACCATTGTGTTTCTATTGAATATGTTGGAAATTTAAGGTTACATGGTTACTTTACAGCTAAACAGTTGGGGGGGGATATGATTGGTTAACTTCAAGTTGATGTCAATCGTTTTATAAGCAATGAAATGTTATGTAAAGGTTTGTCTCTACTACTGGACGAAAGAAACTTTACTAATGTCAAGTTTTTTTTAAATTTTGAAACGGAAAATTCTGCGCATTTTTTTTTAAAGTCATTTTAACACATGGTTAAAAAGAAAAGAAAAGGTGGTATCACGTCTGGACACACAAATCAAAATTACCCTTGAGCAAGTTATTCCTTGTCGATTATGTAGTATCAGGGAATTCAAAACGCTCAAGACCACCAATGACTCTTCAATACGACAAGACAATCCAGCCCATGAAACGGTTTGGAGCTGGCCCCACAAAATGTGTACGAGTTCAGTGAAAATGTACATAACACTAAACTCTGTTATACATATATATGTTTTGTTGGATAGATATTCTTTGCTTTTAAGACGCAACTGTAACGAATAATCTTTTGATTTCTGTGATAGAATGCTCATCATTCAAGCATTTATAGGGTTACATTTGTAGTTGATGAATGACACGCTTGAAGGAAGTCAAATGCTTCGCTGGTTGGAGACTTGTCTTTGGTTTATGGCCAACCAATAGTATATGCAAAATAATTTGTTTTCCTTTCTCATAAATATGAATCTTTTTTTCTGTGTAGGTAAGACATATGACCAATAATAAAGATGTGAACGGTTTTATACATCATGAGTATATATGAATAAATATATACTTTATAGTCAAAAATCGTTCAACTGTTTAAATTTTTGTGACATGATTTCAAAGTAGTAACTATACTGTAGAATAAGATATTCATCTTTAATCCGCGAAGTCTTCTACGTCCTAACTCAAAGTCCATTGTCCATAATATCTTATGGATGCTTGGATGTCACTTAGTAGATCATTTCCATATCAGTCAACAGTTTTCATATAGGTTCGACAAAAACAATTAATGTGGGATTAAATTAGTATACAAAATGTATAAGAGGATTTATAATTTCTATTTTAGAACTTGTAAAATGCATATACATGCATACAATCAGATGATTTCTTTTGGTGGTGACCACATGAATTGTAAACTAAAGTTACGGTGTTGACATGTTATCTAGTAACTTGGCTATATCATGTTTTTAAAAAGTGGGAACAGAAAAACTCGGAGCGAACTAGCGAAATTCGGCTGTAAAATCTAGGACTAGTTAATGGAATATCTATATATACAATCAATCTTATTATTCCAACCATGCATATGGTGTTGCAGGTTTAGGATTGTTAGTCATGTGGTGTTTTTTCTTTTCTTTCATTGATGCAAACTTGCATAGAATGAATAAAGGATCAAACTGATCAAAATACTGTGGTGAACAATATCAATTTCATTGTTTTAAATCTGTGATCTATGTCCACCTTACCAATTTCCTCGATGCAATAAACTGATGCGTTTTCATATTTTTATTTCTTATGATGTAAACCATGTCTATGACGGATAATCATTACATATTGAAGGGAAGGAAATGTTTAAAAAGGAAATAAGTAAACAAAATAACAGTTAACGTTGCATTTATACATTAATGTTTTTGCTGTATATGTTATTTACATTTCTATATTAACGCCAAAACAATTGTTAGTCTCAAAATATTAAATCGTATCACGACAAATTCAAAATATTAAAAAATATGTTAAGAAAGAATGATAAATTACATGCATATAGTTACCAGTATCGTAAGATCCTGCAAAAATTGTAAAAATTGATACATTGTGCATGGCGAAAATACTAGATGAAAAAAAAAAATTCCACGGGAGTGGTATAGCTGGGTGTAGATTTTGACTCACAGAGGGTTCATTGCGATTTCTAGCCAATGATTAAAAATACCACAACACATAGAATATATGCCAAAAAAGTATCATCTGTTTTCTACCGACTGTGTTCTCTCCCCGAGTGTGCAACATCGACTGAGTGTTAGTGATGCATTATTGAAAATATTCCTAGTGTTGAGTAAATTAAAAGAATTGTATTTAAAGAAATATAGCTCTTATTTTTTGTATGTTTTACATTTGTCATTACAAAACAACCTATATTCTTGTGTGTATTATAAAAAACAATATGTTTTTCATTTTCGAAGTATAGATTTACGTAAGTGTTGGCAATTTGCTAATCTTACTTGTTTATCAAAGGGTTGGTATACAAATTGATTTACTTGTTTCCGTTTGTTTTTGTTGGTGTTTAAAGCGACAAAAACGTAAGAGGTAGTTCTTTATTCCGTATTTTGTTCTTAGTCACAAGCCTATAATGACAAATTTAAATTGATCATGATTTCTTTTTTAAATATTTGTTGTTTTTAATGTCATAATACTAATGTATTTGTGTGGTTTTACGTGAAAAATAAATTCATACTGATTGCGAATAGACAAATTATACAAAAGAAATCCTAAGACAATAGAACCTCACTTTATTTATGTATTATTATCATTGTGAATCGTTGTTATATCGTTCTTGTAACATATAACATGCATATTTGTGAGTCAGAGGCATGTTTCTTAATATCAGACTGAATTTACAAGAAGTAGAAGCAAACAAACTTTTAGATAACGGAGACACATTTGACAAGTTTTTTCAAAATTGATGAGAGTCTTACTTTTTTTGTTGGTGCGACTGCAAATGCAAATCATAAAGAAAAATTCAAAAATATATATATAAAAAAGAAGATTTGGTATGATTGCCAATGATACAACACTCATGAAGAGACCAAATGACACAGAAATCAACAACTATAGATCACCGTAAGGCCTTCAAATAAACTTATCATAGATACCAGGACTAAAATTTGTAAAAACGCCAGACGCACGTTTCGTCTACAAAAGATTAATCAGAGAAGCTCAAATCCACAAAAGTTAAAAAGGCCAAATAAAGTACGAAGTTGATGAGCATTGACGACCAAATGTTCTAAAAGTTTTGTCAAATACAGCTAAGATAATCTATTTCTGGGGTATATCATCAGATTATCGGAATTCCAATGGGGACTAACTGTGCACCACTTATTGCGGACCTGTTTTGTATTGTTATGAGTTACAATTTATGACAAAAAAAAGCCCCATCGAAACAACATCTGATAAACAAATTTAATAATACTTTTAGATATTTTGATGATATTTTGGCTCTCAATAATGACAACTTCAGTATGTATATTAATGAAATTTATCCTGTTGAACTTACTTTAAATAAAGCTAATACTAACAATGACCACTGCCCTTTTCTCGATCTTGATATCTATATCACTAATGGAAAGCTGAATACTAAAATTTATGATAAAAGGGATGATTTTTCATTTCCTATCGTTAATTATCCGTTTTTAGATGGTGACGTTCCCTTGTCACCATCTTATGGTGTTTATATATCTCAACTTGTACGATTCGCTTGTGTATGTAACAATGTTTTACATTTTAACGAGAGAAATTTATGTATTACTGAAAAATTATTACACCAGGGTTTTCGATATCACAAACTAGTCAAAACATTTACTAAATTTTATCATCGGTATAAAGACATCATTCGTAAATATAGCTCAACATGAAGACTTCTAATACGTTCAGGTATTTCACATCCAATTTGTTATGGAAATATTCTTTATAAAGCACAAAGGTGTCAGTATTCACCTCAGAAACTTACAAAACCTTTGAATAGACTTATTAAGAAGGGATATAATTACGATACTGTTGTCAAGTCATTAAAGATTGCATATTTTGGCGTTAATATTGAGTCACTGATACGGTCTTTGCATCGGAACTAAACACATTTATTCTAAAAACAGTTGTTGGCATGACACGGGTTATGTTCTTCTCATATATGTTATGATGGTATGATACTAAACCCCTAACGGGAAGGATTGTGCCTGATGTTCATATGATGAAATCATAATCTTTCAGTCAGTTTAATTGAAGTCTGGAGCTGGCATGTCAGTTAACTGCTAGTAGTCTGTTGTTATTTATGTATTATTGTTATTTTGTTTATTTTCTTTGGTTACATCTTCTGACATCAGACTCGGACTTCTCTTGAACTGAATTTTAATGTGCGTATTGTTATGCGTTTACTTTTCTACATTGGTTAGAGGTATAGGGGGCGGGTTGAGATCTCACAAACATGTTTAACCCCGCCGCATTTTTGCGCCTGTCCCAAGTCAGGAGCCTCTGGCCTTTGTTAGTCTTGTATTATTTTAATTTTAGTTTCTTGTGTACAATTTGGAAATTAGTATGGCGTTCATTATCACTGGACTAGTATATATTTGTTTAGGGGCCAGCTGAAGGACGCCTCCGTGTGCGGGAATTTCTCGCTACATTGAAGACCTGTTGGTGACCCTCTGCTGTTGTTTTTTATTTGGTCGGGTTGTTGTCTCTTTGACACATTCCCCATTTCCATTCTCAATTTTATAAAAGCGCTTGTGCGTTGTTTTGAAGAGTCTTCGTGAATCCTGGCGATTTCGCAGCTTTGTATCTACCCACCAATCGAAAACAATACGTAAAATCATGCGAAGTATACGTATGGGTCTTTTTTTTATTATATAGCTCCACTGTGTCTAAACCACACCGGCAAAATTTGCTCGGACTCGATGCTATCTAACATCCGGAACAATGACGGAACACCAATAGACAAAAGAAAGGTAGGTTTCTCCTTATTTTTTTATTCTTTTTTATGATATCGAAGAATAAATATACATATACAACTATTTTCTATTGTGAGATGCAATATTTTCTACAACCGTTCTCTATTAACGGAGAAATAAGTCAAAATGCATGTCAAAATGACGAATTGAGTGAACCTTGCCTCGAAATTGTTTAATTTCTCGTTGAATTGTTCACATTGTACGGAAAGAAAGGTACGGGAAGATAGATATTGACACGGAGATTGCAAATTTAGTTATTATGAGCATCTCAATAATTGTAACTTTGTGTATGGAACGAAAGAAATGGGTCATGTCAAAATCGAACTGGCCGGTTTCGTCAATGTATACATCCCGGTTTCGTCATAGATTTCAAAATGCATAACCCGGTTTGGTCAAATAAAAAAAATCATAATCGCATTACATTATAATAGATTATTTAACTTCAGCGTTCAAAAGGAGTTCTGTGGGTCGTTCGAAAACAAGTTCGTTCACCGGACAGCGGCTTATTATTTATATGAGTCTCAGATTCAAATAAATAATACGCAAATTCATACTCTTATAGAACACAAATATTTTAATTTTACTCTGCATTCCGAAATTTTTTAACAGCATATTGAGATTAAAGCTCTCTAAATATGCTTTTTCTATATGAGTTATGGGAAAATATGTTGAACATTTTTAAACTTGAAATTAAAGTTTACGGTCTTAAAAATCGAAACACACAATTGATATGTGATTTTCTCGCACAAAAGAATGGACACCTTTATAAGTAATCTAATCATTCCATGCATGTAATCTTTTCTACCATCGTTAAAAATAAATCTTCTTAAGGATAAACGTCGATAATAAGACAAATGTATATGCATGCATAATCGACATAGAAAATGAATGTAGGATTACAACTACCATGCATTAAAATAAAATTTATTTATCACTATACTGCTATGTACAAATAAGTATAATAGTCTCAGGTCATCGATAAAATTCAATAATAAATATTTTGTTAACATTATTAAAAAAAAAACAGTCTGCACTGTCGACATTGTGTTATGATGATCGTACACTGATGTTGGACAATATATTTTGACAATATATACGGACAGACGGATTCAGTTTATTTCAAAGTGGGCGTATTTCGAACAACTTTTACATACCGCCGAGCGTAGCGAGTCGAACAATATTTTGATTATTTTTTGCTTTACAAAATCTTTAAATACAGGAATCAATAAAGTTTTGGCAACCAAAGGTGGGGTCGGGGCGTGCAACAT
This sequence comes from Mytilus edulis, assembly GCA_019925275.1. Taxonomy (NCBI): domain Eukaryota; kingdom Metazoa; phylum Mollusca; class Bivalvia; order Mytilida; family Mytilidae; genus Mytilus; species Mytilus edulis. The sequence goes on along the minus strand of CM034361.1, from coordinate 45,162,197 downwards.
ATACGTCATCTAGATTCGCCACTTATCTTATAAAGTGTATACCGAATTACAATATTTTAAGAAATGAGAAAACAGGGACACCCGGGCAATCGGATTATGTCAGTTGGATTATGTTTCTCATAATAAATGCCGAATATCAAGTTCTTTTTATCGATTTCTATACATTTTTTTTCAAATATATTTAAAAGTTATATAGGAAAATGATAAGGCAGACAAATATACAAATAAATCGACTTGGCCGATATCCTAATAAAACTTATTGACCTTAATTACTATTTGTTTTTCATTTCTTTGCGTTTTTACACGCCCATCCCAATTTTGACAGGCCGTATTATTGTATACACCCCCTCCATCCATCCGTCCGTTCCTCCGTTCCTCCGTCTATCAGTCATTCTGTCCGTCCGTCCGTCCGTCTATCTATCCGTCTGTCCACTATAAACATGTCGCACCGTAACTTCAGGACAGCTTATCTCATTTTCTTAAAATTTAACATAGTTATTTCTTATAATGGCCAAACGATCTGTAAACCTTTTAATGAAAATCAAATTAAATCTTTTTGAGTTACAGAAAATGTAAGTGAAACAGGAATGTGTTTTTTTTTAACATGTCGCGCCATATCTCAAAAACGAAGTATTATAACTGCATCAAACTTTATACACTTCTTAGTTATATAAGAAAACATATATGGTAAAACAAAAACAAAAAAGGGGGGGATTTAAACATGAAAAGTTCATACAAATTCCAAGCGACAACAACCCGACCATAGAGCAGAAAACAGCCGAAGGCCTCAATGGGTCTTCAATGAAGCGAGAAACTCCCGCATCCGGTGGTGTCCTTTAGCTGGCCCCTTAATAAATATGTATACTAGTTCAGTGATAGTGGATTTCATAGTAAACTGCGAATACATGTATATTTATCATATTTAATGGATAATTTTAACTATGATACAAGTTTTGGCACAAATCGCGAATTTACTATACAGGCTCTGTCAAAGGACGAGTTAAGGTTTATTCATCATTTTTTATTATTTGTACTTTTGTTGTACTGTTTGTGTCAGCGACAACACTTTGACTCAGTCCATTTCCCGAGTCACAGGCTTGAAATTCCATGGTTGTCTTTGATTGCTTTATACCATATGCGTTTTGAACATAAAAAAGGCAGGTAGTTTTCTTGTTTGAATTGTTTTACATTTATAATTTAGGACCCTGTAATAGCTTGCTTTCATGCGGTTTGTGTGTTTTTCTCCTTGTTTAAGGCATACGGTGACCTAAACTTGATTAATTCAACATCATTTTTGTGTCTAAAAGAAAGTTGTCTCATTGTCAATGTATATGGGATAAGTGGTTACCGTCACTTTTTCTAAATAAGACCTAGATATAAATGACGGTGATGTTTTGCAAACCAACTTTTATTCACATTGAAATACAAAACTGTCAGATACATGTATTGTTTTCGAAAGTTATCTTGAAGTTTCAATTGAATTCGAACTGTAAAAAAGATGAATTTGAACTGTAAAAAAAATGAATTTGAACTGTAAATATAATGTGAAAAACATGCCTAGGAAAATAAATGTGCTTACCAGAAACGGGTAGAAAGTTACAAATCTCACTGCTATGTTATGGATGCTTAAGTGTGAAAACTTGATTTAGTACGCAAGGAACACAGTATATGGCAGGACTGCATGCATGATAAACTTGTGCAGAACAGTATAGACTATAGTCGGTTTGGGACTGTTCGTCAATGATTGAATGCATAGTGTATATAATATAGTATAGTAAATTAAAATTATGGCACAATCAAAACACATACTTTTATTTTTTATCTTTCCATTCTACTATTATAAACAAAGAAAATATAATAATGTTACAAAATAATTAGATACCAGTGTTTGCTATTGCATTTAAAATTAGTTTGAAGTTAAGTGAAATAAAGGATACGCCTTTCTTTAGGAAAATGTGTATTATCATAATTAACTATGTCCAAAAGTGCCTGTTTAAATTAGATTTTAACACGTCAAGTTTACCTTACAATAAATATATATTTAAATTCTCGAAAGACACTGTTCAGATCCGTGCCAAAGTTGCTTTTCATAAATTGTTTGTTAAAAAAACGAAAAAAAACCGGGTGATATATATAGACGAAACCGGGTGATTGTGTAGTAACAACATTGACGAAACCGGTTTATTTTAATTTGACATGAACCTTTTCTTTCGTTCCATACACAGATATAAAATTATTGAGATGCTCATAATAACTAAATTTGCAATCTCCGTGTCAATATCTATCTTCCCGTACCTTTCTTTTCGTACAATGTGAACAATTTAACGAGAAATTAAACAATTTCGAGGCAAGGTTCACTCAATTCGTCATTTTGACATACATTTTGACTTATTTCTCCGTTAATAGAGAACGGTTGGAGAAAATATTGCATCTCACAATAGAAAATAGTTGTATATGTATATATATTCTTCGATATCATAAAAGAAATTAAAAAATAAGGAGAAACCTACCTTTCTTTTGTCTATTGGTGTTCCGTCATTGTTCCGGATGTTAGATAGCATCGAGTCCGAGCAAATTTTGCCGGTGTGGTTTAGACACAGTGAGCTCTGCAACTGTTCCATTAGTATACATCATTGACTTTCGAATATTGAGCTTTGAGGGTTCCTGATGAAGGTAAATTCGAATAAGCGTCGGACGCATGAAATTTAAAACATGATGTTTCCATTAATTCCAAGAACTTGAAACTACACGTAAAGTAATCATGTTAACTCGCTAACATCCCCGAGGCATCGAGACATGATTCTTATGAAATCTCTAACTACACTTAAACACATGAAATAACCCGTTGCTAATCGTAAAACAAGTCGTTACGAGTTTTTATGGTTCCCTGTTAGCAATTAACGGATAAGTACGTGGTATTGAGGACAGGTTACGAGCTCGAGCGGTTTACGATACATACGGATGATTACGGGTCATGCTCGAGAGAAAAAGTCTTTGACAATCTTAGCTACAGAAAAGTTTATGAAATGTAATAACATTGCCTCTCCTCCACTTGTACTGATCAATAAGAGTATCTGCGAGTTGTTGCAAGTTGTATGGAGTTATTTACGAAAAAATGGCGATTGACTTAAGTTGGTGGTTTCTAGGAAATCGTAAGTAAAATCCGTGTATGTTACATTTTTTTGTGTAAGATACAAAAAATGTACTCATATGCTTTTATTTTAGTGTTCTCTTATGTATTATGCTATTTTGTCTCGCATGGGTATACAACGGCATTTTAATAAATTGAAAGATAAAATCATAATTTGAAGTACTGCAATGTTTTGAGTGTAATATTGCTTTAAATGGAATTATTTTATTGTCGAAAGTACATTCCCGCAGGATATCCATAAGCATCGTAGCCCATACTTCCATAAACCCAAAGTCCAAATGTCATTCCTGACTTATGTTTCAGAGTGTGTTCACCACTTGAAATTGGTTTCGTGAAGGAACTATAATTAAACATGCCAGAAACCAATGTGTGTACTTTATCTGCAGAAATAACAGTATGCCCATCTAGCAAGAAGTAATTAAATTCGCCCGTTATCACAGTTATGCTAATATAACTTAAAAAACCTTCCGGCACAACGAAGTGGTAATATGGTCGATGTTGATTGATTCCAGGTATTGTCATCATGAAAGCATCTCCTTTCTCATCACCAAATGTCTGTGGGTAGATCATCACAGAGACATCACTAGAAGCTGTAACACGTGATACCTCATTATGTGGGAAGTCATAAAAATGTCTACCTTTGATCTGTCTTGTCACGTTATTGCTATGTTTAGATTGAATCGTTACCAAGGTATCGTTGACACTCAACAATCTAACAACACTGTCGGGTCGTATATTTATATGTGGAATTATAAAAGCCATATCAAGTTGGTCAATTGGCAGAACCATTTCTATCATGGGATTACATTCTATAACGAGTAGGTATTGCTAGATATCCGTCACTGTAATGATGTTGATAGTAAGGAGGATTTAGAATAAATCCATATACAGACGCAATATACCGGCCATATAACTGTAAACCAGCTTGCTTTATTCCATCTGTCATAAGCACGTTATGATCTAGGAAATATTCAGTCTTGTCTCGTATAAGACTGAATTTTTGGTCGGCATGACTACCGAATTCAAAAGCTGACAATACTTCGGAGTCGCTTGATGTTAAAAATACTTTAGGCTGGGCGTGTTCATAGTATTTACTGTCCGGAAATAGTAAGATGAAATCAGTAGCTTGTGAATCTACAATGATACAGATATTGATATAATGCGTGAAAAAATTACTTCTGTAACATATTCATAATATACCTGCATCAGTTCTAAATATGAGCGATACTCTTATAACCATTGTTATGATTCGAATTTAGAACAAGACATACATTTCAAGGAAATTGAAAATATTTTAATGCTAGATTTTTTGATATTCTATATCTCGGTAAATACTAGTAATAGTATATACAAACGCTGACGGTAAACAGCTATGTGTGTCTGCTTACAAATCAATACATACATCTGTGTTATGATGAATTTGAAATATAAACGTTGCTTTTATATATATGTCAAAGTACAATTAGTGTAAGCGGACTAACAACACGTTATAGTATCATATTCTCTAGTTTGAGAAGTTATTTTCGTGCATACGACACTTTTTATTATCAATTTAAATGCACACGACATAGTTCCCAGACCTCCATTGTCTTGTACGAAATCCTTATGTTACAATATTGTGGCAGTTCCCTGTAAAACAAATCTTCATCATAAATCAATATGTTGTCAATTAAAGGCAACGGAAGTATACCGCTGTTCGAAATTCATAAATCGATTGTTAATCACAAATCACAAATCCGGGTAACAAACTAACACTGAGGGAAACACGTCAAATATAAGAGGAGAACTACAACAGAACAGAAACACAGCATTAAAATATAATACACACAGAAACGAACTATATTATAATTTTCCTGACTTGGTACAGGACATTTTAATAAAAAGAAAATGGTGGGTGGACCTGGTTTTGTGGCATGCCAAACCTACCGCTTTTATGGCTATGTTAAAAATATAATAATAAAATGACAACACCACATGAGAGGACTACAATACAAATAAATGGGAGAACATATAGCACAGAGAAACACACCAATAATAGCTAGCAAAAGGTACCAAGTTTAACATTTATATCGACAGAAGCGCGTTTTGTCCTTACAAGATTAACCACTGACGCTCTGATGAAAAAAGCTCGAGAGCCGAAGTCAAAAATATATTGTACCAAATACCTTTGTGTAATACTGGCGTTGTAGAGTAAACTTTTGTCGTGTATGTCGTTGCTTCAGCGGTAATGACAGAAGCTGTATTGTCTGGTTTCAGTGGTTGTATCGTTAGCGTCTGACTTTGGAATCGTTCGTTACACAAATTAAAATTACAACATCTGACTCTCTTCATTATTCTATAATTTCTTCTGCCAAGAATAGGATATGGAAACTGTTCACTTGCGCACTGTTTTAAATGTTAAAATCGGTATTTTCATATGTTATGTAACTCAAAATAATTCAAAGATTTGTTTCTTATCAGAAAAGGAGTAGGTCCGGTAAGGACCGATTTTGGCCTCAAATTTCAGGTTCATCTAACGAAAGATTTTGATCAATTTTTAATCACTTAAGTGTCTATTTCATTTGAATCAATTAGTTTATTGGGAACATTTTAACTGATTTAGTCATTAAAAACGATCCGATTCAAGCTCAAATATGAAAAATCTAACAAATATGCCGAAAAATGTAACTTTTCAGATGTTTTTGTCAAAAATGAAAGTGGCCGCATCCGTGTTCATCCTCAACCTTTATATATGTTATGTATTATCATAAAATACAACTTACATTTCAATATAAAGGATCAACACGAATGAGGCCACTTTCGTTTTACACGAAAACCGTCTAAAATTTAACTAAAATGCTAGAATTGTGACGATTTCAGTAATTAAGCATGACTTTATGGTGCTAGTACCCGATAAATGTGCATTAATAAGTCAAAAACAGCCCATTTTTATGTAGAAGAAGCATTTTACAATAATGAACAACTAAAAGTTTACATTTTAACAATTTTGTAAAACTGCTATATTTTGGGGCCAAAAAGTGGTCTTACTGGACCTACTCCTTTCAATTTATTTTCTACTTTATTTAATATCCGATTAAAAGTTTAAATTGTATTTCAAGAATGCGAACGATTCTTCTACGATAAAAATAGTTTTACATTTATACTTGTTAAGGATTTCTGGCAATCGTTTAAGGGGCATTATAAGATATTTCAAGGTCTTGTAACTAGCAATTAAATATACATACTTTATTGTTATCCTTACAACCACTCCGATAGATTATTTCACCGTTCCATGATTCTTCTGATATGTGACACATCTATAACAAGTAAAGCATAACAAAAATAATTGATGAATGTATTAAAATGTTATACAGGTCTTATATTATAAGTAAATTAATTCTTATTAAAAAGAGACAAATTTTACGATTTCTTCTATTAAGTAGACCTTATAGGCAGATTGTGCCAAGATTTTAGTGTCTACTGTGTGCATCGTTCATTTTTTTCGAATGGTATTGTATTCCTGGTGACGATAAATCCAGAAAAGATCATTAGACACACCAAAGTTATGAAGTGTTTTTTTTTATTTAACATTTTACTTGTACTGTTATGTGGATACTGTCCACCTTTGCGAGTGATGTCCCTTTGATGTATAACGAATATGAATAACGTGAAAATAAGACTTCGCAGGCAGGTTGGTGGAATAAAATAAACCATTCCAAAAACGAGCTATGTACTAATGCTGACGACACAGCTACACAGGCGGAAACCCGGTTGAAATAGAACAAAAGAATCGGAGCTCTTTGTTAGAGAAGGCGATAAATGCTTACTGTAATGTTTACTATAGTAACAAAAAAAATAAAAGTTAATAAAAACACATAAAATTACAATTTTCTTCTTAATTACGAAGTGTTCTATTTTATAAACGCCATTTGCATAAGGTTTCAATTTATCTATTACATAGTTAAGCAGAACCATTAGATATCAAGTCTACGACATGGGTATCTCTCAAGTTGAATGTAGAAAATGCATGACCTCCGATGTTTTTTTAAAAAAATACCACGGACGGAGAACATATCGATCTATAAGATCGGTAATTTTCGTCTCTGCCCTTCCATTATGTGACTCGAGAAAACAATCTAAAAAATGGGTAATAATTGTATCGAAAAGAGAAAATCGAGTGCACCTTTTTATGTTAGAGCGTGTTTGAGTTGAATATTTTGTCTTGAAAACGTACAAAGCAAGAATATTTGATACATCATCTTGCTTCAGATTCTATCATTTTTATATATCAAAGCTACAGGTTTACTTTATAACCTAAATAAAAATCACGGTACTAAAAGATGAAATATATGGGTCAAGTGAAATACCTATCTAATGAATCATAAAAACAGAGTAGGTGTGTTCGAATAGCTATTTTTTACCATAAGTACATGACGACAGTCTTTCAAGTTGGATGATAAAAATGCATATCTTCGAAAACTAATAATGTTTTGTGTGTGATAACTAAGGTTTATAGTCTTCAACCACTAAAAAAATCTAGTCTGCCCTTCCACGAAATATTTAATGAGAATTTTTTTAAATATCTATGAATTTTTTAAAATTCCACCGGACAACCGATTAGACAATAATTCTAAGTTGAATCAATGCAGACAAGATCATTAACTGATGCTCATTAGCTAGTAGATACATTTGTCTTTTGAAATACAACTGACATATAAGGATCGTAATGGTGCTATGTATGGCACGCCGTTATTATATTTATTCAATTTCGAGATATCTTATTTAGTTAAATAATATATATTATAAACTAATTGAGATATCTTAATAACAAAATTACGGAAGCCTGGAGCTGCCTCGTATTATTGTTTATAACTAAACCATATATGATAATCATCGCGATAATGTTTTGTATATTGCAATACGACGCCTTATTTATCGCAATATTTCGCTATATTTAACAACAAGGCACTTTATTTAGCGCAATGATTTTTTATATTTAACAGTAAGAAGACTTAATTATCGCAAGAATTTGCTTTATTTAATAAGACGACTTATTTATCGCAATAGTTCGCTATATCTAACAACAAGGCACCATATTTAGAGCAATGCATTGCTACATTTAAAAAGAAGAAGCCTTAATTATCGTTATTATTTGCTATATCTAACAACAAGACGTCTTAGTTATCGCTATGATTTGCTCTAGACACCTTATATATCGCCATACTAACAAGATGCATTAGTTATCGCAAGATTTTGATTTTAATATATATTCCCACACTTCAGACTGTCTATCAACTCCAGCAAAATTTCCTTAAAATTACTAAATCGGGGACAGCATCCCAACAACAGGTTGTCCGATTTGTCTGAAAATTTCAGGGCAGAAAGATCTTCACCTATTAAACAATTTAATTCCTTGTCAGATTTACTCTAAATGCTTTGGTTTCAGAGATATAGGCCAAAATATACATTTTATCCCTATGTTATATTTTCAGCCATGGCGGCTATCTTGGTTGGTTGGCCGGGTCATCGGACACATTTTTAAACTAGATATCCCAATGATGATTGTGACCAAGTTTGGTCAAATTTGGCCAAGTAGTTTAAGAGGAGAAGATTTTTGTAAAAGTTTACGGACGACGGACGACGGACGCGAAGTGATGAGAAAAGCTCACTTGACCTTTCAGGTCAGATGAGCTAAAACTATTCAAGATAATAACCAAAATCTTTAAAATTTTCTTAAAATTACAAATTCAGGGGCAGCAATCCAGCAATGGATTGCCTGAATGGTCTGAAAGTTGCAGGGCAGATAGATCTTGACCAAAGAACAATTTTGTTTTTGAAAGATTTGCTTGAAATGCTTTGGGTTTAGATATATGAGCCAAAATCTAAATTTTACCCCTATGTTCTATTTTTAGCCATGGCGGCCATCTTGGTTGGTTGGCTGGGTCACCGGACACATTTTTTTAACAAGATACCCTAATGATGATTGTGACCTAGTTTGGTTAAATTTGGCCCAGTAGTTTCAGAGGAGAAGATTTTTGTAAAAGTTTACGGACGACGGACACCGCCAAGTGATAAGAAAAGCTTTCTTGGCCCTTTGGGCCAAGTGAGCTAAAAAGGAAGAGGCGGAAGACATTTGTCTCACCAGAACTTTTTCGAGCGAAAAGAACAAAAGAACACAAAAAAAATATCAAGAATTCAAGAATAAAATAACTGTTCCGCATGAATGCACAAGGGTTTTAAGGGGATTATGAGAGGTGACCTTTGGTGACACCCGTCGCTCACAATCAAGATAAAAGTCTATTGGGATTGTAAAAGTACATGTTTGCCTATACCACCCGGCTATTCTACTGACACATTTATGCAGTATGTATATATGGTGTCTCTGACTGATAAATACAGTCTGTATATATGGTGTCTGTGGTTATAAGATGTTGTCTGTGGTTGTTAGATGTAGTCTTTACATTGTATCTGTTGTTGTTAGATGTAGTCTATATATGACGTCTGTGGTAGTTAGCTTTAGTCTTTACATGGTGTCTGTGGTAGTTAGATACAGTCTGTATATATGGTGTATGTGGTAGTTAGATAAAGTCTTTATATGGTGTCTGTGGTAGTTAGAAGTCTGTATATATATGGTGTCTGTGGTTGTTAGATGTAGTCTTTACATGGTATCTGTTGTTGTTAGATGTAGTCTATATATGGCGTCTGTGGTAGTTAGCTTTAGTCTTTACATTGTGTCTGTGGTAGTTAGATACGGTCTGTATATATGGTGTATGTGGTAGTTAGATAAAGTCTTTATATGGTGTCTGTGGTAGTTAGAAGGCTGTATATATATGGTGTCTGTGGTTGTTAAATGTAGTCTTTATATGGTATCTGTGGTAGGTAGATGTAGTCTTTATATGGTGTCTGTGGTAGTAAGATAAAGTCTGTATATATTAGGTGTCTGTGGTTGTTAGATGTAGTCTTTAATTGGTGTCTGTGGTTATTAGATGTAGTCTATATATGGTGACTGTGGTAGTTAGATACTGTCTACGTATAACAAAATAGAAGTTATCTTTATATGGTGTCTGTTTTTGTTAGATACAGTCTGTATATGGTGTCTCTGTTTGTTAGATATAGTCTGTATATGGTGTCTCTGTTTGTTAGATACAGTCTGTATATGGTGTCTCTGATTGTTAGATACAGTCTGTATATGGTGTCTCTGATTGTTAGATACAGTCTGTATATGGTGTCTTCGGTTGTTATATTAAGTCTGTATATGGTGTCTTTGATTATTAGATTAAGTCTGTATATTCTGTCTGTGGTTGTTAGATGCAGTCTACATATGGTGTCTCTGGTTGTTAAATGTAGTATGTATATGATGTCTGTGGTTATTAGATTAAGTCTGTATATTCTGTCTGTGGTTGTTAGATGCAGTCTACATATGGTGTCTCTGGTTGTTAAATGTAGTATGTATATGATGTCTGTGGTTATTAGATAGTCTGTATATGGTGTCTGTGGTGTTAGATACGGGCTGTATGTGGTTGTTAGGCACAGTCTGTATTTGGTTTCTTGGGTTGCAAGATGCATTCCGTATATGATGTAGGTGGTTGTTAGATAATGTTTACGTATAACAAAAAAAAGTAGAACATGTGGTGTGATTGCAAATGATACAAACTCTCAAGGGGGCCCAAAACAATGAAGTGTTACAACTTCAAAATCGTATAAGGGGAAAAGAGGGAGGTACATGTAATAGTAAATGTATGTTTTCAATTATTTAGTGACAAAGATTGAGTTTTAAAGGTATGCAAATGAAAATTATTGCTTTTCGTGTGTTTATTATTTACAATCAATTCTATACGATATGGCAGCGAACACAATCATGATCATGATGTGATGTGATTTAAACCTGCTTTGAAAATTAAGCAACACTGATCTTTATTTTTAACTTGATACTCCGAAAGGTTGTCGTGCAGAAGGACACAGGTTACCATACCAAGTCCCATTAACTAGTACGATTGGGCTGACCAGTATTTTTCCTATTGAACAATTACTTGCTAGGAATCGAATGTTTATCCGTAGTACGAACATATAATATGACAATTGCATGTCTTTTGCTGGACTTCTGATGTACGTAGTTTTACATTTATGTCAAGGTAGCACTGCACAGTTAGAAAAATATTAATTAAAATTGAACCACAAAATGTTTCATCATTTTCTATTCCTGGCTTTCTAATACATTAACCTAACTGTTTGTGTTATACATTTTCAAATGTATGTAATCAGTAACTTCCATAGATTTGATT